>CAJQZJ010032066.1:1991158-2037379 GCA_907164525.1 Lophiomys imhausi | reverse complement strand
ACCCCCCATCCTCTTCCTTTTTTTTAAGTTTAAGGTATATCTTCCCCCCCCCAAGAGCTCCCCCTTTCAGTCCAACAAATGTTTCTTTCTCTTATAACAATAAATACAATACAAAGCAACAGAAACCATCTCCATGAGTTTAAAGTTCTATATCCAATTCAGCTTTCATCCTAACTTGCATCACAATTTTAAAAACATCTTCTTAGATCCAGAACACCCTCTTAATTCCTAAACAACTCAGAATTTAACTATGAGACTCTAGCTATCTAGTCTTCAACCGCCTCAGAGACCTGAGAGGGATAAATATATCTGGTTATACAGGAAGTGCAAGGCCACCAGCTTCCAAAACTAAGAAATGACATACCAGTGGCTGCCTGGACAGTTCCCATTTTCTCTCCATACATTACAGCATCAATCTTCAGCCATTTGGCCCCGTTTCTCTGACAGATACTGATTGTAAATCAAGAATTATGAAGGGCTTGCCTACCCTGTATTGGCAGAGCTAGGCTGTCAATTTACCTGCTTCCAAGTTTTGTCCTGTTTGGACAGCATTCTGTCTTGGTCCTGGAGTCCATTTTTTAAGATTATGAAACTGAAGTAGGAGGATCATGAACTTTCAAATTCAAAATGAGCAAAGATAATACTTCAACCATTGTCTTGATTACAAGTTCATGGCTGGACACTCCCAGCTCAGCTACAGCCATGCGACCTCCTACTGAAACTATTAGCTCCAAGAGGAAAAGGAAGGTTCATAGAATGAAGCCACACATCAAGATTTGTTGTTCATGTTCTGTCCTGCTAAGTTCTACCTTGTTTGCATCTTAGTATCTTTAAAACCTAAAATTTTGCAATAATAACTGCAAGCAAGAAAAATGAGCATGGAAGATATTGTATATGTTGAAAACTCTTATTTTCATGTGCTTCAATATTTTATAATTAATATTTACTACTCACTTAAAAATAACACTCTTTGAAGTGGTCTTGGAGATATTTTCCCTAAAAATGAAAATGTAAAAGAATCATCTATGATTAACTAATATACAGTCTTCGGAATTATGAAATATTTGGTGAATTGGCACCTTAACAAAAATTTGTTATTTCTTCTAGGATACAAATTGTATTTAAACTAAGTGCAGTATGATTACTTTTAAGTTCTGCAGTTAGGTTTGGAATGTATATTCACTTGGACAAAATGCTAAGATGAATGAGTGCAAGAGTACGAACAAGAATAATAATCATTAGCTTATGGAGTCTTATACTCATGTAGTGCCTTTTCATACCTCGAATAATCAGGACACCCAGACCTACAGTTACCAGTTGCCAAGAACATAGTTTGCCTCACTTGCTCCCATCATCCAAGTGGAAGAAAGAGTAAGACAAAGGACACCATGCTGTGTATTTTATGGCTGTTTTCAGGACTTGAATGTGAGGGATTCACAGATCTAAATTAATTTACTATTTATTTATTTATTTAACTTCTGTTTTGTGGATGAGATGAATTTTGGTTTATGAAATATTTGCAATTGCTGGGCGGTGGTGGTGCACACCTTTAAACCCAGCACTCTGGAGGCAGAGGCAAAGGGTTCTCTGTGAGTCTGAGGCCAGCCTGGTCTACAGATTGAGTTCCATGACAGCCAAGGCTACACAGAGAAACTGTGTTTGGAAAAAAAAAACAAAAACAAAATAAACAAACAAACAATCAAAAAAGAAAGAAAGAAATATTTGCATTAGAGGAAGCAATGGGGATTTTGTTTTACTAAGTTGAAGCTGTCAGAGTATTTGCTAATGGAGGGGGTGCTTGTGGATGGAATATGGCTTCTAGAAGAAGCTGTGAATGGGAATTTATGAAAGGAAGTGAGGAGGGTTGCTTAGGAGACTACATCCATTAAACTCCGCAATGTCTCCCTCTGAATTTCCACTGAGAAATGGAATTCTTTTTTCTTTCTATGAACTCTTGTTCCACTAATGGTTGCAGAACACATAATTCATTTGCAATTATGCAGTCTTATAAAATCTCTTTTAATGTCAATCACTTAAAACATTTGTTACTTGAAAGTTTAGTTCTTTAGTTACTAATAGGTTGAGAAGTTGCTTGCACCAATCACATAGGTTCTAAAGCCCTGAAATTAGGGATTATATCTTCCCTATTACTTAAGACATAATAGGTGGTTATTATTGGTTGTCCTGATCTAACTTTCACTGGAACTAAAGGGGCATAGTTTTTTTCAAAGTCTGTTTTGTGGGAGCACAAATTTTTCTTAGGGTGAATTTATGTTCTTAATACTTCAATGAAAATACTGAAGGCAAGTAGTTTTAATTTCTTCAAAGGGATCTAACTATTTGTTTAAAAGTAGGTTTGAGGATGAAACAATATATCTTACATACCATCTGTGAAAACAGTAATGTATTTGATGCTTCATATAATTGCCTCATTTAATTTTATCTCAGGGTGTTCTTCCTACTGTATTTTATGCATTTACCTTACCAATACCCTTGGGTATCTGTCATTTTAAAAAATAACCATTAAGAATCCAACTCTCACACTATTCTTGGTGAGGGCTGTCTTCAAAACCATTTGATTGATGAAGGGAAGAATGACAAAGTTGAGACTGAGAAGTAGGTTTAGGTAAATTGGTCAGGATCACCCATGCAGTGACTTACTAGACTGGGTTCAAACACACGTCTATGTGTCTTCAAATCCAGTACACATTCTACAGTCAGTTGGGAACCTTAGGCATCTAACTACAGCTAATCGATTCCTGGGTAAGGAAAGGAGTCTGAGAAGGGAATAAACTTGATTGACACTGCAATTCTGTTTAAAGCTCAAGGGGGTTCAAAGAAGTGTCACTATGTCTGAGCCGCTGAACAGACCTAGTCCCTGCATTATTAGGATTCCTCTGGCTAACTTTCTAGCCTTAGGTCACTCTGATTTCTGAGTTCAAAACAAGTCCTTGTATTTATTCTTCTCCAGTAAGTAGGTGGAAAGATGGTCAATAAAGGCATAAAGAAGAAAGGATAAAGAGAGAAGAAAGAATGTCTGGGGCAAACCAACTGTATCATACAAATGATTCATAAGGCTTTTCTCTGCTGGATTTTGTAACACTCTGCACTGGGGATAGCAGACATCCTTTGAAGTCACATTCCTAATGCATATGCCATGACCCAGCTCTACAGTCAATATTTTAGGACCCAGTACCTAGGGATGACCTTCCAAATGCAAGGCTCTAGAAAGGTCTCCAAGCTTTTGTGGTCTGTCTGTCTACACATGCAATGTAGAATGAGAGAGATAACCATTCTTCTTTGTCATTGAAGAAATGCCATCTTATCCAACCAATCTGAAGTTGCTACGACCTATATTTAGTGACTCCCTCTTTTCATGTTGGCTTTTCAAATACCAAACAAAATGCTGTTGAGCCCAAACAACCATTTATACTTATTGGGTGGCGTAAACTTCAGGGCTTTCCATAAAGCATTGTCCACAGTTTCTTTCTCACTTATGAGTAAATCTTGGAAAACCTAACAACAGAATAGCACTCAATAGGTGTCAGGGAGACAGGTATGCAACGTTTTTTTTTCCATTTTAAACATTTCTCTATTGTTCAGTTCATAATAGTTCTTTTCCAGTCTCAATAAAAGCATGATTTTCACATAGAAATAGCTGGTCCAATTCCTTAAGCACTCTGGTATATGTGTATGTGTGTGTGTGGCAGTCTTCCTTTCTTAAGTGTCCTTGTTTTTTATGTACTTCCATTTTCACAAAGGCTTTCTTGTTGTAAAAGAGTCAGCATTAGACCTCTGAAAGCTCTGATTTTCATCCTTGCCATGAGGAAGTATCCCTTATCTTGATGTCTGGCTTGTCTGTAATTATGTTGCTCCATTTATAAAGTTGAGCAAGTTTCAAGTTATTATAAGAATGTATTTCAAAATGTCTAGAACTTCCTGGACAGGGAACAAATTAGGAACTATTTGGATTAGGATAATTTTACATTATGTCTTTAGAGTAAGACTAAACCAACAGGATATTGGGGACTTACCAAAATTGTAATTATCCATTTGGTTCTTTGTGTAGTTACTGATTACTTGGGCTGCCCCCTCACAGAGTACCTATTCATTTTTTACAACTTATTTTGAGTTTTTATTTGTACATATTTTCTAGAGAACAACTTCTTAATCCATTTAGAGAGTTCATTGGCTTTTTGGGAAGACTAAAGATGACAGGGAAGAAAGAGCAAAATGGAGAGGGTATACTTGGTGTGTGTGTGTGTGTGTGTGTGTGAGAGAGAGAGAGAGAGAGAGAGACAGAGAGAGAGACAGAGAGAGACAGAGAGACAGAGAGAGACAGAGACAGAGACAGAGAGAGAGAAATGGAGAGAGAGGCGCTAAGCATATATCACTAAGATTAGGTAGGAGAATGGTAAAAGCAATGGAACTGGAAAAACAGAAAGGAACAGAAGAAGGGACTTATAAGACATAGCAAATAGCTCAGATTTCATGGAGCAATAGTGAGACTTGATGTGGTAAGTGATAACATGATGTGTGAAGGGCAGAGTGGGCTGCAATAGTGAGGATGTGCAAGGGGACCAGTCTAGAGGCTGATGTTGTGATGGTGTTTCATTTAGGTGATGATGTGCAAGGGGACCAGTCTAGAAGCTGATGTCACAATGGTGTGTGGTTTAGGTGAATGGAAGATTGGATTAAGTGGGCCAGCTCCAGAGATGCTGAGGGTGTGCTACTGACTACATTTTGGAGAGAAGAAAGCACCTGGATAATGAGTCCATCTTTCATACTTGAAAATGGGTGCTGACAGTACTTTCTCTATGTTGAAAGGCATTGTGGAAGAATAGATGGGAAGGACTCTAGTCTCAAAGTGTTTTCTATTAATTTTTCTCTCTCTCTCTCTCCCTCTTGATTACTGGATACATGATAGGCTATTACATGATATGTTACTTAGAAATATGCTAAGGTAGAATTTTGGTCCTAGATATTTCAGCCTAAGTAGAATGGAAAATTCTAAGAAGTGGCCAGGCATGGGAAGATACAATATACCTGGCCAAGTACCCAAGTACCAGGTATATTGGGAGGAGGCAGTCACTTTTCCAGATTGGCCAATGTGACATATGTGACAGGGTAATTTGTTTTAGTTTCTGCTGCTGTGATAAAAATACCTGGACCAAAAGTGACTTAGAGAAGAATGGGATTGTTTATCTTACAATTCCAGGCTGATGTTCATCATTGCAGGGAGGTCAAAGCCGGAGACTAGAGCTTCACATCTACAGCCAAGAGAAGAGAAAAGAAACCGTCCTGATCTTCTTAGGTCTTTCACTTACTATATCCATCTAGCCAACTTTGAGGAAGTTTTGCTCATGCCTCAGAATTCTTTGAATCCCTACACCATGCACATCCTGGAGGTGGAACAAAAATAATCACTGTGCTGCCTTTGCTGCCATAAAAATGTACAGTGTATTGTGAGAGATGAGACATGCTAAAAGAGATCATGACAAAACTACATATTTTGAAGTTCGAGAATCTGTAAATAGTTAAGATCCTTCTATGATGTGAAGGCCTAAACTACCTACTAGTAGTCAAGTATACTGGTTAGCTTCATGTCAACTTGATACAAGTTAGAGTCATCAGAGAAGGGGGAGCCTCAATTGAGAAAAATGCCTCCATAAGATCAGGCTGTAAGGCATTTTCTTCATTTGTGATCAATGTGGGATGACTCAATCCATTGTTGGTAGGCCCATCCCTGGTCGGGTGGTCCTGGGTTCTATAAGAAATCAGGCTGAGCAAGCCACGAGGATCAAGTCAGTAAGCAGCACCCCTCCATGGCCTCTGCATCAGCTCCTGCCTCCAGGTTCCCGTACCACTCAAGTTTCTGTCCTGACTTCCCTTGATGATGAACTGTAACATGGAAAGTGTAAGCCAAAGAGCCTTTCCTCCCCAAGTTGCTTTGTTCATGGTGTTTCATCACAGAAATACAAACCCTAACTAAGGCACCGAGATTCCATTTAGGTGGTAACTCATGTACCACATCATCCTAATTTCCCCTGCATGTAATTTCCTTAATCTCTACCAGTCTGAGACATATTAGGATCTCCATTTTGAAAATGAAGCAGTTGAGATTCTACAAGGTCAAATCCTGACCCATCATTCACACAGCCAGAGATTAAACCCAGATATGTCTCACTCATAACATATCTTCTGTACTTCCCACTGTATCACACGTCATTAGCACTTTTCTTATTTTCACTCCGTATGAGTAAAACAAAGGAAACTTTCCCCACCTCTTTTGTGGTGCTGGGAATTGAACCTATGGCCTCATGCACAAAAGATCAATCAATACTCTACCACCCAGGTACAAGCCCAGATACAAAATAGTATTCAAAGAGTAATGAAGTATGGATCATTAAGCCAGGGTATGAGAATCACATTTGAATTTCAAGTGTATATTTTTACCTTATGTTTATAATTTACAGCAGAAATTTGTTTGTCAGTTAAATTAAGTTGCTGTGGTCTTTGCAAATAAAGTTGTCTTGTATTTCTATTGAATCTATTAGTTGAATCAGCTTATTTTATTTCTGTAATTCAATAAAACATGTTGCTTTCATTTTCTATCCCCAGGACACCCTTGTAAACAAGTTGCTTCTTGTAATATTTTTTTTTTTTGCTGGCAAAAACCATTTAATAAGCAAATATCTACAATCCACAGCAATATGTGCTGACAACCTACTAACCATATTTGAAATATGAAGGCAGTGTTTCCAAGATGACTCAAGCCAATTGCTTTAATACCTCAATAAAAATAACTGCTATTAGAAGGCTCAATTCTGAAGGCACATAATTTTAATCCTGGTTCATAAAATTTAATTTGGATTTATTTCAGGATAATGATCATTGAGGAAAGTATGTATTGAAATGGTTGGGCACCTGGGAAAGGACCACTAATCTGCTCTGAGAGACTGCTGGGCTCAAGCAGGATGAGTGGCAATATATATCCACATGCCATTAATTATTTGAAGGAATATTTTCTGTGACATTGGACTCAAGGTGCTCCATTCAAACTACCCACCTCAGCAAAATGCCTGCTACACAGCACTGAGGTAAAATGACATTATATCAAATTGGATTGTCTTTGGCTCTGGCCATATGACCTGGTCTTGTGAGTCTGCTTTTTTCCTCCTCCTACATCTTAGATTAAAAAAAAATGATAAATGAATATCATTTCAGTCATCTACAAGAATGTCAAAAACATAGAGAGTGAAAAGCATTAAGGACTCTGGATCTGGAAGGGGGCATTGAATCTATCTTTTCTGAAATAAATGACTTGTCCAGGGTCACAGAGTTCAGGCCACAGATTCAGCTACTTGATCATTAAGTCCTATGTCATTTCAGTGGACCGCACTAATCTACAGACAATATTACCTAACCATCATAATTATAGTTCACAGATATAGGTACTCTTCAGTGATGGTGCTGAGCTGAAACTACTCAACGTATTGGACATACCTGTCTTACACAGGTGGTAACAAAACTGAAGTCTTTCTATGTGGAAATAAGAATATGATTATTAAGAAAACAAGGATGAAGAGTTAAGAAAATAAGAACTTAGACCTAAAAAACAACAAGGAGAGTCCCACTGGGGAAACCATAATCAGCCAAGTTAAGGCATTAGATGGAAAATATAGGGACAATTAAATTTTTACTTGTAAGTTACCTTGCAATCACTTAAATAGTCAGCTTACTTCATTCAGGGTCACCTGGCAGTGGTCATTCTTATTTTAAATTCAGTAGTATTCATGTTCAATGCCTATAATGATGTTAAGAAATCTAGGTGATAACATGCATTTAATTGGAGTGGAGTGAAAGCAGGTTTCAAGGATGAATAAAAACATTAAAGTTCATTTGCAGTATTTAATTGGTTTTCTATGGTGATTGAAGAAATATATACAACCTATTTTTTTAATTTGGCAGATGAAAATATGAGTAAACTCTACCAAAATGTAATTTTAAAATAATGATTAGCACTCATTTTAGTCCCAAATTACCTACATGCTTTTTTTGCTTCTTCACTAACACATGAACTGCATGTATTATATATGCTGTGGTGTGGCTGTTTTTGTATCATTTTAAATATACAGAAGTGTATGGGGCATTCCATCTGCAGAGAGTTATATACTGGTTCTTTTTTCATCTTGTGAGACATCTCACCCAGGAGGTGATTTATGGCCCTGTTTCAGTGACCTTGGACATGTCTCTATCTTGCCCATTATTGATAAAAGGATTCAGCTTTTGCAACCTAAGATATGAAAAACACCATCATCTAAAAATCCCCAAAATATAGTTTTTTGAAGATGTAATTATTTCTGGATGGATGGAAAAAGATAGACATTTTTCATCAGTTCAATTTTTTCTGTAGTCCCATGTTAGTAAAAGGTATTAATAATAATTGTTGAAGGTAAATTATCCTCTCAAGGACTTGAGATAAATGTTTGATTGGTGAGCTTTGTCCTAGATAGCAAATTACAACTGTGTCTAGAGGAAATCACACAGCTTGTTTTTTTCCTTTTATTTTCTACTTTTAATATACTGGTTGGTGGGTGTAAGTCAATTCAAAACAACATTTATTACATGTATACAATGTGCCAGATTCACCACTGAGTGTTCAGGATGCAAAGGCGAGTAGCATGTGGAGCCGGCTTCCAAAGATCTCATAGTATCAAAGAATCAGCAACATACGATGTGACCGTGAGCCACACCGAGAACTCCCCCACAAAGCAGAGACCCTAGGAAATAATGCAGTTCTGCGTGAGTTTAAATGGTCTGAAGTGAATGACATTGGCCAATTGCTTGAATATGTCTGAT
Organism: Lophiomys imhausi; assembly: GCA_907164525.1. Lineage (NCBI taxonomy): Eukaryota > Metazoa > Chordata > Mammalia > Rodentia > Muridae > Lophiomys > Lophiomys imhausi. The sequence continues at coordinate 2,028,517 of CAJQZJ010032066.1, read as the reverse complement.
CTGTTCTTTCAGATTACATTTGTTATGTGTATGTGTGTGTACAAGAGTGCAGGTGCCATAGAGGCCACCGTTCAGACTCTTAGGAACTGGAGTTATAGGTAGCTGTGAGCCATATAATATGGGTGCTAGGCACTGAATCTGGGCCCTCTGCAAGGACAGTACTAGCTCTTGACCATTTAGCCATCGCTCTGGCTCTGATTCCTCTGAGCTCTTTATGAGAATTTGATTGGCTATCACTGAACCTTAGCTTAGAGCTCTTCAGAAACAGAAATGTGTTTTATCGGCCCATTATCTGTCAAGGTGATGGAAATATAGATTTTCTCTTCCTTTACCATCAGATTTGGGATAGTTGTTTCATTCTGTATGTTCCTTTTAATTCAGTCATTTGTTTGCCAATTCATCATGATTCCGTGGTCCTACTTTAAGAAAACGTGTATATATAAGCACACATGCAAATTTCCTTTCCTTGATATCTCCTAGAGAAAAGGCCTGTCATCATTAAATTAGCTAATATTCAGAATGACAGCTAGATTTATAGGTACAAATTGTAAAGGCCAGTTGAGTAATTTAGCAGAATCATCAGGCTCTAAGAAATCATGTCTGGCCAGGTACCACATCTTGAACAACCACATGAGAGACATCAGTATAATCAATAATCTTTTCGGTCTTCAGTTTCCAAACAAAATATTGAAATATCTGAGCTTTATGACTTGTGACATTCCTGTTTTCTTCTGAGTTATTGTCTGAAATATTGTCACTTTTGGAAGAAGGAGTAGTCTGACTTTAAATTGACTAGCTTCAATAAAGTCAAAATATGGCAGTGATATAATAGGTGAGAAGTAGCTATGCAGAAAGTGATCTGTATTGTAGTTAGTTAAGTGGCCAAGTTAGGATTCTCATATATATATATAAAACCCACCTGTTCATCCATCCATCCATCCATCCATCCATCCATCCATCCATCCATCCATCCATTTAATTATCTGTAATACATTTTACTAGGTGAGAGATATTGTTCTAGGAGTGCATAAGAACAAAATCTAGATTTCTTTAAGAATCTAAGTGTCTGGTAATGTTTTATCTGCTGTGTTTTTTTTTTTTTCCTACAAGCTATAAGGCCTCCCACACAGAATAAGTTCAGTCTTACAAATATTTACTTTTCCAGTAATGTGTATTGGATCTTTCTTAGGGGTTTTATATTATAAAAATTTATATGTGTAAGTTGTTCTGTTAGGGAACAGGTATCCTAATCTTAAAGTCAAATCTACTTTGAGAACTGTCAGGCTTCTTACATCTAATAAAAACATTAGCTTAATCTTTCCACCTTCAGATATAACTCTGAATTAAAATTAAGAGTATCAAAGATTAGAAGAACAAATCTTCCATTTGGAGTTGCATTTTACATTGTATTCTGGAAACAGGCAATTCTTTGTACAACAAACATCTATCAAATAATGTTTAGACATTATTTGTGTGTAGATATCATTACCCTGTCTCTACCTTTCTCCTTCCTCTTATCTGTCTCTCTCTCTGTCTCTGTCTCTCTCTCCCCCTCCCTCCCTCCTTCTCACTAACACACACACACACACACACACACACACACACACACACACACACACCCCTTATGAATGACCTTTTCCTACAAAAGAACTATGAAATGAGCAGATAAGCCTAGAATTACTAATCTTGGAAAATGTCTGTTTCATTCTGCATGCTTGTGTGTGTGTGTGTGTGTGTGTGTGTGTGTGTGTGTGTGTGTGTATGTAAACCTGTGAAACAGAGCAGAGGAAAAGTTATGTGGATTTCCACCCAGCAGCTTGCATAGAACTACTGATGGAAGTAAATCCAGATTCCATATTCTTGGGGGTCACAGACTGGCATAGCATAACTGCTGTTTTCATTCTGTTCATTTTTAAATTTGTATGAATTTGTATGAAAACATTTAAATTTGTTTCATTTATATGAAACCTGATGTGACAGATGCTGTTGTGTCCTAGCTACCTTTCCACTATCAAGTCTGTGGTAATCTCTTTCAACTGTTGTAAAGCTCAAAGCTTCCCTTACATGTTTACAAATAGGACAACAGCTCTCTTCAAAAAGAGCAACAACAGGTGTAGATGTTTTTAATGTGAACACAATCTTATTTCCTTCAAGAACTGTCTTATCTTCACCATCATGGCAAAACTCAAACTTTTAATGACTTTCCTTCAGCTGAGACAAAATAAGTGCCTATAAATTTATTGTGTGACAATCAGTGCTATCCACATCAAATGAGCCCATATGTTCACTTCAAAGAGCTGTGGCTTTATGCATTCCCTAGGCCTGGAAGGAGAATCACATAAATGACATCTTTCTGTGGTTTCTGACTTTATCATGAAAAGTTAATACTGAAGGTATCTAAGAAGCACATCATGATTCTAAAGAGTGACAAGAAATTTAATATGGGTTTTGACTGCCACATTAAAAATCTAGATTCTAAATATCAAATACTTTGAAAGGATAATACTGTCTATATAGAAATACTGTCTGTCAAAGCCTTAGTATATGTCTTAATTAAAACTGAAATAAAATTCATGAGTGATTCTCCTAGACTTCCATTATTTCTCCTTGCTGTTAATAAAAATATTCACTGAAAACTAGTAGAGAAATCACTACAAAGAGAATAAACTTATAACTTTGAAAATAACAACACAAAAAGTTTAATTATATTTGTTGTAAATGTGTATCTGTCTTTTTTTTTTCATTTAAATCTACCCATCAATGAAGAGAGTATTTCTTTTGTGAAACAATAATATTTTTCAGCAGGTCCAAAGTCAAATGCTATTTGCAAGAAGATGTACAAATTGGGAAAATTCATGAGAATATGAGAAAAACCAAACTTGGAAGCAAGAGACATTACAGTCACCCGAGCAGTCTTGAGAGATTCAGGTGACTTTCGAGGCTTGAAAGGGGCTTTGTAAACATTATCAGAGTCTGCCTGGGGTATGAGCAGAGGAGGAAGAGGGCGCAGCATCATCAGCTCTGGCTAGACACGTGATGGACACAAGGCAAAACAAGCCATGAATGTGAGAAAGAGATGTTCAGGGAAGTGGGGCTAGTGATTGACAGAGGTGGGAGAGAGATAGGAGAGGGCAGGAGGTTGAGTAGCCAGAATGTACTATATACATGCATGAAATTGTCAAAGAACGATTTTAATAAATATCATGATAAAGCAGTGTCCAAATGTCTAGCAACAAAAGTCCATAAGATATATATATATATCTTATATATAGATATATACAGTATAGTTATCATATATATTCTCAGGGTTATTATACACACACAATCACATACACCTGTAGAGCTAAGTATAGGCCAGGATAATGCCTGGTCTCATGACTTCAAAGGAGGATTTGTGTTTTGGTTTTAAGTGCACTCACCTATACTTAACCAAAGAGTTCTTTCACCCATTCAAATAGCTGTTTAAAACATAATTACTTCAGAAAGAGGGAAATTTCAAAAGGATGAATAGGGGCTTTACATAGATCATGAGATTATGCAATTTTTCTTATTCATCCTTTTCTATATTCTCTGGAGGTTTACTGGGACCTATACCATCTTTGTGTTTATCAGAGGATGTGTATGTGCATCTATTGAAAAATTACTCGATTTCTCTAACATAATAAAAATGATCCATAAATCATACACTTATTTTGATATAGAACTTCCAGTCCCTCCTGAACTTTGGGATATTCTTCTATTGCTATAAAAGACCAAGGGAATACCAGGCTTTATTTATTTTTAAAAATCATTATCACTAGCTAAATGTTTGTGTGTGCTTGTGTGTCTGTTTCTGTAAACTTCTCTGTGCATATCTGTGTTTGAGTATGCTTATGTGTATGTGTGTTTATGCATGAGAGTGTTCATGTGTGTCTCTGTATATGTGTATGAGTGACTGTGTATGCATATGCAGATGTGCATGCATCTTTATGTGCTTATTTTCATGTTTATGTTTATATGCTTATATGCATGCCTGTGTGTGCATATCTTTTTCCATATGTGTGTGCTTACATGCATACACATGTTGCTGAATGGCATATGCACAGCTTCTAAGTTCTTACCCTGGGTGATTATAAAACACCAAGAACACTTTCAAGAATACTTCACTAGTGGAGATGGTATAGTGAACAAGTGGGGTATTCAATTCTATTTCAGTAGGATCCTTCACAGTACATAGGATTATAGTAGCACGCAACTCACAAGCTTTCTTCAAATGGTGAGAGTGATGGAAGAGGGAAGCTGAGATTGAAGTAAACACAATTTCGAATGGAAATTTCCCAACTGCAATGTAAAATCCACATCAAAATGAGCAAAATGCATGAAGGAAAATTGCTGTTCTCTTCTCATTGACTAAGCTGGTTTAACATCTTCCACTTTGGTTAGTACACTCATATTCCCCAATGATAACCAAGACATAGCCAGTAGACCACTGTTGAAACACACATTTTTGTCAGCCAGCATGTTTGGGATGGGTAGCTGAACTTACTTTGCCATGAATTTTTCTATTCATGGCATATGCTTAAATGTTCTTGTTCACATTCTTTGAAAGATTTCTTAAATAGTCAATGGGTTTATGATTTGTTCCTTTCATTTGCAACATCCGAAGGTGACAATAGCAGACATGAAAATGCCTCTGACTTATGAGAGCAAAATCCGAAGAAGGAGAATTATTCCCATGGGCCTGCAACCCAACCTGCCAAACTGGAGTCCCCTGATGCTACCCTGTAAGCTAGAAGACAAACAACTAGCTGGAGGTTTACAGTTCTCTGGAAACCGTTGAAAGCTGTGCCTTGGGCACTGACGTTTGATTCCAGGTGTGTCACTTGATTCTTAATTCTCTTTGAACTTTAGTGTTCTCATCTCTAAGATAGGGACATACAGTTCACAGCTACTTTTGTGAAGATGAAAAGAACAACGGCTTGCAGGTGCTTAGGATGATGGTCCCTGGTGCTGTCAGCGCAGTAGAAAGCAATTGTTACTTTAATAAGAATTTACTATTCATTCCAATGCTACACAAACTTCAAGCAAGAGCATGTTAATTTTGGTTATTGAAGCCCCCAGTGCCAAATTCAAACCAGTTTAGTGCATCTTGAGGGTCTTCACATTTTAATCCCAATTAAAACTAAGTAAGAACTGCAGTAGTGTAGCATGCTAACAAGCACAGAGGAAGCTTGAACTTGGCAGTACTACATCTTGTATTATGTAAATACCATTCAAATGAGTCCTGGTCAAGGCATCCTACTGCACTGGCTTTTGATCTGTCTTTTATTTCCTTCATTCCCTGAAGCAAGATACTGTAAGGTAGAATTGATCATTGCAACTCCATAAACTTGATCAAGAGAAAAAAAAAAAACAACATAAATAGGAATGAGATCACTGGAAAGTAAAGGAAACAGTTCTGATAATAACATACTAAAATCCAATTATACATTTTTCTTTTATAGTTTTCTGTGGGTTATAGAAAGGCCAAATAAAAATTAAGAATATACTTATAAAAACATATACAGAATTTGTTTTTATTTACTTGTCAATGTGACTCTCAATTAGAAAATGTCATCATTAAATGGCATTTCCTAGAAAGCCCTGCTCAGTGGAGTGATGGGCATCAACAAACAACACACAGAATCCTTGCTAGTGAACAGAGATTTTTTTTCTTTGTTTTTGGCCCCAAGAACATCTTCAGGGGAGATAAACATTCATCATATCACAGTACTAGCCTACTCTGTTCAGTATAACATAGAAAAGAGCCTAACCATAGTTGATGTCACCGATGAAGAGCAATTAACTGCAAACAGTGGAGAACTCCGCCATCGGCCTTCACTGGACCCATGTCAGCCACGATACAGACAAGTATGAAATGGGGATTTGCACTTGTTCTGAGATACTTGACGGATGGTGAGGAATTCGGATGTCATAAGAAGCAGATGGAGATATTTGCTTAGCTCCATTTGGCACGCTGGGCCCCAGGGCCTACAGAGGAGCAAGTACCTGGGTGTAGCACAGCAAATACTTGTTAAGTCACATGCACTATCGGAGCACTTTCTTCTTTCTTATGTTTTTTTTTTTTTTTTTTTTACCTGTAGCTTCATAAGATTCAAGGCACAGTACAGACACCATCTCAGCCAATACATCCATTTGGTGTTCCTTCTTGGTTTGATCCTAGTTCATTTTAATTCCTTCAGGGTTATTGCTCTCACATAATCACCCTCTCTACCTCTCCAGCTGTGATCTGCATACAACAACCTCAATGTGTCATGCATGAAATGGTTAGATGTTCTTACCTCATGTCTTTTGTCTTTCTCTCCCCTTTTCTCTTTTCTGCTCCTCTCCTTTCTTCCAACTGTCTGGCTAACTAACACCAGATCTTCAAAGGTTAGGCACACCGCTGTCTCCTTGAAGGCCTTTCAATTTCTTCCCATCTTTTTCTCATCATTATCGAATTCTTTAGCACCCAGTTACCTGATTTTCTGGTTATTGCTCCTAATCCATTTAAGAACAATGGGTACGACATTCACCACTGTGGATCTCTGCAGTGCCGAGTTCAACACCATGGGCACCTCTTGGGTGTTTTGTGTGTGAAACCTGCTGCTATCCTCACTTCTGCTATGGATGGACTCTGGGTGGGCAACCCTTAATGTGCATTCTCAGTTCCTCCCCAACATGTAATGACAACTCAAATAACTGCACATGCATAGTCAACGCTCCCAGGGCAGGACCGACAGGCAGAAAACGGAAGATGATCTTTTATCTTTGAAATAACATCACACAAGGCTGAGTACACGCTGCTGTGAATACAAAGATGAGGAAAGGGCTTTAGCCTGCTGTATTAGAGGAAAAACCAAAACAGAATATCACTCAAGTTAAAATTCAAGGCTTTACCAGGGCACAAGGATAGGTGGAGTTCAGAAAGCATCGGAGGTATCAAAATGGTGGGAAAGACCATAGATTTGGACATTCTCTAAGGTGGAAATATGAAATATCTGGGATCAGTCATCTCAAAATGAGGGACTGTAACATGGTTAGTAAATTCTATACAGACTTGATAAAAATGTACATATGTAGTAAATTCTGTGATTGAATCTGGAGACTATTTCTGGAATATGGAAAGATGGATTTTTAAAAATACGTTGAGTACAGTGGTGCGGCAAGATGGTTCAGTGGTCAACAGCACGGAGTGCTCTTCCAGAAGAGCTGTGTTTGATTCCCAGCGCCCACACGGAAGCTCACTGGAACTCCAGTCTTGGGATATCTGATACTGTCTGTCGGACTCTGCAAGTACCAGGCTCACATATGGTGAACAGAGAGCATATGGAGTCAGAAGGCCCATACACATAAAATAAAATTTAAAAACATAAAAAGACATGAAAATTGCATATTTTATTTCTAAATACTTCATATTTATTTATTTATTTGTGTGTGTGTGTGTGTGTGTGTGTGTGTGTGTGTGTTTATGGGCACTGGGTACTTAGTATATCAAAGGTGCTGCCATCCTCACTTCTATTATGAATGGAGTCTAAGTGTAAAACCCTTAGTGCACATTCTCTTTTCTTCCCCAGAATTAGTGCAAATGTGTAGTTAGCTCTCCCAGGGCAAGAGACAGGCAGAAAAGGTGAGGGGACCATTTGTGGGTCTCACATCTCTCCTTCCTCCGCATGTGAGCTCTGGGATTATACTCATGTCAGCAGGCTGAGACATCTTGACATTCCCCAAACTGTGTACCCTTAAATGGTCAGTGAGCAGACCAGTGACAGGCAGCATCATTGTTACCTAGAAACTTGTCAGAAATGCAAATTTCACCATCCTAATCCATTAGACAGGGATTAGCATTTCTTAATCCATGTTCATATTTTCCAGAACTATTTCCTTATTTTGGAAGGGAGAAGTAATTTGTTTTCTTGTGTTACTTGGGAGCATCTTTCTTTGTTTGATCACACCTCAACACTTGTGTCTCTAGTTCCATTGCACCGTGCTTGTACGACAACAGTTGTACATCTCCTTCCTTGTCTGTCACCACCCCACTGATAGACAAAAGGCTCTTTCTGTGGAGCTCAGCAGAAAGAGTGGTTTCTGCTCTACTGACTTGTATTCTCTAACTACTGTCTTTCTTCCAAATCAAAGTTATCTCCTTAATTGTTAACAGCATCTCCTAGGCATGCTACAGAGAACTCAAGTTCTCTCATCTAAAAAACAAAGTCCTCTATCTCCCCCTGATCCTCCTTCAGTCGGCAGAGTGAGCTGAGGTAGTCCTGTGTATCAACTCTGAGTTGAAAGCAAGAGAACCTGGAGTTTTTAGTGATTCATTTCAAGGTCTTAGCAATATGAACTGAGGCTTCCCTAATATCTATACCTTTTATCATCATCTTCCCCAGCCCGACATGGATACTGTAGTGTCTCGCTTTTAATTTTCCATCTGAACTGACTTGGTGTTCTTCTAACTTCCTATTGTACAGGTCCTCATTCTGAAACACAATCTCAAGGTTTATTCCCTTGTAAGATTTCCTCACCATTGCCCATGCCACCACATTCAGACCAAAAAGGAACAATTGCCTCACCACAATGGTCAGGATCACCTCTCTCCTGCCCGTGCACACCCACCCAGCCCAGATCTTAGGAGCACTCGCTCTCTTGAGTTATGCTCTCTGACTGACTACAATTCCCCCAGAGACTCCATTTTGCAACTCAGTGGTTCACAGTAGGTCATGGCTATATTATGCTAGACACAGGTGTTGAAGGAGAAAAAAAAGTTAAAGCTAAAGGATTGCCATTCTAAGTTTATCTGGTTTTCATGTAAAAACATCTTTCTCCTAAACAGAAAAGAAAGAACAAAAAAAAAAAAGAAAAGAAAAGCTGAAGCAATTGCATATTTTTAAGATGGCTTTATAAATGACTGGAGGTTCTTCCCTAACTATTTCTCAAGTTAGATTTCCTAAGATGTGAACCAGGAATTCTTGCATATTCTAAGGTATTATTCAACTGTCTGAAAAAAAAATGCTTAAATTTTGTGCCTAGCTTACTTGTAATATTTCAGTATGTAACTCAGAAATCAATTTTTCTTCTGGAAGTTCCAAGCTCCTTCCCTGGGATTTGTAGTGTCCCTGATCAGTAAAGTGTTGGTGCTCAATACCACAGACTGGAAAACAGCTGTGTGTCATATCTGGTTTTCCTGAAAGTGTGCGAATGTAGTCTTCTTTTTCCTCATCTTTGCTAATTCAGGGCCTGATCTGATAAGTCCTATTAAGGTGAAAACCAGATAATGGTGATCTGTGTTTGGACTGGAGTTTGATTTGCTAACTGACACACTATGCATGTGAGTTTGTCTCCAGGTTTACATTGTCAGCCTCTGAAGGGGAGATGGGCTATGTGTGTCTCCTTAGCCTTCCATTGCCCTGTGGGTTCTAGCACTGCTTTTCTGTAGATTCTGTTCTAACAAATGTTTCCTGAATTAAACTGAAGAGAATGCAGAAGCAGAGACAAAATTAAGACACCAAGAAATTGAGATTACAAAAGCAATCTAGGTGAGGAAAGTCACTTCTGTCAGAAGGCCCTGGACAATTCTTTAAAGTAACTGCATTATCTCCAGGGACTCTTTCAAATGCACATATTTAATCATCTAATGTGTAAGTCAAATCTCAGATATAATTAATTCAGTCTCTTAACTTTTTTTGCACACTAGCTTTCATTAGATGAGGTTCATCTGTAATAGAGCTCATGCTAGTCCATGCCTATGAATGCCACAGAAAAAGACAAGAGAGTCTGTGGGTACCCTATGATAAAGGAATTTGGAGAATTTGTACCATGTCAGTGGAATTCAAAGGAAGGTTGGAGCAGCTCTAGGTAACTGATCTCTAAGGAAAACACTATTGGATTTTAAGAGAGGCAGCTGCTACTTGGAAGGTTACAAGTAAGAGCCCCGACAGTTCAGTTAAGAATTGGGCAAAAAAGGAAGAGATTGTTTCAGGCTTTGACGCTGATGTTTAATTGTTGACTTAAAGAACAAATTAAACCCATCCTGTGTGGTTTGGAAGGATCAGAGTATTTTCCTTTGGGATGAAAGTAAGTGTCAAACAAGCAGCTGCAACTTTTATAAGGAATCCAGTGAGGAAGAAGGACAGGGGTGGTGACCTCCAATCAAAACCCAGGAGTTCTTTTGTATAAATATTCTAACACTCTAAATATAAATACCCTCAAAATACCTCTGAAGAAAACATAATACTTAGGTCTTTGCCAAGATGAGGAATATGCTTTTTCTCTGAGGGTTGTTTAATACTTTCCATAATTTTATTATAAATGGTTCAATAAAATTCAACAGTAAGTTATAAGTTATATTAGGAGGGACAACCCATTTCTGAGTAATATGGTATTTTGTAAAACTAACAGGCATGTTTATGAGCATAAAGGGTTCTAAAAAATAAATAAAACACTTTAACAGGCAAAACTGAGGTAGTCAGTATGAAAGGACACATTCTTCTGGGAGATCTAAATTCTAAGACAGTTGCCAAACTGTGGGAAGGTGGCCCTTCTTAGAGCAATACGGGTAGAAAGACAGAGCACATAGCTGGATGTGAGATATTGAAGTTGGAGCCCAGGGCTCATGTCCTCTCCCAGCACTTCCATTAATTAGATTTTTAAAAATGCCTCCATTCCATATTCATGGGATAAAGTAGTCAGAAAATCCACACTTTAAGATTCTGCCCAATGCTTAAAATTTTTAATTAAATTTAGTAATTCAGTATCTGAAGGTGAGAATATGAATTCAACTCTTCCCAATTTTTCATGGCTTCTATGAACATGAAAGAAATTGAAGATTAGTTGCAGCTGTATTAGTTTTCAACCTCACAAAGCACGTTAAACTTTACAGGAGTCCCTGTAATACACATATTTATGTTGATTTTGCTGTTTTCTTCTGGAACGTTATTTTCAAGCAGATGATTAATGTCCTAATAACTTGTGTTTTAGTACAGCTCTTTGGAAGAAAAAGGCTGCTTTTGTGTATTCATTATGTCTACCTGTCTTTGGCAGAAGGCGGATCTGATCTGGGGATGAATATGGTACATTTGTTAACATACACAATGGCTCCTTTTACGGTTTGGATCTGGCCTTCTGTCTGTGACAGAGGCTCTGTTATCAGTAATCCATGAAATGCTGCTTGTACTTTAATGAGTTTAACATCCAACAGAGAGCCAGAAAAGTTCTTTGTTTTTGTGGATTACACTAGATTCACTGTCCCACCCTCCTGCACTCCAGGTTATACTCATGGACACACACACACACACACACACACACACACACACACACACACACACACACACACGAGAGAGAGAGAGAGAGAGAGAGAGAGAGAGAGAGAGAGAGAGAGAGAGAGAGAGAGAGAATCATGGTGCTGGAGATGTACATTATGAACTACTATCTAGAAGGTTTATTTTATATAAACCCGTATTTATCTTATGCTCTTTGTAATTTTTTTTATTCTTTGAGAAATTCCTACAGTCCTTTCTGATCATATTACTTCCACCTAATTTCTCCCAGTTCCAACCTTGCTCTTTGTATTAATTTCTTTTTCCAGGGGGAGCCGTAGTCTTAGTTTAAGAACAAACAACTCTTTACCGCGGTTCTGTAGGTTTATAAAAGCTCCAGGTCACCTATTTGACTTTGATTTGTTTAGTTTGGCTTTTTATTTTTAAGTGTGATGCTTAAAAAAATCATGTTTGCCTGTGGGATTTTGAACATTATATACTATTCCATGAATATATATTCAATACATATGCATATATATATGTTGAAAATCAGACTATTACTTAGGACCATTTTTTTTTTTGGTATTCTTTTTGTTTTAGGACCATAAGTTTTTCCGATAACTAGGCTATGCAGATATGCGTGTGTGTTTATTTACTAAGGGTTGCTATATCTGTAAACTGCACACAGTTTGTCTATGGAAGTCAAGACAGGGCCATGAAGTCATTGTTCAATTCCTGTTCCCATTCTTTCCTTGTTTCTCTGCCTAAGGCACAGTGAGGACTCCATTTTCTGAGGGAATGGGTGAGAAAGGTTTCTCTTAGGACTTACCATCAGCATGGTTGTCACATAAGAGTACTATTGCTGAAGTCAAACATTTTTTTAAGTTGACAGTGCCTTTCACAAATGCAATGTGAGGAACATGGAAATCTGACAAGAAATGACGTTTTCATTTCTGGAACTTACAGCTTTTCTTTCTTTCTTATTTTTTGTTGCCCTTTAATTATTTAATTGTCCTTTAATTATTACTGCCTCACATGCTTGGTGAATTCTAGAATCCATTCTTGAGAATAGTCTTTAGGAAAAGGAATCCTGATGAGATGTTTGGTCTATTTTGCCTTATTTTATGTATATACCCTGTTCTATCTAGATCAGCATCTGAGAAACGAGCCAGTGTCCGCGATGTTAGACAAAGGATCTGTGGAAGAGCATGCAGTGTCACAGGATGCTTACACGTCATGTGTAACTCTTCTGGAGACCACAGTTTAGACCTGAGTCTCTAATTCAGGCAATGAGAGTAAGTTTAGTTCTAAGTGCTCCTTGAGATCACAAGTTCTCAAGAGGAAAAGGAAGATGGACAGAGTTTAGGCATGGAGGAGAACTGTGGGTCTCTTAAGCTCATTCGTTTTATGAATATAGAAAACAAGTCCCAAGGAGAGAAAATATCCTCATTTTTTTGTTATTATTAAATATTTTATTTTTTTTCTTCAAGTTACATCTCAGTAACAAACCCCTCCCTATTCCCCCTTCCTAAACCGCCCTTCCACCCTCTTCCCCCCAGAAGTTTCCCCTTTCAGTCCAACACATGGTTCCTTCTCTTATAACAGTAAGTATTATACAAAACGAGGCCTCAGATCCTCCCATAAATGTTCTATGAGACCAGGACAATGATGGGATGTGGAGAACGTTAATGCCAAGGCTTTGCATTCACTTAGTACTTTGGTTTTTAATCCTTCTGAGGTCATCATGTGTGGGGTTGAGTACCAGGGAATCATAACTCAAGTGATTCCAGTACCCATGTAGAAAAATAAATCAGCACAGAGTAGTGCATGCCTGTAACTCCGGCACTAGTTGGTAGTGACAGGCTGATCCCTGGAGCTCAGTGGCCAGTAACCTGGCTGAATCAGTGAGAGACCACCCTCCATCAACCTCATGAGCACATTAAGTATACTTTACATATATGGACATATACGTGTCACACACATGTGTGCATGAGCACACACACAGACACACAAACACACACACACGTACACACAGCATGGTGAAGGAGGGATTCAACATCAAACGAAGTAACAAGCAGGACTTACTCCCTTTAGTCAAATCTTTAAGAAAATTCTCTCTCTCTCTCTCTCTCCCATACACAACTTGCTTCCTGTCTTTTCTTCATTCTTTTTTTTGTGTACATATGAGTGAATCATTTTCTAGATCACTTAACTATAAATGATTTGTTTTTCATAACACATTTATTACTCTCACTAGCCTTTTTGAGAACGTTTTCACTTTCATTATTGGCTCTAATCTAGTGGCCTGTTTTCTTTGTTACAAAGGTGCAGAGAATAAAAGACTGTGGAGAGCTTAGCCACAATGGGACATCTATATCACACCCCTTCCCCAAAGCTCAGGCATCATCACAGGGTAGAAAGATGGTAAGAATCAGAGGCCAGGGAAGAATCAGAGTGAAATAATGTCTTCTAGATGTGGCAGGACAGCTTCACTTATAAATTCACAGCAGCTACAGTTGTTCGAGGAGGAGGTAGGTGGAGGAGTTGTGGTTTGTGGTGATTTGAATAAGAATGGCCTTCATAGGCTCATATACTTGAATGTTTAGTCACTGGGGAGTGACACTGTTTGAAAGGGTTAGGATATCCATTTGGGCTTTTTGGAGAGTGTGTCGCTGGGGGTGGACTTGAGGTTTCAAAAGCCCATGTCAAGCCTAGAATCTCTCTCTACCTGTGCATCAGCGTGATAGTTCTACAGCACCTTCCTGTGTGCGGCCAGGCTCTACACCATGGTGATAATGGACAAAACCTCTGAGACTGTAAGCAAGCCCCTAATTAAATGATTTCTTTTATAAGAGTTGCCTTGGTCAGCGATAGAACACTGACTAAAATAGGGGTGGATATGAACAAAATACATTTTGTGATATTGTTAAAAATATAAAAAATTATTAAAGAGATAAATGAGAATAGAAGATATTCCAATTTTCCCTGGGTTCTATCACGAGGAGGAACTGAAGCAACATTGAGCTTCAAAGGCACTGATTCTAAATTTAGAGTGGTCCCTCTTATTTATTGTTTTTTTTTTTTTTTGGTTTTTCGAGACAGGGTTTCTCTGAATATCTCTGGCTGTCCTGGACTCGCTTTGTAGACCAGGCTGGCCTCGAACTCACAAAGATCCGCCTACCTCTACCTCCCAAGTGCTGGGATTAAAGGCGTGCGCCACCACCGCCCGTATTTATTGTTTTTATGTCTGTGTTTTGATAAAGGATTTATTATAACTACAGATTTTTCTTTATCAAATCATATGTCTAGATTAAAGGCTGTCCCCAAGACCCGTATTTCCCATATTCAAACCTAAATACCATTCTGTATTTGGAATCCCAGAGTTGCGTGTTAACAAAATATTCCCAAAATATGGCTGACTAAATCTGCCATTATAAGTTATTTTTATTTTCATCAATGAGTTATTGTGTTTTCTGTGCAGAATAACTATCAGATACACAAAATAAAATCTTTTTTAAAATGTAAAGCTCATTATGAATTGCTAGAGGTGAGCTGTACAATAACAGCATAAAAATAACACAAAAAACCTCTTTAAAGGTTTTCTGCATTCCAGAAAATATATACTTATCAAAGATCATAAATGCAGTCTTGGATAATTTTAAACATATGGTGAATTTCTTCTTAAGTACTTATATTTTTGGATCCCTAATTATGCTCTAAATCTTTTTCTCGGCACAGAATAATTTTGCCTTGAAAATTTGTGTAGGTAAGACCGCTACTTCTTCCTTCATAATATTTATGGGTGTTGGATCGGCTTACAATTTGCAGTTCATTAATTCAGAATATAATTCCCATAACTAAGGAGTCTCTGTCTAGTTATCCAGCTTAGTGGTGCTTCATTACATTAAACTATGAGCTGCAAAAACAAACAAATTATTTCTCAAGCACTTAACAGTCACTATGTTATGAAAACAGCCTGGGAAGGTGTTATCCTTACTCATTCCTATGAAGTGATTTCAGTATTTACTGCTCGGCTGCATGTACATGGAGTGGTCTTTGCTCCTGTTAGGTTCCTTAGCAAAACAGTATCTTCATGGTCCATTTCCATGATGAAGGAAAACACAAGGTGTTTGTCCTTCTGAGATTCTTTAACACGTGTTGGTTGTGTTATTTTAAAGGTATTGTTTGCTTTTATAAATATGTTAGCTAAGTAGTATTTTTGATGAGCTTTCCTACTCTAATTTCCAGATTAAAATTGGAAGCCCCTGTTTTCCTTTTACCCTGACAGTTCTGAGGCTGTATATAGATTCAGCAATACCTACTGGATCTGTTTGTGGCATTTGTTCCCTCTGCACATGGTGGCATAGAGTTTGCGTTAGATTTGGACCTTTCATTATTTATCTTTATTTCCTGGTAGAGGCTCAATAGCAAGGAAGATAACAATAGGACTTTGGGGTTTTTATGCACTAAGATGAAATTAAAAAGTGAGGCTTTCTGAGTAGGATGAGGCTTAAGATCAAAATTTCACTCTGAAGGAGAAATAGTTTAAAATATTTTCTAGTTTTTATTTTTATTTTTTTTTTTTTTATTTTTTTAAAGATTTATTTATTATGTATACAGTGTTCTGTCTGCAGGTATATCTGCAGGCCAGAAGAGGGCACCAGATTTCATTATGGATGGTTGTGAGCCACCATGTGGTTGCTGGGAATTGAACTCATGACCTCTGGAAGAGCAGCCAGTGCTCTTAACCGCTGAGCCATCTCTCCAGCCCCTATTTTCTAGTTTTTAAATGAAGATTTAATTTAAATTTTAAAAATATCTCATAGAGAGATACTGATTTTCCCTGAAGTTATGACTTTCAGAGCAGTTAAATATGTCACAGTCTATCTGTTCAATACATGTAATTTCATTATTTAATAGATATTTACATATTAACACAGAAAAAATACATTTCCACAAATTTTTTAAATATGGAAAATGATATGCAATAGGTCATGCTTTTGTAAAAATGGTAGATAGATTCAAGATGCTGAATTGAAAAAAATGTAGGAATTTCCACAATATATGTAGAAAGATCAATCATCAACATCACCATCTCCACCACCACTACCACCACCATCACCACTACCACCACCATCACCACTACCACCACCACCACTACCACCACCATGACCACGACCACCACCATCACCACCACTAACACTACCACCACCATCACCACCACCACCACCATCACCACCACCACCACCATCACCACTACCACCATCACCACTACCACCATCACCACTACCACCACCATCACCACCACCACCATCACCACCACCACCATCACCACCACCACCACCATCACCACTACCACCATCACCACCACCACTAACACTACCACCACCATCACCGCCACCACTATCACCACTACCACCATCATCACAGGGAATTTTCATTGCTGTGCCTGTCATAATGTTGAAAGTTATCATGGCATTGCTTCATATAATCTTAATACTGGTTCACTGGATAAGATAGTATTACGTCTGCACATCACATGTTTCTCAGAGCTAATCATTCATGTCACTAGTTTCAAATCCACACAGGTGTTTGTCCCTCTTGGGTATTTACTCCAATGAGAATTTGAAGATATAAACTTGTAGTGTAACTTTGGTCCCCTTTTAGTCTACTTCCATTCAATTTACCCTTTAATTTATACAATTTCTTCAATAGAGAATAACTGACTTTTAAAACTAAAAAAGATTTTTGAGACATACAACCCATACCTCTTATTGTATCAAATAAATATGTAGTCATTAGCTTTCCCAATGATCGTTTCTACTGTATACAAATTTCAGGAGCACAAACCTCATCTCCAGAATGTAGTGGTTTTCATCATTGCCATATATCCATATATCCACACCCACATAAAAAGCTTCCCAGGCAGCTGCCATCTCTTTAGAAAATCTTCTTTTTGCTAGTCTACCCCTTTTCTCCATCAAGACAACCATTATTGTTATTATTTCATAAGCTCAACTCATCTACATGAACCTTAATGAAACTGTCCCATACATACTTTTCAATTCCTGCCATTTTTACTTAGGATGATATGTCTGAGACTTACTCATGTTGATGCATGTTAACAGACCAAATGTCTTATTTTGAAGGTAAGGTAAAGAAATACTGGCAGTTAACTAATTTGCTTAGAAATAGAGAAATAGAAATTTCTCATTCCTGGACCAGCATGCTTTCCATTTACCATTGGCCTCATCCATCCTAGT
Source organism: Lophiomys imhausi (assembly GCA_907164525.1). NCBI lineage: Eukaryota > Metazoa > Chordata > Mammalia > Rodentia > Muridae > Lophiomys > Lophiomys imhausi. Next base: position 2,010,981 of record CAJQZJ010032066.1, on the reverse strand, counting down.
ATCTATATGGCATTTTAATCATCAAAGTCCTGCAAGGTTCCAGTGAAACATTCCAGTCTCAGCTGTGGGTTGTGTTTATTAGTCAGGGATTAGCTAGAAGGCAGAATCTATGTAGAGTCTGAGTGGCTTTTATGTGCATGGTATTCAGTATAGGGAAAGAGTTCTACAGGTGACAGAAGGGCTAGGGAACAAAAGAGGAGAAAGAATCAAGATCTGGAAATTAGCAAAGAAAGACCCTACCTCTCCTAGTACCTAAGGCATAAGAGGGAGGATGGGTGATCACAAAGAGAAGCCAGAGTCCCCAGGTGTGGATAGGACAACAGAAGAAACATGGGAGGTTGCAGTAGCTGCTGTCATTGCTGTGGACATCTCGGGAGGCAGACTGAGGGGGAAGAAATGCTCTCGACTACCATTCTTCTATGGATATATTTCACTGGTGTAACTTACCTAGAAGACAAACAAGAAGTTCTAGGAAATGTAGTTTCCATACTGGACGGAAGAGAGCAGAAGACGGGGAATCTGAACACAAGTAACAGTTGTCTTGCACATGCTGGTTCATCATACTTTTTTTCAATATAGTTTGGGATTGATATTATTGGCTGATGAACTGAAGGAGTAATATATGTGAGGGGCCACCTCATTTGAGGAGGAGAGTATGAACAGAGTAGAGAAATAATGAGGAAGGGGTGGAGAGAGGGAGAGAGGGAGGGAGGGCGGGAGGGCGGGAGGGAAGGATGGGCCAGGAGGAGAGGAGGGAGGAAACAATGTTCTAGAGGTGACTTGAAAATCAAAATAATTTTTAAAAAAGGATAAGTAAGCTTAAAAATGTAATAAACATAAAATATAAAATTTTCAAATGATAATTTACCAAAGGCATACTTGCCTTTCTGATATGAAAGGAAAAATGGTCCTAATTTCAGATTAGGATGTTAGACTGCAGGTCGCCACATATCTCACACCCTCTTGGATGTCAGCTTAAAAGTTTTTTCCTATATATAAAGGATATTTTAATTGTTTGGCATTAAAAAGGCAGTTAAGAGGTTTAAAATCTTGTAAGTAAACTAAAGATTACTACAGTTCAACCGGGTTTTCTAAACCTCTAAGAGCTGAAGTAATTTGGAGGTAAAATGTTTGAGAAAGGCAGTGTTAGCTCATGTCTTTAACTCCAGCAGAGACAGGAGGATCACTATAGAGTTAATTTTCTTTTAAATTCTAGAGTTACAATGAACAGGTTAGTGATGGTGCACACCTTTAATCCCATCACTTGAGAGGCATACACCCTTTATCCCAACACACTGGAGACAGAGCATGCAGATCTCTGAGTTCAAGGCCAGCCTGACACAGAGAAAGCTCCAAATAGAGAAAAACTTAGATTCAGGGGTGGTAGTGCACACCTTTAATCCCAACAATTGGGAAGCAGATGCCTTTGATCCCAATAGTTGGAAGGCAGAGGAAGGCACATACGATTTGCAATGATTTAAGTTTAAAAGTTACTCACAAAAGGCATGTGGAAATTCAAAGTGAATTGTCCTTTGTAATCTCAAAATTTATACACTTAAACGTATGTTTAGTTCCAAAATATCAAAAGAATTTTTTATCTCAATTGAAAGAAATACTTTTATATTGTCAAAAAATCCAATTTGCTCTAGGAAAGATATTGCTGCCCCCCCCCCCCCAAAGTAGTGCCCTAGAGTTAGGACTAGTACGGGGCTCTCCTTATCTTTCCAGGAGATTAAAAGTATCCATATAAGGAGTCCAGGGACAACGGGACATATGAAACCTCTGAAGAAAAGGAACAAGACACCAAAGAAGCAAGTAGCCCAGATGATCCAGCCTTGCAGACTTCCTCAATAGCTGTTTCCTCAAAAATCTACAACCAGAACAACTCAAAATGGCTAAGATGGTCCGGCCCCACAGACTGTTCCATACAGGACTTCAGTAAAACCCTGAAGTTCAGCCTCTGACTACAAAATTCTTAGGTCATTTAAATAGTTGAGCACAAAAGGATGAACATCAAATGTTACTACTAACTTGCTTAACCATTTTTTTCATTCTTATTTGGGCAACAAACAGGTTTCCTACATCCCAAATCAGAAGGAAGTAATTTTAAGAGAGTGATGTCCCAATCCCAGAAGATGGAGTGGGTGATTTTTTTTCCTTTCTCACCCCCTTTGGTCATTTGATGGCTTATACATGTTTGTTGCTATTTAGAGGAATTGGTCATAAATTGCTAAATGGTCTTGTTAAAAAGGTTTTGGAGATTATACCCAGTGATTTTTTTCTTTTTCTTTTCTGTATACTTCTTTCTCTCCTATGTAGCAGGGAAAACAATTGAGAAGAAATGGGATATAGACATAATACAGAAATGAAAAAGAAAAAGGGACAGATTATTGAATATTCTCTTATATCCTTGTATATTGATACAAAATTAAGATTATATTTGGCTACATCAGTAATGATTTTTGTATATTGATACAAAATTAAGATGATAATTTGCTACATTGGAATTGATCTTTGCATATTGATACAAAATTAAGGTTAACTCTTTTTGAGGTATTGTACCTAGGTAACCCTTAAAAAGGCAATGTGAAGTTTTGGCTTTTTGATAGCAACTATCATAAACTGTTTAGGGTAATTAAGAAATGCAAACTAATAGTCATTAAAACATGTCATTTTGTTAGGTAATAGTGTAGTTCATCACAGATGTTTTCTAAGTTAATCAGAAATCAAGTTACTAAGAGACAAGCAACATTTGCTTATTCAAATATAGGGAGATAGATAGGTGGTCTTCAAAAAGGTTAAGAGATCTGTAGACTATGGCATTCAAATATGTTTTATTAACTTAAGATTTTTTGATATTGAGACATGTCAACTTCTGACACCACCCCCTATTTTACTCCAAGTGGAGGATGAGCATCGAAGAATCTCATTTGGAGATGGTTGAATTAGTGGCAAGCTTGTCACTGGACAAGTAATAGCCCTTGCTTCAACTGTAGACAGACTGCTGTCCAAAAAGGACAAAACTTGGAAGCAGGTAAGTTGACAGCCTACCTCTATCAAGACAGGGTAGGCAAGTCCTTCATAATTCCTGCTTTATAATTAATGTCTGTCAGAGGTATTGGGAAAAAAGGCTGAAGATAGATGCTCTAATGTATTGAGAAAAATTGGGGAGTGTCCAGGCAGTCAATTGTCTGTCATTTCTTAGTTTTGAAGTGCTGGCTCTAGACGTCCTGTATATTCAGATATATTTATGCTTTTAAGGTCTCTGATGTGATTGAAGGCTAGACAGTTATAGACTCACAGTTAAATTTTAGGTTGTTTAGGAATTAAAAAGGATGTTCTAGGTCTGTTTATAAGTTGGCAATGCAATTTAGGATGGAAACAGAATTAGGCATAGAATCTTAAACTCATTGAGATAGTTGGATAATAGAATATTAATATCAGTTGCCAAATATGTATGGACTTGACATTGGAATGCATGTTATACCTTATAATTTTCCTAATTGTTTTGTATTGAATTTATTATTATAAGAAAGATAGCTGTTTATTGGACAAAAAGGGGGAGCTGTTGGGGGGAAAGATATATACCTTAAACTTAAAAAAAAAGCTTTCAAACTATACTACAGAGAAATAGTATTAAAAACAGCATGGTACTGGCATAGAAACAGGTCAGTTGATCAATGGAATCTAATTGAAGACCCAGAAATAAACCCACACACCTATGGTCACTTAATTTTTAACAAAGAAACCAAAACTGAAAAAAGCATCTTCAACAAATGGTGCTGGTCTAACTGGATGTTGACATATAAAAGAATGCAAATTGATCCATACTTATCATCTTGCACAAAACTTAAGTCCAAGTGGATCCAAGACTTGAACATAAAGCCTGACACACTATACCTAATAGAAGAGAAAGTGGGGAAAAGCCTAAAACTCATTTGCACAGGTGACAAGTTCCTGAACAAACACCAATACCTCAGGCTTTAAGACAAACAATCAATAAATGAGACCTCATGAAACTGGAAAGCTTATGTAAGGCGAAGGAAAATGTCATTTGAACAAAACAGCAACCTACAGTTGAGAAAAGATCTTTACCAACCCCACATTCTGACAGAGGGCTAATATCCATAATTTATAAAGAACTCAAGGAACTAAACACCAAGAAACCAAATAATCCAATAAAAAAATAGGAACAGAGCTAAACTGAGAATTCACAAAAGAGAAATCTCTAATGGCTGAGAGTGAGAGATACTTGAAGAAATGCTCAACATCCTTAATTGTCAGAGAAATACAACTCAAGACAACCCTGAGATTCCATCTCACACCTGTCAGAATGGCTAAGATCAAAATCTCAAATGATAGCACATGCTGGCAAGGTTGTGGAGAAAGTGGAACACTCCTCCATTGCTGGTGGGAGTGCAGGATTGTACAACCACTATGGAAGTCAGTCTGGTGATATCTTAGAAAACTTGGAATAGCTCTACCTCAAGACCCAGCCATACCACTTCTGGGTATACATCCAAATGATTCCTCATCTATGTTCATAGTAGCTTTATTTGTAATAGCTAGAAACTAGAACTAATCCAGATGCCCCTCAAACAAAGAATGGATTTTAAAAACTGTGGTACATTTACACAATGGAATGATTACTCAACTATCAGCAACAAGGAAACCATGCAATTTGCAATCAAATGGATGGAACTAGAAAAGCTCATCCTGAGTGGGCTAACTCAGACTCAGAAAGATGCACATGGCATCTATTCACTTATAATTAGATTATAGCCATGTAGTACAGGGTAAGTATCTTACAACCAACATACCCAAAGGAACAGGAACATAGACCTTGTTACCTGTTAATAGACACTTTGCCCTAATAGAGGTGCCATGTAGGCCCCCAGTTCAAGAGGCAGCTCTTAACACTCATATGACTGTTGAACTGAGGGAGGGCCTGATATGTAGGGACAACCCACTCTGGAGGAGTAGAATAGGTGGGAGAAGAGGGAGAGGGTGGGAGGGTGGGACTGGGAGGTGTTGAGAGAGGAGACTGGGATGGAGATCTAACTTGAAGTAACAAACAAATAAACAAAAAGAAGATAGGAGGGTGAGGGGGAAGAGGGTAGGAGGGTGGGAACGGAAGTGGGAGGAGAGAGGGGATTATGATTGAGATGTAACTTGAGGAAATAAAATAAATTAATTAAAAAAAACTATCAAAGGGAGGATCCAAGATGGTGGCTGCCTGCGCAGACGTATTTTGATTTCAGGGTTAAGAGTCAAAAGGTGGCAAGTGTTGCAGGACGCTATACAAACGGCTTGACCCCCCCCCCCCGGATCTCACCCAACTACCCAGGGACTGCTGGGGGTCCCTGGGCAGGACGCTCCCTCCTACTCTTGGACACGCAAGGAAGCCGCTAAATCCGGGAATTGGGATCCACCATCCCCCACCAGGAGAGACACGCCGTGTGAGTTCCAATCTAATACCCAGCAGGCAGATTCAGATCCCACACAGAGATAATCTCCACCCTGCTGGGCAACCCCCAGATCTCTCACAGACAATCCAGCTACCTGGCGAAAGGTTGCGACCCTTGGAAGTGAGCGCAGCTTGCCTGAAGATGCCTTCAGGCTGCAGATTGCAACCCACTGCGGTGACGTCACTGGACAGTTTTCAGGCCATGGGAGCAGCAAGGCTATTGGGGGTGAAGACAGAGTTACCCACCACAGAAGCCAAGCCCGGGCAAACTGCGAGGTATGTGAAACTGTTGTACATCGGACTTTTTTTTATTAGTACTGGCCCTTCCGGCGGGGAACCAGAGCTTACTTGTACACAGCTCCACACCCTGGATTAGTTAGGTCTCCACCTAGGAGGTGGGGCTGAATGACTCATCTTATAGGGGTGGAGTAAGGCAACTCGACTCCTACACCAAAGCGCCCCCTTTGGACCCAAGTCCAGAAGACAGCTAAAAAAAATTCAACATGGCCAGAGGCCCCAGACAAAAAAAAAAAAAAAAAAAAAAAGAAAAGAAAAGAAAACAGAACGAAATGACTCCAACAAAAGAAAGCAATGCTAGTCCATCCAGCCTGAACCACCTCACCACAGCTGAAACACATGAAAACAATGACAATTCTACATTATGGAAAGTGATAGAGTCCCTTCAAGAAGAATTTAAATCTATGAAGGAATTCAAAGAAGCCACAATTGCACGTACAAAAGTGATGGAAAACACCATTAGAGAACTTCAGAACAAGGTGAGTCAACTTGAACAAGAAAAAGAGAGGGCAATGGAATACTTCCAGGCAAAGATAAGCAAACTGGAGCAGGAAATGTACAAAACAAATAACATCACTCAAGAAATGAAAATGGAAAAGGAAACAATAAAGAAAACAAAGTCAGAGTTAAAAATGGAAATGGAGAATCAAGGGAAGAGAACAGGAAATATGGATTTGCGTGCCAAAATAGGATTCAAGAGATGGAAGAAAGGATCTCAGGCATGGAAGATTCGATGGAAGAAATCAATACAAAATCCAAAGAAAATGAGAAAGCTAAAAAATCTCTCACCCACAATATCCATGAAATCAAGGATTCAATGAAAAGATGGAACCTAAGAATTATAGGCACAGAGGAAAGAGAAGACCCCCGACTCCAAGGTCCAGGAAATATCTTCAACAAAATCATAGAAGAAAACTTCCCAAACCTAAAGAAAGAGATGCCAGTAAAAATCCAAGAGGCTTACAGAACACCAAACAGATTAGATCAGAAAAGAAACTCCTCTTGCCACATAATAATAGAAACTCCAAATGTAGAGAACAAAGAAAGGATATTAAAAGCTGTAAGAGAAAAAGGCCAAGTCACATACAATGGCAGACCCATCAGAATTACACCTGACTTCTTCTCAGAAACTTTAATAGCTAGAAGGGCCTGGACAGATGTCCTACAAGCCCTGAGAGAACATAGGTTCCCAGCCAGACTACTATACCCAGCAAAACCCTCTATCAACATAGATGGAGAAAACAAGATATTCCATGACAAAATCAATTTCAAACAATATCTCCCCACAAACCCAGCCCTACAGAAGATCCTAGAAGGAAAATTCCAACACAGAGAAGATAACTACACCCAAGAAACCAAGGAAATAGAAACCTCCACAGCAACTAAACTAAAAGAAACATAAGACGACCAGCTATACCAAAATAATGGGAGATAACAACCCCTGGTCACTAATATCCATCAACATCAATGGACTCAACTCGCCAATAAAAAGACACAGACTTACAGACTGGATCCATAAACAAGACCCTTCTTTTTGCTGTATACAAGAAACACATCTCACTATTGAAGAAAACCACTATCTCAGAGTAAAGGGCTGGGAAAAGGTTTTCCAAGCAAATGGACCCAGGAAACAAGCTGGAGTAGCCACCCTAATATCAAACAAAATAGACTTCCAATTGAAGTTAATAAAAAAAGACAGAGAAGGGCATTACATACTCGTTAAAGGAAATATCAACCAAGAGGACATCTCAATATTGAACATTTATGCCCCAAATACAAAGGCACCTACATTTATAAAAGAAACGCTTCTAAAACTTAAATCGCACATCGATCCAAACACTTTAGTAGTGGGAGACTTCAACACCCCACTCACAACTATGGACAGATCATCAAGACAGAAGCCAAACAGAGAAATAATGAGTCTAACAGAGATCATGAACCAAATGGACCTAACAGATATCTACAGAACGTTTCACCCAAACACAAAAGAATACACCTTCTTCTCAGCACCTCATGGAACCTTCTCCAAAATTGACCATATAGTTGGACACAAAGATAGCCTCAACAGATACAAGAAAATTGAAATAACCTCTTGTATTTTATCAGACCACCATGGAATAAAGCTGGACTTCAATAGCAAAAGAATCAACAGAAAGTCTACACACACATGGAAATTGAACAACTCTTTACTAGAGGACCACTGGGTCAGGGAAGAAATAAAGAAGGAAATCAAAGACTTCTTAAAATCCAATGAAAATGAAGACACAACATACCCAAACCTATGGGACACAATGAAGGCTGTGCTACGAGGAAAGTTCATAGCACTAAGTGCCTTCAAAAAGAAAATTGTGACAGCTCATATTAGCGAATTAACAGTTAAACTGGGTGAATTGGAAAAAAAAGAAGCAAACACTTTCAAAAGGAGCAGAAGGCAGGAGATCATCAAACTTAGGGCTGAAATCAACAACTGAGAAACAAAAAGAACTACACAAAGAATCAATGAAACCAAGAGTTGGTTCTTCGAGAAAATCAACAAAATAGACAGACCCTTAGCCAAATTAACTAAAAGACAGAGGAGAAAACCCAAATCAACAAATCAGATATGAAAAGGGAGAAATAACAGCAGACATTGAGGAAATCCAGAGAATATTTGGATCCTACTTTAAAAATCTATACTCCACCAAATTTGAAAACTTAAGTGAAATGGACAATTTTCTTGATAGATTCCACCTACCAAAGCTAAATCAAGATCAGATAAACAGATTAAACAGCCCTATAACTCATAAGGAAATAGAAACAGTCATTAAAAATCTCCCAACCAAAAAAAGCCCAGGGCCAGATGGTTTTAGCACGGAATTTTACAGGACCTTCAAAGAGGAGCTAACACCAATACTTTTCAAACTCTTTCACAAAATAAAATCTGAAAGAACATTGCCAAACTCATTCTATGAGGCCACAGTCACCCTGATTCCTAAACCACACAAAGACCCAATAAAGAAAGAGAACTATAGACCATTCGCCCTCATGAACATAGATGCAAAAATACTTAATAAAATACTAGCAAACCAAATTCAAGAACACATCAAAAGTATCATACACCATGATCAAGTAGGCTTCATCCCAGAAATGCAGGATGGTTAAACTTACGAAAGTCTATCAACGTCATTCACCATATAAACAAGATGAAAGAAAAAAACCACATGATAATCTTGCTAGATGCAGAAAAAGCATTTGACAAAATACAACACCCCATCATGCTAAAAGTTCTGGAGAGAACGAGCATACAAGGACCGTACCTAGAAATAATAAAGGCAATATACAACAAGACAGTGGCCAACATCAAGGTAAATGGGGAGAAACTTGAAGCATTTCCTCTAAACTCAGGGACAAGACAAGGATGTCCACTTTCACCATATCTCTTCAATATAGTACTTGAAGTTCTTGCTAGAGCAATAAGACAACTAAAGGACATCAAGGGGATAAACATTTGAAACGAAGAAGTCATATTATCCCTATTTCCAGATGATATGATAGTATACATAAGTGACTCGAAAAATACCACCAGAGAACTCTTACAGCTGATAAACACCTTCAGCAAAGTGGCTGGATACAAAATTAATTCAAAAGAATCAGAAGCCCTTCTTTATACAATAAACAAATGGGCTGAGAAAGAAATAAGGGAAACAACCCCCTTCACAATAGCCACAAACAACATAAACTACCTGGGGGTAACTCTAACCAAGCAAGTAAAGGACCTGTACAACAAGAACTTCAAGCCCTTGAAGAAAGAAATGGAAGAAGCCTTTAGAAGATGGAAAGATCTCCCATGCTCATGGATAGGTAGGATCAACATAATAAAAATGGCTATCCTATCAAAAGCAATATATAGATTCAATGATATTCCTATCAAAATACAAACACAATTTTTTATAGACTTGGAAAGAGCTATTCTTGATTTCATATGGAACAACAAAAAGCCCAGAATAGCTAAATCAATCTTGTACAATAAAAAAACATCTGGAGGTATCACCATCCCAGATTTCAAGCTGTACTACAGAGCAATAGTTGTAAAAACAGTATAGTATTGGTATAGAAACAGACCAGTAGATCAATGGAATCAAACTGAAAATCCAGAAATAGACCCACACACTTACGGCCATCTAATTTTTGACAAAGAAGCCAAAACAGCACAATGGAAGAAGGACAGCATCTTCAACAAATGGTGCTGGTCCAACTGGATGTCCACTTGTAAAAGAATGAAATTAGACCCATACTTATCACCTTGTACAAAACTTAAGTTCAAGTGGATCAAAGACCTTAACATAAGGCTGGTCACACTAAATTCTACTAGAAGAAAAAGTGGAAGAAAACCTTGAACTCATTGGCACGGGTGACAACTTCCTAAACAGAACACCAACAGCTCAGGACCTAAGACCAACAATCAGTAAATGAGACCTCATGAAACTGAGAAGCTTCTGTAAGGCAAAAGACACTATCATTCAAACAAAATGGCAGTCTACAGACTGGGAGAAAATCTTCACCAGCCCCACATCTGATAGAGGGCTAATATCCAAAATCTACAAAGAACTCAAGAAATTAAATGCCAAGAAACCAAATGATCCAATCAAAAAAATGGGGAACAGAGCTAAATAGAGAATTGACAAAGGAGGAATCCATATGGCTGAGAGACACTTGAAGAAATGCTCAGCATCCTTAATGATCAGAGAGATGCAACTCAAGACGACTCTGAGATTCCATCTCACACCTGTCAGAAGGGCAAAGATCAAAAGCTCAAATGACAGCACATGGTGGCGAGGGTGTGGAGAAAGGAGAACCCTCCTCTACTGCTGTTGGGAGTGCAGGCTTGTGCAACCACTATGGAGGTCAGTCTGGCGATATCTTAGAAAACTTGGAATAGCTTTGCCTCAGGATCCAGCCATACCACTTCTGGGTATACACCCAAATGACTCCTCACCAAACCACAAGGAAGTTTCCTCATGTATGTTCATAGTAGCCTTATTTGTAATAGCTAGAAACTGGAAACAACCCAGATGTCCCTCAACCGAAGAATGGGTTAAAAAACTGTGGTACGTCTACACAATGGAATATTATTCAGCTACCACGAACAATGAAATTATGCAATTTGCAGCCAAATGGATGGAACTACAAAAGCTCATCCTGAGTGAGCTAACCCAGACTCAGAAGGATGCATATGACATCTATTCACTTATAGTAGGATTTTAGCTATATAGTCGAAGGTATCGATACTACAACTAACACACCAAAGGAAAATGGACATAGACTTTTTATTTTTTATTTTTATTTTTTATGTATTTTTAATATTTTTTCTATATTTTATCTGTGTGTCTGCTTATTGTTTGTTTGTTTTTTAGTTCTCTCTCCTGGGCAATGAGACCCTTTTCACTGCTGGTACTGTCTCGTAGACCCCCAATGAATGTGGAGGCTCTTGGCCCTCATACGACATCTCAACTGAGATGAGGGACTGTTATATAAGGACACCCCACCCCAGAGAAATGGGATGGAAGGGTTAGGAGGTAAAGAAAAAAAATGAAATGTGATGTTTTGTCCTTTTACTACTAATTGTAATAAACTGTTTAGGATAATTAAGAAATGCAAACTAATTGTTATGCAAGCTGGTCATTTTGTTAGGTACTATGACAGCGCATTATAATTATTTTCTAAGCTAATCAGAAATAAAGCTGCTAAAAGACAAGCAACATTTGCTTATCCTAATATAAGAGATAGATAGGGTCTCTTCAAAAACCTCAAAAGATCTGCAGAATATGGCATTCAAGGATATTTTCTTAACTTTAGATTTTTTTATATCAAGACATATCAACTCCTGACAGCACCCCCTATTCTACCCCAAGTAGAAGATGAGCATCGAAGAATCTGCAGTGGGAGATGATTGAACTAGTCGCAAGCCTATCTCTTGGTAGGAAAAACCCCTTGCTCCAATTGTAGACAGAATTCTGTCCAAAAAGGACAAAACTTGGAGGCAGGTAAGTTGACAGCCTAGCTCTGCCAAGACATGGTAGGCAAGTCCTTCATAACCCCTGCTCTACAATCAATGTCTGTCAGAGAAACGGGGTCAAACGACTGAAGATCCATGCTGTAATGTATGGAGAGAAAATGGGAACTGTCGAGGCAGTCACTGGTATGTCATTTCTTAGTTTTGGAAGCTGCAGGCCCTGGACTTCCTATAAAATCAGATATATTTATCCCTCTCAGGTGGTTGAAGAACAGATAGCTAGAATCTCATAATTAAATTTTGAGTTGTGTAGGAGTCAAGAGAGTGTTATAGATCTAAGAAGATGCTTTTAAAATTGTGTTGCAAGTTAGTATGAATGTTGAGTTAGATACAGAACTTTAAACTCATGGAGATTGTTAGATAGTAGAATGTTAAAGTCAGGTGCCAAATACATATGGACAGGACATTGGGAATGTACTCTAAGCCATATAACCCTCATAACTGTGGCCTAATTACCTCTGTTGTTTTGTATTATATCTATTATTATAAGAGAAAGAGCCATTTGTTGGACTGAAAGGGGAAACTGTAGGGGCAAATAAGATATACCTTAAACTTTAAAAAAAGAAAAGGGAAGAGGATCGGGGGTTGAGGGTGGGAGGGTGGGAGTGGAGGGGGGAATAAGGACAGGACTGCGATTGAGATGTAACTTGAAGAGATAAAAAATAAAGAAAAAACTATCAAAGCCAAAAAGAAAAGAAAAGATTCCTCACTATTTTGATTTAATCTTTGAACACTAAAAACTGTGTAACTGTAGCATGGCTTACAAATATGCTAAGTGTTCTTTATAAATAACAACATAGATGCCACAATGTAGTCACTCAACTGTTTTTTCATGAAAATTTAGATGGGAGACTGTAGAATGAACTTTTCCACTCTTGCTGAAGTAAACTAGGATCAAAAGAAGTTACAAGAAGAAATGCTTAGAGAGACTAATATAGATAGTAGCCTACCATGCTGGGTAATGTGACTAAGAAGAAAACCTATAAAGCATCGTGGTCGTTGATGCTGTTTGATGTCACTTGCTGTCCTCACTTGATTACACAGGAGGATGAGATTTGTCAATGGGGTACATGAATGGTAATGTCGAGGAGAGCTGTTTATGTTGTGTAAAAGATCTTTTATTTCTTGCCATATGGCAGTATTGCCATTTCTGCCTCCCTTGTGAATAGATGGGGCAAAATAAATTGCCCTGAACTGCAAATTGTAAAGGTCTTGTCACTTCTAGCACAGGGCTCTTAATTGCTCCTCAGGAGTGGTCAGAACTCTGTCTTTCCCTCAGTGAAATGAGTGGTGATATTCCAGAAGAAATTCCACTGTCAGCTTGGATTTGCAAGGATGAGGACAGAAGGTACAGAATCCCTTCTTAACTAGGAATGGGAATGAAACAATGAAAAGAATTATTTATTGGCTCAAGCCCCTGAAATTTTGGAGTATTACTGTAGCAGATGTGGCTTATGCCAACAGATGTGGTGATCTGCTTTGCGTGTGTAAGAAGCATAGAATTGCAGTCTATCAGCTGGTACATGGTTATTATTTATTTAGTTCCTCAATGGAATAATTATGAAAATCTTCCCACTTTAGTGATCAATAATCCAATGGCACTAATGACATGCCCAAGAGATCATGAGTAATTATGTCATTGATGAAATTAATCATTCTTAAATTTTCATCTGGAGTTTAAGTTGACAAATGATAGAATATGTATTATCATCTATGACATATTTAGCAGAATGCTCATATAGACATATGTTGCAGAATAGTCAAATCTACTGAAATAAAAAGTGCATTACTTTATAATGGCTATTTATCATTTTTGAGGGGAGAAGATTTAACATCCACCAGTTTTGTATTTTATAAGAATACAAAGCTGAAGATAAGTGGCTGACATGCTCAGTCCTAACATTTAAGAGGCTCAGGAAGGAGGATTGAGAATTAGAAGCTTTACTGAGCTATATGACAGGACTTTGTCACCAACCAACCAACCGACTAACCGACCAACTGATCAACCAACCAACCAACCAATGAACCAGGTAATCAACCAACAAAACATGTATGCAACATATTGGCACTTATTAAACAAACTTACTAAAATCATTATTAAGATGTATAAAACATATGTGCATGTAACAACAATGAAAGAGGAAAGAGGCCATGAATTTGAAAGGAAGCAAGGTGAGGGGCTTCATGGAGGGTCAGGAGGGAGGAAAGGGGAGAGGGAAATAATATAACTATACTATAATCTCAACAAAATAACAAAACTTATTCAACAAAGAGTTTAAGAAATGTACTTCAAAATACATGAATTCATTTAAAAAGCTAAGATGAGATGATTCTAATAGTGGATTATGCACGATTATTCCTAAGTGTTGAGAAAGGAAATGAATAAAAAGAACACATCACTCCCCATTGCAAATGCCTGTTCCTTATAGGACAGAAACAAACATTAACTGTGTTGTTTTTGAGAGTAGGTATAAAGCATCCCAGGGCCCTTTGCCCGTGCTGTGCTTTTGAAGTTCTTCTAATTCCTTACTGCTGCTCTGGGCACCCAGACATGCCCCAGATCACAAAAAGGAACATATTGCTAAGATTAAATATTACATCGCCTCATCCTGCTGATCTGTGGTGCCCTCTTTTACATGTAGCTACTGAAAGGAGGTTTGTGGCGCTTCTCCTGCTCCTGCCAGCAAAGCAATAAGAATTTAATGGAACATTACTTCTCATTTGTGATCTAGAATGTCCAGGGCTGGTCCAGATGCACATGAATGTTGGCCTCAGGATTTGTGCCATCTAGAAAACTGCAAAACTCTCATTGATGGGTAAAAGAACTATTAAGAGTAAATACTATAGCATGTTTGCTACAACTATATGTGATGTACTTTGTGGTTTTCAAATAATTCAGATAAATTATCACATCCTATCCCTAAATTTAGGATATGAAAAAGAAGTTACTGTATTAAGAAATGGATTAGTAAATGAAAAAGATAACAATTTCAGTATTTTTAATATTATAGATGTTGACTTATTATCTTTATAATGTTTATAATACAAATTGATTCTTTGCTTATGGCTGAAGGATGACATTTTCCAGAATAAGTAGTCTACAGAAAAACAGATTTAATATATTCAAGTTTTACTCCAATGGAAATGAGTTAAGCCAATTTCTTGTATTAGTAACACACACATATAATAATAATAATGATAATAATAATAATAAACAATAATGACATTTGATGTAATTCTTAGCCCTCTCATTGACTGTGAGATGCCATTAAATGCTCAGGACAAACACACATAATTTTCTAAATCAAAATTAATTTTTGGAGATCATAGTTGTTTGAGGACAATCATCTTCCTGGTAGAAAGTCATTAAGAACTACTATTATGTTTGCTTACTCCCCCCCCAAAAAAAAAAAGACTTACAATACTAAGAATCCATTTGAAATCTACCCAGGGATGGATAATAACAGATGGATATTATTACTGCTTTATTTGTAGGGCTCTGGCCACAAACCCTCCCTGTTTTATATTCTTTGAAATATTTATACCCTCAAATAATTTACACACACACATATACCCACATTTATTTATATATTTATATATTTATTTATATTATATTTTAAATATATATATATTTGTTTTATCAAAGGTGGTATATATTATATTAATACACTTATACAAGATGATAAGTTATACTTACTTTCAGGTGTAAAGTACAGAACACAGTCTGTTCCTGTGGCCCCACTCTGCCATGCCTCTATAGGGGAATAAGCCCTGTCCTAACAGGCATGAGGCTAGTCGCAGGAACTGGATGTGGTCCCTGCTATCAGGCCATGCAGATAGAGTTGGTTGCTAGATAACACATTCCTGGCTGGGCTTCCCGCTTGAGACCTACTCAGACCTGCCTGAAGACTGATGACATCACTGGGTAGTGAGACACGAGCCAATGAGGAAGAGCAGCAGCAACAGCCTGTAGTTCAGGAGCCAATGGGATGCTGGGCAGAGGGTATAAAAGGGGAATTTCTCTTCCTGAAAAATGAATCAGCTTCTGCATTAGCTCAGAACTCCCAGGGCCTGTGTGTGTTGACTCTGTAGCCACTTTACCCACTGCCCTCTCCTAAGGCAGGATGATCAGCTGACTGCAAACAGCATGGCTCCAGTGGAACCTCCAATCCTTCCACCAGGTAACTGTGTCCGGGCTGATTATTCCTTTCTGTATCGGGTGGTTTGGCCTCATAGAGAATATTACCAAACAACATGTCAGACAATAGAGCATGTTTTGGGGCTTCTATAGTTTTTCCATGTTTTTGATAATTTTGTCTAAGCCAAATATCTGACACAATATCCAGGAAATACTATAAATAAAAATAGTACTGAATCATCATAACTTTCAAAATGTGTTTGAGGCATTTGGTATTACAGAATTCTAAGGCAGCATTTAATTTCCCCCTCTTTTTAGTTTCTTTAGGAAACTTAAAAAATATTTTTGTTGATTTGAGAATTGTATAAAATATGTTTTTATAATATTCACCCTTAAATTAATAAACACATCGATTCCAGTTTGTGTTGTCCACATACTTCCAGGAATGGCAGATTTCAGCAACAAAGATATAACATTGGTCATGATCACTGAATCACAAGATGCTACTCATTCATGAAGCCAACACTGGGTTCGATGCTTACCATACAGTCAGAGAAGGGAGGTATCTGTAAAGTTAAAAGAAAACAAACAAACACACCCGCTCCTCCCTCCCTCCCAAAAAAGAACAACAGGAGTGTCACTGAGCTGCTCAGGAGAACCACAGGCTGGTGTGTCTGGCTCTCTCATTTGATGACTGGCACTTTGCTGACACCACACAGCGTTTGAGGTCTCCCTGGGTAGTCACAGATACACAGGCAAGAACTCATGGACATTCATGGTTCCAAAATGGAAGACAGTGGAGACTCCTTAGACTTATTTCACAGTTTAAATCCCCCTATTGCAGTCAGTGAAATCCTTCTGACATTATTAAGGAAAGAGGCTTCATCAGTCAGACCTTTTAATAAAAGAAACTGGAAACCAGGCGGGAAACACAGAGGGTCTTTTTCTAAGAACGATGTCCCTTCAGCAATGAAAGCACTTGTGATAATCAGAATTTAGAAAATCTGGGGAAGGATGAATGGGCTGACAGTAATATGAGTTAAACAAAGAGCCCATCAGTCTCAGAATAGAATTGCCTGCACTATCAGAAAATGAATTTAATTTAATGTTTTTGTGTGATTGCCTGGCTGGTGAGACTACACAAGATGAGTACTAACTCACGTTGTTCCCTTCCCCAGTCACCCACACATGCAAGATCCAGGCTCTGCCCTGAGCTCACAAGCAAGTCACAATGTTGGAACATCTACTGATGCCTTACTTTATATTCTGACACTTAAATTTTCATCAGTACAGCACAACATGGTGGCTGATAATAGAACACAATGTTCCCTTCTTCCAAATGCTGCATTTTTCTACTTCCCTCCAAAGGAAATGGCAAGAGGAAACACTAGAGATGGAACTAGTAATTTGTGCAGCAACAACAACAAAAAAAAGAAAGAAAGAAAAGAAAGAAAAAAGAATGAAAGAGAAAACAGCAAGCAAAAAAAAAGCAAAACCATTTTTAAGTACCATAGCTTTTCACAACTTATAAACCTTTCCTAATAGAATTGTCTGAACTCTTCACTTTGTTTTGATTATGAGAGCTGAACTAAAGCAACACATACTCCCATGACCAAATCACTGACTGCCATCAAGATACTAGATCTGTAGTCTTTCTCTAAATGCATATTGTATTTTGTTCAGAGTAGATGTTTGAACAAGTTCTATTCTATATGTTCCAAAAATTAGTAATATGTCAGCAAAACAGACTGATTTCCTGAGATGTCATATGTAGAACATGTCATTTGTGTCACAAAAGAAGGAACCTGCCTTATCTCTAGACTTTAGGTGCTTTAAGAATCAGAAAAAGGGGATCCAAGATGGTGGCGGCCGGCGCGGACGTATTCTGATTTCGGGGTCAACAATCACAAGGCAGTAAGTGTTCCAGGACGCTGTAAAAAGGGCATGACCCCTTCTAAATCTCACCCAGCTACATGGGGACCATGGAAGACGCCTGGGCAGGACACCCCTTCCAAATCTCAGACACGCTAGGAAGCCTCTGGACCCGGGAATTGGGATAACCCATCCCCCCAAAAGGAGAAATCCCTGGTAAGTTCCAACCTAATACCCAGCCAGCAGATTCAGAAACCACACAGAGATAATCCCCACCCTGCTGGGCACTCCCAGGTCTCACACAGACGATCCAATTATCTAGCGAAAGGTTGCGACCCTTGGAAATGAGCGGGAGATCCCCTGCAAAGTACCTTCAGACCACAGATCGCAGTCTGTGACATCACTGGCCAGTTTCCAAGCCGCGGGAGCAGCAAGGCTACTGCAGCTGAACTGCAGACTTACCCGCTATAGGAACCAACCCTGGGCAAACTGCGAGATATTTGAAATGGTCGTATATCGGTCTTATGTACTAGTACAGGCCCTTCCAGCGGGGAATCAGAGCTTACATGTAAACAGCTCCACCACCTGAATTAATTAGGTCCCCACCTGGGAGGCAGGACTGAATGACTCACCTTATAGGGGTGGAGTAAGGCAACTCGAATCCTACACCACAGTGCCCCCTTTGGACCCAAGTCCAGAAGACAGCAAATTCCACATGGCCAGAGGCCCCAGCGAAAAAAAAAAAACAGAGCGAAATGTCTCCAACAAAAGAAAACAACGCTATTCCATCCAGCCCGAACCACCTCACCACAACTGAAACACATGAAAACGATGACAATTCTACAGTATGGAAAGTGATAAAGTCCCTTCAAGAAGAACTTAAAACTACGAAGGAATTCAAAGAAGCCACAATCTTACAAGTCAAAACAACGGATAACATCATTAAAGAGCTCCAAGCCAAGGTGACCCAGCTTGAACAGGAAAAGGATAAAGCAATGAAAGATCTCCAGACAAAAACAAGCAAACTGGAGAAGGAAATGTACAAAATGAACACTACCATTCAAGACATGAAAATAGAAATGGAAACAATAAAGAAAACACAGCCAGAGTTAAAAGAGGAAATGGAGAATCAAGAGAAGAGAACAGGAACTACAGATGTGAGTATGAAACATAGAATGCAAGAGACGGAAGACAGGATCTCAGGCATGGAAGATTCGATGGAAGAAATCATCAGTACAACATCCAAAGAAAATGAGAAAGCTAAAAAATCTCTCATCCACAACACAGACAAAAACAAGCAAACTGGAGAAGGAAATGTACAAAACGAACACTACCATTCAAGACATGAAAACAGAAATGGAAACAATAAAGAAAACACAGTCAGAGTTGAAAGAGGAAATGGAGAATCAAGAGAAGAGAACAGGAACTACGGATATGAGTATGAAAAATAGAATGCAATAGATGGAAGACAGGATCTCAGGCATGGAAGATTTGATGGAAGAAATCATCAGTACAACATCCAAAGAAAATGAGAAAGCTAAAAAATCTCTCACCCACAACATCCAAGAAATCAAGGACTCAATGAAAAGATGGAACCTAAGAATTATAGGCATAGAGGAAAGAGAAGACTCCCGACTCCATGGTCCAGGAAATATCTTCAACAAAACCATAGAAGAAAACTTCCCAAACCTAAAGAAAGAGATGCCAGTAAAAATCCAAGAGGCTTACAGAACACCAAACAGATTAGATCAAAAAAGAAACTCCTCTCACCACATAAAAATAGAAACTCCAAATGCAGAGAACAAAGAAAGGATATTAAAAGCTGTAAGAGAAAAAGGCCAAGTCACATACGATGGCAGACACATCAGAATCACACCTGACTTCTCCTCAGAAAATTTAAAAGCTAGAATGGCCTGGATGGATGTCCTACAAGCCCTGAGAGAACAGAGGTGCCCAGCCAGACTACTATACCCAGCAAAACTCTCTATCAACATAGA
>CAJQZJ010032066.1:1936189-1971158 GCA_907164525.1 Lophiomys imhausi | reverse complement strand
TGTAACTTGAAGAAAAAAAAATAAAGTATTTATAAAAAAAAAAAAAAGTTTCAGCTCTGGGAACGAACTGTAAATGACAGCCTACAGATTGGGAAAAAAATCTACACCAACCCCACATCTGACAGAGGGCTAATATCCAAAATTTACAAAGAACTCAAGAAATTAAATGCCAAGAAACCAAATAATCCAATCAAAAATGGGGAACAGAGCTAAATAGAGAATTCACAAAGGAGGAATCCATATGGTTGAGAGACACTTGAAGAAATGCTCAGCATCCTTAACGATCAGAGAAATGCAACTCAAGACGACTCTGAGATTTCATCTCACACCTGTCAGAAGGGCAAAGATCAAAAGCTCAAATGACAGCACATGGTGGCAAGGGTGTGGAGAAAGGGGAACCCTCCTCTACTGCTGGTGGGAGTGCAGGCTTGTGCAACCACTATGGAGGCCAGTCTGGTGATAGCTTAGAAAACTTGGAATAGCTCCGCCTCGTGACCCAGCCATACCACTTCTGGGTATACATCCAAATGACTCCTCACCAAATCACAAGGAAGTTTCCTCATCTATGTTCATAGCAGCCTTATTTGTAATAGCTAGAAACTGGAAACAACCCAGATGTCCCTAAACTGAAGAATGGATTGAAAAACTGTGGTACATCTACACAATGGAATACTATTCAGCTATCAGGAACAATGAAATTATGCAATTTGCAGCTAAATGGATGGAACTAGAAAAGCTCATCCTGAGTGAGCTAACCCAGACTCAGAAGGATGCACATGGCATCTATTCACTTATAGTCAGATTTTAGCTATATAGTACAGGATAACTATACTACAACCAATCACCAAAGGGAACAAGGACAGACTTTTTTTTGTTTTGTTTTAATTTTCTCTCCCTGGCAATGAGACACTTTTCCCTGGTGGTACTTCCTTGTAGGCCCCCAGTGCATGAGGAGGCTCTTGGCCCTCATATGACTGCTGAACCGGGGCGGGGGATGGTGATGTAGGGACACTCCACTCCAGAGGAGTGGGAAGGAAAGGTTAGGGGGTAGAGGGGTGGGAGGGCGGGGCTGGGAAGGGGAGAAAGAGGATAATATGATGGAGATGTAACCTGAAGCAACAAATAAATAAATTTATTTTAAAAAAAGAAAACTTGAAATTATAAAAAGAAAGAAAGAAAAAAGATAGAAAGAAAGAAAGAAAGGAAGGAAGGAAGAGAGAGAGAGAAAGAAAGAAAGAAAGAAAGAAAGAAAGAAAGAAAGAAAGAAAGAAAGAAAAGTCCAACATGAGCCCCTTCCGTGACCTCTGTCTGCTTCATTGTTCACAGAGACACAAGACTGGATTCTGCAGGCTCCACACAAACCTTCAAGGGAGTGAGGCTCCTTCTGTAACGAGGTCCAGACTCTTGGGTTTGACCCCAGTGTGATGCCTTCCTACCCTCTGAACCCATCGCCATCTATCGCTCCGCCCCCACATCCGGCCGTATGTCAGTGCTTAAGTATTCACATCACCCCGTGAGCTCTATCTCAGCCCTTTCAGTTTTATCAACTCCTGTTCTCCAGGACTGTGTGATACCTTCTCAGGTTTATCCATATATTTATTAATCCTTTGATTTGTTCAGTGCTCTCTTTCAAGGTTCCATCATGACGTGATCACTCACGGATAATGGATCGTGGGCACCAAAAACACTGTTTTTCTTTTACAGTCTTTGTTGAATGAATGAATGGGGTCAATGAGCAGTATATGTGCTACTTATGAAGCTGGATGGGGAGAGTGGGCAAAGAGAAAATGAGAACAACTTCACTGGTTTCTAAATAAATGAAAGCAGAGCAAGAGTCACGTTCTAGAAATGAATCTACTTGGAGACTGTGAATAAACACATAGACTTGAAATTACATTTCTAAGGGTTTACCTTATTTTTCAAAGGACCACATGACAAGACTATAAAAAGTCATATTTAGAAAGTTTCTAGACTCTTAATTGCACTTTTAAAAATTGATTTTAATTTTGTGAATGACTTCTCCCCATTGTGGCTGTGTATCCTGTTTACCTCAGTAATTTGTGGAAAACATTTGGACAAGCCCTTCATTTCATATTAGCACATTTGTACCAGAGAGGCTTTCAGCCTAATAAGAACATTCTGTGATCTTGCTTTAATCTAATATTTGTCACACTTCACCCACTGGATAAAGAGGGCTCATTAGCATCAAACACACAGAAGGTTTTTTCCCCCCACAACAGGGATGCTGACCTTTGAAATGTAATCCCATGTTCTCTACATCAGCATCTAATAAAACACATCAACTCAGCAAGTGGTTCTTCCTTCCCTCCTTCCCCTGTCCCTCAAACAAAAACACACAAACAAGTGCCACGAAGTTGTTTAAAGCTTGAGCGATACTGGGGTGTTTTAGAGTTCTTGCCCCCCAGTTTCTGGGGGAAAAAGATAAAACAAGAGATATGCGGACATTCATGTCACTACATTTTAGTAATCAAGATGGGGAATAGCCTGGGTGTCATATGCTTCTTGCAACAAGAAAATTCAACTGAGTGTGAGGTATATGGAGTAAGTTTATATGTCAAATATGCAGGCAGAATACACATTAACATAATGAAGAATTAAACACATTTTGTCAGTGTTTATATATAACAAGTTTTAGATTTTTTAAGCTTTTAAAAGGTAACTGTCAAAATTTTCTGATTATGAAAATGAAAAGTGTCTTCAAGTGTCTCTCAGTATCCTTAATCATCAGAGAAATACAACTCAAGATGACTCTGAGATTCCATCTCACACCTGTCAGAAGGGCAAAGATCAAAAGTGCAAATGACAGCACATGCTGGCGAGGGTGTGGAGAAAGGGGAACCCTATACTCCATTGCTGGTGGGAGTGCAGGCTTGTGCAACCACTATGGAGGTCAGTCTGGTGATATCTTAGAAAACTTGGAATAACTTTGCCTCAGGACCCAGTCATACCACTTCTGAGTATACATCCAAATGCCTCTTCACCAAATCACAAGGAAGTTTCCTCATCAATGTTCATAGCAGCCTTATTTGTAATAGCTAGAAACTGGAAACAACCCAGATGTCCCACAACCAAGGAATGGATTAAAAAACTGTGGGACATCTACACAATGGAATACTACTCAGCTATCAGAAACAATGAAATTATGCAATTTGCAGCCAAATGGATGGAACTAGAGGAGCTCATCCTCAGTGAGCTAACCCAGACTCAGAAGGCTGCACATGGCATCTACTCACTTATAATCGGATTTTAGCTATATTGTACAGGATGAACTATACTACAACCAACGCACCAAAGGCAACATGGACATACACCTTTTTTCCTGGCAATGAGACACTTTGCCCTAGTGGTGCTTCCTTGTAGGCCCCCAGTGTATGAGGAGGCTCTTGGCCCTCATATGACTGCTGAACTGGGGTGGGGGACTGTTATGTAGGGACACTCCACTCCCAAGGAGTGGGATGGAAGGGATAGGGGTAGAGGGTTGGAGGGCAGGACTGGGAGGGGCGGAAAAGGACACTGTGATCGAGATGTAACCTGAAGTAATAAATAAATAAGTAAATAAGTAAGTAAGTAAGTAAGTAAGTAAATAAATAAATAATGAAAAGTGTCCATGCATTTCATGAACACTCTGACTTTATTTTAGGATTTCATTGCTCAAATAGTTATTTTTTTAAAAAATATTTAATATATCTTCAAAAGCATACTTCTGTGTTTTTGTAGAGTGGTATTTGGACATTTGCTCCCTGTGTCTCACAGTTTTACAGATCAATACTTTGAAAAGATTTATTCGGTTTGTAATATAAGTCATGTACCAGGACAGCTAAAACACTATGAGAAGCCATTTCAAATAGGTTTTGAACTTTCAGGTTAGATATTAGCGGGGACCAATACATTATTCAAAAGCCACAGGGGTCCTTTATATGTAAGACAGAATCTTTTAAGTATTTCAATAATAAGCAACTACAGAAGCAAACAGATCCTGCAATAAATTAGGGTCTGGTTTTACATGCAAAGAGCGTCAAACCCACCATGTGTGTCAGCGTGATTTCCAAAGTGAGCATTGAAATTCCACATACACAGCTTCGCATAATGTTGGAGCTTTATCTGCAAAATGAAGAAGTTGGAGAGATTTTTGCAGCAATTTAAAATGTGGAAATAGCTCTCTTCTGCCTGATTTACGACGTGTGTAGAGTAGTGAATGAAAGAACTTGAGCTCAGCCAAGGAGCGCGTTTCCTCCTAATAGCATTTCAGGTTTAATCCGGCAGAGTGGTGCTATGTATATCTCATCTCCCTCCTCTCCAATGGCAGAACTGCTCAGTAAAGACTCCTTGGTCAAACAGGAAAGTTGGCCAGCAGGCTGGTGCTTTCAGACTGGCATCCAACCCAATTACCAACTTCGGGCACTGCCAAACGTAACACACCTGAGGGAGGCAGTTATTTATATTACACATTTCAAAGCATTGAGTAAATGTCAGCGGCTCCCAGAGTTTGAGGCGCAGTGCAGACAGTACAGGCAGTTTAGACATGACTTAGACACGGGGTTGAGTAATCTGAATGTCTCATTTGTAAAATGGAATTAAGTGAGGCTTTATAGAGGGTGGAATGAGGAGACCTGCAAACTGTCCAGTGAGACACATCACACAGCAACCTAAAAAAATCATTTATATTTCAGTTAGTAATTAAAATAATATATTTTATTTTTTATTTTTATTAGAAATAATAGGAATGTTTTTCATTGATGTTCCAATAGTAATTTCATGAGGGGAGCAATTGGAATATTTCTTACATCTTTTTTTTTTATTATGGGAGAAAAAAAGTATATATATATATATATATATATGTTTATTTATTACTTCAGGTTACATCTCCATCACACTCCCTCTTTCCACCCCTCCCAGTCCCATCCTCCCACCATCTATCCCCTATCTCTTCCATCCCACTCCTCTGGAGTGGAGTTTCCCTACATAACAGTCCCCCGCCCCAGTTCAGCAGTCATATGAGAGCCAAGAGCCTCCTCATGCACTGGGGGCCTACAAGGCAGCACCAGTAGGGCAAGGTGTGTGATTGACAGGAAAAAAAGTCTATGTTCCTGTTCCCTTTGGTGCACTGGCTGTAGTATAGTTATCCTGTACTATATGGCTAAAATCTGACTATAAGTGAATAGATGCCATGTGCATCCCTCTGAGTCTGGGTTAGCTCACTCAGGATGAGTTTCTCTAGTTCCATCCATTTATTCGGCTGCAACTTGCATGATTTTGTTGGTTCTGATAGCTGAGTAGTGATCCATTGTGTAGATGTACCACAGTTTTTTTTTTATCCATTCTTCTGTTGAGGGACATCTGGGTTGTTTCCAGTTTCTAGCTATTACAAATAAGGCTGCTATGAACATTGATGAGGAAACTTCCTTGTGATTTGGTGAGGAGTCATTTGGATGGATACCCAGAAGTGGTATGGCTGGGTCCTGAGGTAGAGCTATTTCAAGTTTTCTAAGATCACCAGACTGACCTCCATAGTGGTTGCACAAGCCTGCACTCCCACTAACAATGGAGGAGGGTTCCCCTTTCTCCACACCCTCGCCAGCATGTGCTGTCATTTGAGCTTTTGATCTTAGCCATTCTGACAGGTGTGAGATGGAATCTCAGAGTTGTCTTGAGTTACATTTCTCTGATGATTAAGTTAAGCAGCACAAGGGGATTGCTTTTCAGGGTGTTTGTTGTATACATCACACTAGTGGTTTTAAGACTGTTTAATTGTATAAGCATTCACTTTCTTTCTCTGAATGAAGCATTATGTTAAATTGAAAAGGCCCCTGATACAGCTCATGATTTGAAAAATGTTCAGTGAGACCAATATTGATTCAACTGGAGTTTCATAGAGCTCAGGTGTGCAAAGTTCATGGCTTCATTTTAAGAAGAGTAAATGAAAAAAATAATGCTAACCTAAATTAAATTATCAAGAAGATTAGCAGATAACTATATATTCATAAATAGCTGTGTTCATACTTTTTTGAGTTCACAGTCCTGTTGGCTTCTTGCTCTCCTTTACACTGGTGACACTTAATGCATTACCAAACACTTTATATATCTGATTTCAAGGGCAATAGTATCTAGTCATCATACTATTCATATTAAGTTACTTTTACCACTTATAAAAATGGACCTCTTCTTTTCAAGGGATAATTATAGCTAACATTTTTTCATTTTGTGTCTTGAGTTGTTTAATGAACTGAGATTTGGATGTGACATAAAAGGTGTAATGTGGGATGGACCAGTATACAGTAATTATCCATGGATGGAGAGGGACGAGAAAGACTCCACCATGTGTGCTTCTCTGCCAGACACATGTGAATCTATCTCAGGATGGCTGCACAGGCATAGGGAGGAACAGGGGCAGATGCTGCTGCCAAAGTATGTGGGAGGGTTGGAGGAGGACACCGTGATGACACATGGCAGTATTGACTTGAAGAAGTTAAGGAACCTGTGCAATGTGGCTGGGTACCACTCACCACTAAAACACTCTGTCCTATTCCTGTGGCCAGCGCTGACTCTCTGTTAACATTTTGTGTCTTACTTTCCCTCGGGATGGTTCTTTGCTCTGCCTTAATGGTGGCTCTGTGTGTCAAGTCTTCTCAATCTCTTTCAGATATTTTACCTTGGATTACCTGGAGACAATGGTGTAATCTACAGAAACTAAACCTTCAAAAATATGATACATCTCTTCAAGCTGGTAGAGCAGGGAAGCAGTACACCTTTTTTTCCCCCCCTCTTTTATTTATTTATTTATTCCAGTTACATCTCAATCACAATCCCTTCCCTACTCCCCCCTCCTGTCCCACCCTTCCACCCTCTTTCCCCTCAACCCCCCATCCTCTACCCTTTTTTTTAAGTTTAAGGTATATCTTCCCCCCCAACAGCTCCCCCTTTCAGTCCAACAAATGGTTCTTTCTCTTATAACAATAAATACAGTACAAAACAACTGAAATAAATAGGCCACAATTCTGAGAGTTATATGGCTTAGCATACATTCTCAATGTCCAGTCCATATGTATTTGGCCACTGACTTTAACATTCTACTATCTAACTATCTCCATGAGTTTAAAGTTCTCTATCTAACTCAGCTTTCATACTAACTTGCCTCACAATTTTAAAAATATCTTCTCAGATCCAGAACACCTTCTTGATTCCTAAACAACTCAAAATTTAACTCTCAGAGACCTGAGAGGGATAAATATGTCTGATTATATAGGAAGTACAGGGCCCACAGCTTTCAAAACTAAGAAATGACATACCTGTGGCTGCCTTGACAGTTCCCATTTTCTCTCCATACATTACAGCATCAATCTTCAGCTGTTTGGCCCCGTTTCTCTGACAGACATTGATTGTAGTGCAGGAATTATGAAGGACTTGACTATCCTGTCCTGGCAGAGCTAGGCTGTCGACTTATCTGCTTCCAAGTTTTGTCCTTTTTTGGTCAGCATTCTGTCTACAGTTGGAGCAAGGGGTTTTTCCTGCCAAGAGATAAGCTTGCCACTAATTCAACCATCTCACACTGGAGATTCTTCGATGCTCATCTTCTACTTGGAGTGGAATAGGGGATGTTGTCAGGAGCTGACATGTCTCGATATCAAAAAAATCTTAATTTAAGAAAACATCTTTGAATGCCATGCTCTGCAGATCTCTTGGGGTTTTGAAGACGCCCTATCTATCTCTATGTTTAGATAAGCAAATGTTGCTGTCTCTTAACAACTTGATTTCTGAGTAGCTTAGAAAATAACTGTGATAGACTGTCATAGTAACTAACAAAATGACATGCTTGCATGACTGTTAGTTTGTATTTCTTAATTATCGGAAACAGTTTATGATGGTTGGTAGCAAAAGGCCAAAACTTCACATTTCCTTTTTAAGCATTACTAAGTACAATACCTTTAAGAAGTGTTACCCTTAATTTTGTAACAATATACAAAGATCAATACCAATGTGGCCAAATATACTCTTAATTTTGTATCAATATACTAAGATCAATACTGATGTAGTCCAATACAATCTTAATTTTGCATTAATATACAATCACACCCCTAGATGGTTGTTTGTCTTTTAATCAGAGGAGAACTCCCTGTTTTCCTCAAATGCTCAATTTGTTGGTTCCTCTTCCCCATTTGCCTCTCCTACTCAAACATCTGCACTTGTAACATTCATTTATATATCAAATCCAGGGTCAGTTTATTCAATTGTAGTGCACAAATAATATGACATTGTGATCAGTTCTGAGTCAAATAGCATCCATTCACTGTTGTGAAGTGTTTTAATTGCTTTTAATTACTGGGCTCACATCTGTTTCTTACCAGCTTTTGATGAAAAAGGAGACACTATATATCAAACATACACAGACAATTTTGAGATACATCTCAACTTCGTCCTGATTTTAGAAAATTCCTGAGAAGCATCTTGCCATCTTAGAGTTCATGAATTATGGTAAATGAGTGAGACCAGCTCATCCAAGGATGCTCTGAGGTTCTTGGGATGAGAAGTAAAACCAGGTGCAGGGGCTGCGCAGATGTTCTTTGGTGAGCCTCAGGGCTTCCAGCTCTATCCATAACTAGTCTCTCTGCATCTGCTTTTGAGCACCTGTTATAGAAATTGTGATGTTATGAACTCCAAGAAAATTAGACATTCTACTGTCTATAAACCTTGCTCAGAGAAGATCATTGG
The DNA here is from genome assembly GCA_907164525.1 of Lophiomys imhausi. Taxonomy (NCBI): domain Eukaryota; kingdom Metazoa; phylum Chordata; class Mammalia; order Rodentia; family Muridae; genus Lophiomys; species Lophiomys imhausi. The sequence continues at coordinate 1,962,431 of CAJQZJ010032066.1, read as the reverse complement.
TATGCTGGAACCAGTTTATATCTGTTTAAGGAAGCTGAATTTGGAAATCTGCATGCTGATTAAACAAAGTCTTTCTTGAAATTTAAATGGTACTAACTTTTATCTGTATTTAAAGCAAAGGGGACTAATATTATCAAGCCATCAACTTGTTCTTTTTCTATCAGTGTTGGCTGATACTGGGCTTGACAAAGAGTGCATGCTGGCTACATGTTTCGAATGACTTAGAATGATCAGGTTTGACTTAGTGGTCTCTGTTGCTGCCTCCCATGATTCTTCAAGAACATGTGTGTTTTACATAATTGTACTTGAAGCCTTACACTGTAACTGGTAATCAAGACCAGGGCTGGAAGCCAAATTGCAGGTGTATTTTTCTTCAATAATAATCAAAGCCAGAAAAGACATCTACCCTTGATATTATTCACCTACTCCAACAATGGCCTGGGATTTCCCACTTGTTAATGACACAGAATCATTATTCAGAACACAGCACCTTTGGAATTACAATGAAGCCTGGGGTTTCTATGGCCTAGTCACACCATGTGCCCAGTGCTGAGCAGAGCTAGCAAGGTGAAGTGCATAATGAGTCATTTTCTTTCGTATTACAAATCATTGGGGGTAGGATGCAGCTTTGTTAAGCTCAATGCTTGGGCAACAAGTAAGAAACAATGGCTGTTACAGAATTAATAAGACATTAATATAGTTGCCCTTACTGCTCTGAAAAAGTGAAGTACTGTGAAGCAAAGTAATCTTGTGGGTTGGAATCAATATTCTATTGGCTTCAAAAAACAGTTATGTCTCATTTTCATTAAAATAATGATGATAAAAAAGATGAACTTGTTATGCTAATGCCTTGAGGGCTGACAAAAAATGTTAATGTTAACATTTTGCTTAATCTGGGGAGTGGAATGTTAGCACAATGGCTGTTTGAAAACCACTGCTGCCTTCCTCCCTCACACATCCTTCAAAGCAGGTCTAAGCAACAGTCGCAGTAGAACCGTCCAAGAAAGGGGATATTGCCAAGAGTTCATCCCACACCTTGGTATACAAACATAAAGGTTGAGAGTAAAGACATTTATGTTCAGGATGTACTTGTTTAAGAGAAGACATGAAGAATGTTCATCTGAGAAATCCACACTCGTACACATTAGAATGACAGTGCAGAGAAGCCACCACAGGCCATGGAGCCAGCCATACCTGGGCTGCGCTTATGAATCACAAACACTGCTTATCTCTCAATATATGTGGATTCAAGGCTGAACTGAGATCAAGACTGACACATTAGGACACAGATTTCTCTCTCCCTTTCCAACACTCTGGGCACTCTGACACACTACTGATAGGGCCTGTTCAATTTTCTATTTGTTTGTTTGGTTTGGTTTTTGACTTCTTCTTTTTGTTCATTGAAAATAGTCTTTGCTCAGAAAATATATCCTGATTAGGTTTGCCCTCCCCCCACTTTTCCACATTTCTCCCCAACTTTCTTCTCCTCCAGATCTACTCCCTTTCTGTCTTGTTTTAGAAAAGAGCAGGCTGCTAAGTGATAACAACCAAACATGATAAAATAAAATATAATAATATAATGACATGAAACAAAACTATCTTATTAAAGTTGGAAACAGCAATCCCGCCAAAAGAAAAGATTCCTAAGAACAGGAACAAGACTTAGACCCTATTTGTACTCACAGTCAAGAATCCCATAACAATACTAAGCTAATAGCTCTAATTTATATGCAGAGGGCCTAGTGCAGACCAGTGTAGGCCCTGTGCTTGCTGGTTTCACAAGTTTGGAGCTTGTAGTCTGTCTCAGTTACTACTGTCTGATCAGAATCTCCTCAACTCTTGGCATGTAAGGTAGTAGACATTTCTTTAGCATGTATTGGCATACCGGGGATAGTGTTGTTATGCAGATTAAACGGTTGAGGTGTGTAGAGTATCTACGAACTTCTTAGGACATCTAAATAGCTGAGCACAAAAGGACTGAACATCAAATGATTCCATTAACATTTTTAACCATTTTTACATTCTTATTTGGGCTCCAAACAGGTTTACTACGTCCCAAATCAGCAGGAAGTCATTTTAAGAGAGCGATATCCCATCCCCAGAAGGTGGGGAGGGTGTTCCCCCCCCCTTGGTTATTTGATGGATAATAGAAAATTTTGTTGTTTAGGGGAAGAGACTACAAGCTGTTAAATGGTCTTGTTAAATGGGTTTTGGAGGTTAGACCCAGGGACTTCTCTCTTTTTCTTTTCTGTATCCTTCTTTCTCTCCTATGTAGGAGTGAACAGATGAGAAAAAATGGGACATAGACATAGTATAGGAAAGATCAAGAAAAAATTACAGATTATTGAATATGCCCTTATACGAAATTAATATTATATTTGGCTAAATTGGTATTGATGATTGTATATTAATGCAAAATTAAGATTGTATTGGACTACACCGGTATTGATCTTTATATATTGATACAAACTTAAGATTATATTTCGCCACACTGGTATTGATCTTTGTATATTGATACAAAATTAAGGGTAACGCTTCTTGAAGGTATTGTTCCTAGTAATGCTTAAAAAAGAAATGTGAAGTTTTGGCCTTTTGCTACCAACCATCATAAACTGTTTAGGATAATTAAGAAATGCAAACTAATAGTCATGCAAGCTTGTCATTTTGTTAGTTCCCATAACTATTATCTCTTATATCCACCTCTCTTTTCTTCCTGTAAACATAATTTATCAAAACATTCAATTTTCAAACTGATTACTAAAAGATTCAGGACTGATAATTAATTGTTAATAATTACACTATGATGGAGATGTAACCTGAAGCAATAAATAAATTAAAACAAAACTAACTTATTTTCATTAACCTTAGAGAACTTGGGATTCTAAGCATTGAATCCTTATATTGCCTTCATGAAATCGTTAAGTACCAAATACAGGGCCTTCATTAAGAAATCAATACATAAAGTTAAATTTAGGGCAAAAGAATAATCTTAAGATTTCTGTGAATATTGAACTCTTTTAGTAATGTAATAATAAATTTTATTTACTACAATATTATTTATAAACTGGGGTTTATAAGTTAAACAGCTGAGAGGTACTATGTATTAGAAAAAAATAAGAAATAGCATAAACACTTTGAATCAAGCACTCATGTAGAGAAATTTGTAGATTTTGGTTGAAATTAAGAACTCCAGCTACCAGGACAACATTTTTTTTTCTCTAACAAACATAAGCTTTCTATGGGCTACCCTCAAACAAATATTATAGATTTTAGAGTATCAAATCCTTCCTGTGCCTACGGGGAGTCGATGAGTCTGTTTTCAATGGTGACAAGTTCTCACAAAAGATGAACAGTTGATTGGCTCAGTGGCAGAGAAATAATGTCAAAAGAATGAAAGGAGAACCCCAAGCCCTTGTTCTTGGGGAGATTTATTTTATTCTTGTTTCAGAAATTCTTCCAGGACCATCTCCCACCTAATGGTGGAACCCACAAAATAACACTGAAGGTCGGAACCCCTTCACACCAACATAAGCCTCATTACCAGTATGTTTAACATCTTTACAAAATCATCAGGCACAAAAAAGAGATAGCTAAAACAGCCCCTTGAAGGCCATGTGCAGCCACATGACTCTATTAAAATATATCATCCTATCTGCCTAAGTACTTGGAGGGATGAAGTTCATCCTTCAAAGCAGTGACGTCATCCCACAAACCTACGGCCTACTTTCCCTAGAGAGTACTTGTCTGCTTTCTATTTTCTCAGTTAAAATCAGATAAAATATTCCCAACACCGTCTTGGCTTTAAATTGGCTCCTGCTGCACTGTTAACCATTTACTTGCTGATGGTCCAGAATCAGGCCTGATTGATTCTTATCTTTGGCTATTTACTAACTATATGATTCTCAGCTAGTAATCCCACATTCCCCATTATCTAAATCTATGGCATAGGAGAATAATAGTATTAAGATTAGGATTGCTTCAAAGATTAATACAACACCTGGAAAGAAGTTTGCTTTGTACTTAATGAGACCTTAATAATCACTGTTTTATTTTTCAAACATTGTTTTTGGTGTTTACTTTGTATTTTCCAGCTGAGCTGCGTACAGTTCATATCTAGACAGGGCTATTATAATATTGCTCAACAATAGCATGGCTGTGTAGTCTCTGAATGCCGCCACTTGGTCTTGAATGAATACCGCTAAGGAAAGAATTTATCCTCTGCCACATTTCATATTCCAATGGTTCTGACCTTCCTCATGCTATGACCCTTTGATGCAATTCCTCATGTTGTGCTGAACCCCAGCCATGAAGTTATTTTGTTGCTGTTTCATAACTGTAACTTTGTTATAGTTGTGAATAATAATATAAATATCTGATATATAGGATAGCTTATATGTGACCCCTGTGGTGGTCATGGCCCATCGCTTGAGAACTGCTGGAATACGAAATATTCTACCCTCTCAAATGGTAAAATTAAGTGTCCTTTTAGACAGAATCAAACTTTTTCACCTTAATTATGTAATAATTTGGGTTCAGTCTTCCTTACCTGTTTTCCAATGGCTGCCTGGTAGGAAGAAGCCAACAGAGACTGCTTTTTCTCTGAACACCCCCATTTCTCTGCTTTTGATGGTCATTTTCCTTACAAGTCTGTCTACATATGTCCTGGTTTTCTACTCTTAGGCTGTATGTTCCTTTTGAAGTGCACTCTTGTCAAATCTTTATAAGATGTAACTTTTGTCTTTGGGTTTCTGCAGAAAAGAACCTTGACCTTTCTCAAGGAGACAGGAGACCTGATTCCACAAATCATAGAACTAAACCCTAGCCATGAACCATTGGCCACTGGGGCAAAGGCTGACTTGCACAGTATAATTGTGTTAGTCATGAAAGTGCTCTCCTCTCCAGCTGACAAAGTCTGGACATTTCCTGTGGATCTGCCATCAGTCTCCTTTATTCATGTCTGAAGGCTTTTATTAGCTTTATTTCAATTACAGCAAACAGGACTATTAATGTTGGAGGACTCATTGTCCTTGCAATCATGGAAATGACACAACCCTGAACATTGTAGTAGGTGCATGTGTGCTTGAAGTCATATAATAAGATATGTTATAGTGGGGAGGATTGGGTGAGTCACAACGGCTATGGAAATATAAATCAACATGCCCTACAGAAATAGATGGCAAGGTTGAGCTGAGAAATGGGTCACAATTCACTCGGCGTTTTCTCTTCTCTCTAAAAATTAGAAACTCAGCTTAGTAGCTAACACCTGAGTGGACGAGTTCCCACTTGTGCATTTAGTCTACTGATGAAAAGACTGTCACATGGAATCTACAGAGATCTTAAAGTGAATTGAAAATGTGACTTCCTTCTCAGGACACTGTTCTTTGAAACTTCCTTGAGACTGGTGTACATATTATAACCACTGAATGAATGTTGCTAATGAAATTATATGAAAAGATTACCTTTCTTTAAAAAAATGAAATCAACCCTTTGTGACAGGTTTAGAATTTCCAAAGAGCATTAAGCATCTAATCAAACCCCATGTGAATGTGGTAACCAATTAACATTCCCAGCTCCAGTCACCAAAGCCAGTATGAGCTGGCAAAGTGCTGAAGTCAATTTCTGCATGTGCTACTATCAATGAAAATTAGGTAGCACTAGTTTAGCTGAATAAAGAAAGGGGGGAGGGAGAAAAGTCCATTCTTTTAGTGATCTCTATCTACAGACAGAAAAACGAAATGACACTTTTAATAAGAAGAGTGTCAGCTCCAGAAGGTATCATCCACGATGTTCCGGAGCCACATAAAGGATGTGCCAGTCATACTTAAGCTGGTGCCAATGCTTAATAGGAATACAGCACCATAAAGATGTACAGTAAAGAAAAGAAAGCCAGTGAGTATGTTCTAAAGGCAAAGAATATGTGATTTTTCAGCCTGTCAGTGCCCTCTGGGGATTAAGATGATGCTATAGAGAGGGGACTCTGCATCAAAGTGTGTAACAGACGTTTTAGGGAGTTCTGAGCCTGTCAGTCTGGTAGTGATTATTTGACTCTGTGCATCTAGTCAGGGAGAACTCATGAGAACCACAAAGATTAGCCTAGTGGCACACCACCACTGCTGCATTCATATGCATTCTAGCAGTAAAAGAAGGTTCTGGATTTCTATATACTTGAAGAACTGTAATTCAGTAAAATACAATATATATTCACAAATATATATTATAATACAACATTTCATACTATATACATATATACAAATATATGTATATATGCACACATATATACACACATATGTATATACAAATTGGTTTTCCTCCAGTAATTTTTTTGGTTCTTAAACACATCTTAATAAACTAACATTAAATTACTTGAGAGTTCCTTATTACAGTTCCTTTGGTCACCTTCTTTAAGAAAGATAGAATTACCAGTGTCACCATCAAGACTCAGTTCCTTCTAAAAACTACGATATACATCTGGTGCATGTGACATTTACCTTAAAACACCAATTTTTTTCATAAATATGAATAAACTGCTGTTTTAAAATAGTGTTTATGTTTCTTGGAAAGGGAAACCCAAGCTTTGGGTGTGTTGATTAACTTAAGATAGCAGCTGTGTGCTGGTGCAGTTCTTAGGCAAAGCTTGATTGACACTGTGGTAGAATACGAGGATGACTGAGTTCACACCTTCAAAAGGTTAAAACCCCTGAGCTTGGTGGAAATTCTGCCTTAATTTTTAGTAGAAAAGCAGTTTTAAAATCCTGAGCACCCCCTTTGGTCATTAGATGGGTTATAGATAATCTTGTTATTTAGGGGGAGAGATTACAAGCTGTTAAATGGTCTTGTTAAATAGGTTTTGGAGGTTAGATCCAGGGACTTCTCTCTTTTTCTTTTCTGTATCCTCCTTTCTCTCTTATGTAGGGGTGAACAGACTTGAGAAAACAAATGGGACATATCCATAAATAGGAACGATCAAGAAAAAAGGACAGATTATTGAATATGCCCTTCTACCTTTGTATATTGATACAAAATTAAGATTATATTTGGCTAAATTGGTATTGATCTTTGTATATTGATGCAAAATTAAGATTGCATTGGGCTACATTGGTAATGATCTTTGTATATTGATACAAAATTAAGGTTAACACTTTTAAAGGTATTGTACCTAGTAATGCTTAAAAATGAAATGTGAAGTTTTGGCCTTTTGCTACCAACTGTCATAGACTTTTTAGGATAATTAAGAAATGCAAACTAATGGTCATTCAAGCATGTCATTTTGTTAGGTACTAGGACAGTCTATCACAGTTAATTCTAAGCTAATCAGAAATCAAGTCACTAAGAGACAAACAACATTTGCTTATCCAAATATAAGAGATAGGTGGTCTTCAAAAACCTAAAGAGATCTGCAGAATATGGCATTCAAAGATGTTTTCTTTTTTGACTTTTTATTTTCTATTTCTTCAAGTTACATCTCCATTGCAATCCCCTCCCTACTTCCCCCTCCAGTCTCACTCTCCCACCCTCTTCCCCCTCAAACCACCCATACCCTTCCTTTTTTTTTAAGTTTAAAGTATGTCTTTTTCTCCCCAACATCTCCCCCTTTCAGTCCAACTAATGGCTCTTTCTCTTATAACAATAAATACAAAACAAAACAACAGAAATAACTAGGCCACAATTATGAGAGTTATATGGCTTAGCGTACATTCCCAATCCAGTCCATATGTATTTGGCACCTGACTTTAACATTCTACTATCTAACCATCTCCATGAGTTTAAAGTTCTATATCCAACTCAGTACAGAACAAAGAAAGAATATTAAAAGCTGCTAGGGAAAAGGGTCGAGTCAAAGATGTTTTCTTAACTTAAAGATTTTTTTGATATCGAGACATGTCAGCTCCTGACAGCATCACCTATTCTACTTCAAGTAGAAGATGAGCATCGAAGAATCTCCAATTGGAGACGGTTGAATAGGTGGCAAGCCTATCACTTGGCAAGAAAAATCCCTTGCTTCAACTGTAGACAGAATGCTGTCCACTCTGCCAAGACAGGGTAGGTAAGTCCTTCATAATTCCTGCACTACAATCAATGTCTGTCAGAGAAACAGGGCAAAACAGCTGAAGATTGATGCTGTAATGTATGGAGAGAAAATGGGAACTGTCCAGGCAGCCATGAGTATGTCATTTCTTAGTTTTGGAAGCTGCGGGCCCTGCACTTCCTATATAATCAGACATATTTATCCCTCTCAGGTCTCTGAGGTGGTTGAAGAATAGATAGCAAGAGTCTCATAGTTAAATTTTGAGTTGTTTAGGAATTAAGAGGGTGTTCTGGATCTAAGAATATGTTTTTAAGATTGTGATGCAAGATAGGATGAAAGCTGAGTTAGATATAGAACTTTAAACTCATGGAGATGGTTAGATAGTAGAATGTTAAAGTCAGGTGCCAAATACACATGTACTGAACATTGGTAATGTATGCTAAGCCATATAACTCTCATAATTGTGGCCTATTTATTTCTGATGTTTTGTATTGTATTTATTGTTATAAGAGAAAAAAACATTTGTTGGACTGAAAGGGGGAGCTGTTGGGTGGGGGAAGATATACCTTAAACTTAAAAAAAAGGAAGGGGATGGGTGGGTTAAAGGGAGAGAGGGTGGGAGGGTGTGACTGGATGGGGAAGAAGGGAGGGGACTGAGATGTGACTTCAAGAAATAAAAAATAAATTAAAAAAAATCCTGAGCACATAGTATGTGCTGCTGAACTCCAGCCATCTTCGGGAGTCCAAAGGTAAAGGGGGTCCCCAAGAATGTAAGTCTGGAGATTGTCATGTTGACAGACCCACGCAGATAATTCTACTAAGAAATTGCATTGGCTTTGATGCAGAGTGCGAGGTTCCTGAGATAGAAAAGGAAAGTTAACTCATTGCTGTGGAAAATCAGAGAAGTTTTCACAGAAGGCACGGCATTTCAAGTGTCACTGTAAAACGAAATATGTCCATGTGAACAGAGCTAGTGCAGCAGAGGCACATATGTGAAGAAAACGAGATAGTCAGGCATGTTGGTGAATGCCTACATGCTCGTAGGTCCAGGAAGGAGAAATGTAAGCTTGAGGCTTGGCAGGCCTTCACTGCTGGCCTATCTCAAATGGATAAAAGGAATAAAAAAGGCCAGAAAAGGGTATTTTCAGAAGACTAGTACAATGTCACAAAAAGAATAACTATAAAACAGTAAGAGACACACACACGGTAATAGATAGGAACAGAATCCAGAGAGTAGGGACCAGAATTGTTGTAATAAGCTTGTAGAGAGATGCTTGCATTTAAGAATAATGAGGGATGCACTAACTAATGACAGATGTTGTCTGCCAAATGGTAATATCCCTGTCCATAAGCAGCTGTAAAAAGGAAAATTCTAATTTTCAGAACAACTTTGCAAAGTATATTGGTCACATTATATAAAGTGAAAAATGTCCATACATTTTGTCTAGTAATTACATGGTAATGAATAAATGAAGAAAGTGCATAGAAGTCTTTAATTTGACAAAAGAAAATGTGCTGTATGATGTTGCCTAAGTGTGTTTCTCTCCCTGCTTTATGGCAGCATTGCCAGCTCTACAAGTCAAAACTGCTTAACATCACCTGGCACTAAGTCATTTTTGCCTTTTAATTTAACTAACTTTGTGAATGATTTAAGCTTCATCAAATTGCAAGCCTTAGTGTCAGCTTTAAGTCCCATTGCTTCTCCACCTTGTGTTTATGTTTATGATTACCATTCACCAACTATGGTAGTCCTATCCACCAAATGTAACAGTCCACAGTTCCCACATCCCTCTGAGGATGTTCTCATCCTTCACCTGATCACTCTTTTATCAGTTAAGTTCAGGCCAATTGAAAACCTGTTCTAGCATACTATTTGTCTCTCTCTCTCTCTCTCTATATATATATATATATATATATATATGAAAAATACATTTTTTGTTCTCTCATTTCTGCCTCATACATTCCTTGATTCTACTTATCATGCACTGGACTAAGCCGAATCCTCCTTTGTAAACTAGCCTTTGTATCCTGCTTGGGAATACTCTATAACCAACCCCAACTTATGCTTCCTGGTTGCCTTTCTGTATGTTTTCTGACCATTTTTCCTTGAGTTCTCACATATGCTCCACAGCAATAATAGTCATTCCATATGCCCCTTCCTTAGTTGTCTCTAGATCACAGGCAACAAAAGCCAACCAGACACCTGGTACTGTTCTTAAAGTAACACTTGCTTCTCAATTCAATTTTCTTTTTAACCAGAGTGAAGAGACATTTGTTTCTCTCTGTGTTGTACAAGACAATTAACTTTTGAAAGCTTTGCAGATGATTATGTTACAGCTAATGCTTTAAGGAGACCCTGCTGCATCCATCAAATGAATGTCTCTCATAACAGAGCCCCTGAGGTCTGCTGATGGAGACACCAGGACTGACACACTTTATTTTTAATGAGGGAGAGCTTCTGCAGTGTGGAATCGATAGTCATCACTAAAGAGATCTGGGCTGCTTCATAATTGTTACAAATGCAATTATTTCAGCAAAAGTAAATACAAGCTATAAAAATATGTTAAGCCAGTCTGGGCTTCAAATTCTTTTTATCAGAAATATAACTAATTTTTTTTACCATAACACATAAGAGTTGGGATTGGTAGGTTTTGATCACATTAGAGAATTCATGTAACTGAATAACAGAATCTATTTCCAGAAAACAATAGCCACCTTTGCCTACTTCATTAAGACAAACACATTAAAAAGGTATTTTCTTCTTTATGATGTCTAGGAGGTGTGACATCTGTTACATCATGCTGTAGAGAAGTATCATTATAAGTTCATTGTCCTTGAACTAGAGAGTTGACCTACATTTTAAAATTTAAACACATTTGTTGGCTTGCAAAGTTTATCACTGGTGAGGACCAGAAGATGAATCCGTTCATGATTAAGTTCAATGATAATAAAGCCAATTGGTAAATTATTAAGAAGCCTAATATTTGAGACATACTTGGGGGAAATGAAGACTTGGGGGTGTTGTAATCCCAGAGAGATAATGCCATCATCAGTCACAGGCACTGGGTCCTTTGCACATATTTTCACTGGTCATCACAATGATCTTGCAAGACTTCATAAAAGAAAACAGAACTTGATGTATAGTGAAGCAACTTCCTTAAGGCAAGTAGGCTTTTGAGTTTCATGATCAGAGAAGAAATGTCATTTAAAGAAATCAGAAAATATAAGAAGGGTCATCACCTTTGAAAGAGAAAAATCCAGTGTGAGAGAGATTCTGCCAGCTACGGGATAGGAAATTTGGTGAGTCACGCAGCTAGAGTACCACTCACACTTCATAAGGACTCTCTCTCTCTCTCTCTCTCTCTCTTTCTCTCTCTCTCTCTCTCACACACACACACACACACACACTGTCTCTCACATGTAAATTTCAATAATTAAAAATGTATAAATTTGAGGTAGAACTATTCCCTATTTTCTTAGAAAGCGCCAGATTGATTTCCAAAGTAGTTATACAAGTTTGCACTCCCTCCAGCAGTGGAGGAATGTTCCCCTTTCTCCACATCCTCGCCAGCATGTCATTTGAGTTTTTGATCTCGGCAATTCTGACAGGTGTGAGATGGTATCTCAAAGTCTTTTGATTTGCATTTCCCTATGACTAAGGATGCTGAGCATTTCTTTAAGTGCTTCTTAGTCATTAGAGATTCCTCTGTGGTAAATTCTCGGCTTAGTGGATGAAGAGAAGGATCCAGACAGGAACTCAACATTACTGCCATCCGAGAAGCTTTATCCAGCAGAAAATGGGAATAGATGCACAGACTCATAGGCAGAAATCAGGGAGTCTTGGGGAAGAGTCCGGGGAAGATTTGAGAGAGCTAGAGAGATCAAGGACACCACAAGGCCAATTAACTGAGACACAAGGGGGCTCATAGCGACTGAACAAAAAACCAAGAACATGCATGGACCAGTCCTAGGCACACTACACACATGAAGCTGATGGATTGCTTGGTACTCAAGTGGATCCCCTAACAATTGGAACAGGGACTGTCTCCCTCTTGGGCCAGGTGTCTCCCTCTAGAACCTATTTTCCTAGCAGAACTGCCTTGTCTTACCTCAGTAGAAGGAGAGGTAATTAGTCCTGATGCAATTTGATATCCCAAAGTAGGTTGGTACCATGTTTGGGGGGAGTATGGGGGAAGTGGGTAGGAGGGTGGGAGGGGGAGGAAGGAGGGGAATGGCAATTGGAATGTAAAATGAACAAATTAAAAAAACATATATATAATGCCTTTGCAAATATAATTCTCAAAACAAACTTGAAAATTGAAACTCACTTACTTAGAAATCCATTTTGCAAATGAGAATATTTGAAATATTTTAGTGAAATACATTACTTAAGTTATTTATATAGGATGAATAGAGACAGATATAGACTGGGCAAAATCTGTATTTGATCCCCAAATTAAGAACACAGGGAAACTATGAAAAAAGCAGGTCCGCATATTAAGGAGAAATTTAGTTATTCTATAAAGTCACTGAAGTCAAGGATAGTTTCTAATGATAGCTAGTCTCTGTATACATGATTTAATTAGACCACCCTTTCGCTCACATACTTAATTCTTGTTTGTGGCTGATCACAGGCTACCCATTTTGTGCTTCTCATCCCTTGAAACTGTTCTTTTGACCACTGATGCCTACTCTCCCTTACACTTTCTGGGTCAGTTATCCTTCTTGCTCAGTATTTCAAGCTTTTCAATCCGCCCCCCCCCCCAAGATGGTACCCTTAACAGCAGGCATCCAGAGTGCCACACACAGAGAAAACACTGGGCTTCAAGGGAATGGCTATGAGGGCACAGGATAGACAGATCAAATACTGGTTGAGTGGACTCACTTGGCATTTTTGTGGGTGATGTATGTACTTCCACCAAAATATGGCTTTGTGAGCATCCTGAACAAAAACAAAAACTACAGTGACTTAAAATGACCAAAAAGAAGCATAAGAGACAGTGTGTCAAAAGACAATTTTAGTGCCTCTTGTTAGTTCATACTGTGAACAACATAATATGGAGTCTGATGATTGTACAAAAGCATCATATTACATACACAATACTTATGCATTTAAGAATATTTTAAAGGTACATTTTCAGTGCATCCACAGATGGAGACAGACTCTAGGTCTGTGCATGCTGAAGTTTAATGACAATATTTGAATTTTCCTCCAAACTTCCTATTTCACATACATATGATGAATGATAATAACTATTTGATTGTTGCTTTTGTTCCCAAGTGTGTTAGTATTGGCAACTAAGATGCATTTAATTGACAAATATTTGTATTTTAGAGATAGATTACAGGGAAGAATTCAGGCCTCACATTTTACTACTACTTTTTATTTGCAGATACACTAATCATCAGCTCAAAATTCAGAGGCAATCTTCTCCTGCAGTATACAGAACAAAGTTGTCACTGGTGAACACAATTACCTAATCATAAAAGACCTTCCTACATGGAGAACATTTGAAGTTTATGCTGCAAATTTCACTTTTATTATTTGTTTAGTATATTAGAGTTTCATGCAAGCCAAATGATATGCTGAATTGCTCTGTTACTGAGAGGCAATTACTCTCCATTTTGAATTTGAGATGACAGAAAGACAAGACTGAAAGGGGGCAGGGTCTTCTATGGACATCAGGTGAAACAGTGATATTCAGAGGTTTCATTTTGTAGGTCGATGTGGTGAAAGACTTCTGATGATGTCTCCGACCAGTTCTGTGACTTTCCTGGTACACAGCATTTACTGCTGTTTGCAGTGTGGAACTGTGGCTCACCTGAGCTTAGTAGACCATCCCACAGGGATGGGAACTGGAATCAGATAATGTGTAGTGTGATGTGGAGGTTCTAATAATAGTCCCCAGGGGAAATTGCAGAACTGTGTGGGCACAGACATAAGAAATAAGAGAAAAAGAAAAGGATGATGGGAATGGACACCCAGAACCCTGGCTCAGAGTTAGGGCTTCGAGATGATGATAAAGAAGTAACTTTCTTCAGTGTCTACTGCTCAGCAGCAGATGCAAAATGAATAATGGCCAATTGCAAGTCTTCCAACTTACCTGCTGAAATACTCCTGTGAATGCTCTCCATCATCATGATTTTGGTGAAAGAGGTGAGGGCTCTGTGTAAAAGTCCTTCCTATAATAACAGGGCTGAAAGGTTATTATAATAAATGATTTCTATTAACATCTCTGCATAAAATGAAGGATGAAGCCAATGGTAGGGAAGAAAAGGAAAGAGAGGCAATTATCTGAGTACCAAGGAGGCTGAGGCAAAAAGATAGTGTGTTTTCTAGTCAGTTTAGTCTACGTAGCAAGACCTTGTTTTTAAAAATCTATATGCTGAGTGTCCTCACGATACAGGATCCTGGGCAGGTGCTACTTGGAAATGGCAGAATGTTTATGAGGTGGGGCCTAGTGGAGGATTCTTCCTTTACTGAAGATGTGCCCTTGAAGGGAATTGTGGGATCTTGGTTCCACCTTTTGTGAGGTTTTTCTCTGCCACACATTCCCCATCACAATAAGCGAAAATCCATAGAGCCATCCATCATGGACCAGAATCTGCAAACTGTACACCAAAGCAAGCAATTCCTTTTTATCATTCTGTTATCACAGAAATGAGAAAGAGTCACTAGCTTCAACCTGCACTTGACTGTGCCCACCTGACAAAAGCCACCAACTTATTTCAGTAAATTCAGAATTCAAGAACATGCCTGACTGAAAATGACCATCAAAAGATAGAACCACATGAAGATCTGTAGTTATTCCACCTTAGGAATTGTTTGACATGTGTGCTGGTGGTTAAGAGCTAGCCTTGGTCATAACTATCCTTAATGTAGCCAAAGAGAACCTAGGGCATGATTTTCCAGTCTTTCATGTTATAACACTCTTGGCTTGTAAAAAGAAAAAAAAAGGTATATCTGTCCCCTGAGAGTAATAGATTAAAGATTGAAATTTGAAATATGTATGTAAAAGTTTATAAAACTTTAATATAGCCTTATAAATTTCCCCCTTTTTTACATATTCTCTTTAAATAAACAGGATTACAAAACCCACTTGCTCATGTGGAATGAGTTGCCTAACTCTTGGCTGCTTGACTTCTTTGAGTCTAATTGCCTTCCTCTGTAAAAATGGAGCACGGGGGGTGGGAGTGGGGGTGGGGAGATGGCTCAGCTGGTACATGCTTAACCTGGAGGAATCTCTACAGATTTCTGACCATCCCTCCTAGTTGAGTCGGCAAGGGCTAAGTTCAGTGACAGAGTCTTTCCCCCAAAATATAAATAAATAAATGAGGAGTGACTGAGGAAAATACCTTGTGTCAACTTCTGTCCTCCATATGTATATGCTCCCACATACATATGAACATGAATACACACGCACACGCACACGCACACCACACTGGACCATGGTATCATTGGTAACCTTCAGATATCATACATTCTAATTCAAGTTGACAATTTATGAGATTAGTAAGACTAAAAAAGAATCAGGAGCAGCCTGACTAAGAACATATCTTTCCTTTTATTACCAACCCTAAACATAGCACAGAATATACGTTTTTTTTTAATCTTCTGTACCATCAGGGAGGCGAATAGACACTAATTTAAAACTAAAAATGGTTTATTAAAATGCTTTTACAAAACAACACAAAAAAGAAAAACCAAACAATACTCTTTCACAAGCATCTTAAGTCAAAATTATATATTACACACTTGAATTTTCCATCAACTGATTTTTAAGAAGACAAACTCCAACCTTTAAAATGGGTTCAAGAAAGCTTCAAGGTAACCAGATGTCTTCTCCATTCAACAATGAAACAGTTTCCACTTGACACAAACCTACTAGGGCAGTGGAAAACGAGAAATAAGAAATGTTCTTTATCTAGATCCCAACCTCACAGGGGGGTTAGATTACTGCTCATTTGTCCATTTACAAAGAGAGTTGCCTACGTGCAGGTTCATGTGAGCCACAAAGTGCAAAAACATGCGTGAATGTTAAAAAATAATATTTACTTGCTAAACATCAAGAAGGGAACATTTCCATTCATACACAACATTATATTTCTATATTTTGGAGGCAAACACTACAATGGAAGTGCTGCTTATTATTTTTCATTCCCCAACTTACTTTGAAAACAAAAACATCAAATGACTCTTGTTTGGAAACCACAGGAAAATATGTCTGTAAGACATTTAAGGTGAATTATTACAATGAGACTGTTGTAAAAACAGTATATTTTATGGGTCTGAATGACACAGAATATTTCTCTTCATCATAAGAATGAGTATCTGTGAACTAGTTATGGGTTTAGATCTCTGGAGTAATCAATTCTCCCCTCACTTGTGGGATGAATATATTTTACTTCAGTCGTCATGCATTCATGTACATGGCTGAGGGCTTCAGACGGCTCGAAGGATCATGGGCATATAAATTTATTTCTATGGGTGTAGTCCTTTAAGGTATGCACACTGACTATATTCGGAGATTTATTCCCAAATGAAGGCAACATGTCAGGACATTTTTTTAAAAATTAGTTTTATTGCCCTGTCAGATACTTTGCTTTCTCATTTAGTCAAATAGCGTGCATCAGGATGCTTCAACAAGATTAAACACCCACCTCTTAGGAAATCAAACTAGAGCATACTGCAGCTGAGTCTTCTACTTTTCCTGTTTAGAAAATCATTTATAATTCCCAGCTTCACCTGCATTGACTAAAGCAAGAAACAATCTGACAAATGACAAGACACTCATGTGACATCTATCTATGTGGTCTGTGGATCTGTTGAATGGAGAAACAGGATTGCTGGCTGGCTGGGGCCCTTCCGTGATCTTGCCTGCATTCCAGCCTGGAGGACTCTGCTTGACTGGGGGAAAAGGTCTGGTAACTGATAATACATTGGACAAATATTTCTCAAATGTAAATTTACTGTCTTTGAATCCACTATGAACCTGAGATTTCCATGCTTATTCCTCCACATACGTTTTCTTGCAGTTCCTTATTACTAAAGTGGCAAACACATGCAGGAGTCCACATGGGATAAATATCGATTCATACATGACTTGTTTCTGAAATATCCAAATGTTTGACATTACATAGGTAAGACATTTGACTCTTTTCAGTTTTTTTTTTAAATTGGGCGTCATACAGCCATAGCTGTGAAACAAGGAACCGTGAAAGGATCCAGAGTATTATTAAACAAGAAAGAATTTCCATCCATGTCAATATTCTTCATGGATGCCACGTTTGATTTTTCTCTGCTTCTATAAAGTTCTCAACCCTCCTAATGCTGTGACCCTTAATACAGTTCATCATGTTGTGGTGACCCCAACCATGAATTTGTTTTGTTACTATATCATAACTGTAATTTTTCTACTGTTAAGAACCGTGGTGTAAATATCTGATATGCAGGATATCTGATACATGCGGCCCACAGGCTAGAACCACTGCTCTATAGGTTTTTCTTGGAGCAATTTGTGAGGGCGTTTAAGCTGTTCTTGGTATTAACACTTAGTTTGAGTGACGGTGATGATTTCCTTTATGGTTTGTTGATTTGTTTACAGAGGGGTGACTCTCTTTTCCTCTCAATATTTTTAATCAGTACAAATAGATAGGCTGTAGCAGTGAATGGGGCTGAGAGCCTACTCTCTCAAATGTAAAAGGGGAAGAGAGAGTGAAGGGAGGAACGTGGGCATAAGGACTCCAGGGGAAAAGCCAGTTGTTCATCTGTGAGTGGCATGATTTATAACCCAGTCTCCAGCAGTTCTCCTCAACCTTGATGCCTAATTTCTTTGCACTGTGATTAAAAACGTATTTATTTATTATATTTTTTTTCTATTTTTTAGTCTTTTTTATCTATTTGTCTGCTTATTTGTTTGTTTGTTTTTTAGTTCTCTCTCCCGGGCAATGAGACACTTTTCACTGATGGTACAGCCTCGTAGACCCCAATGAATGAAGAGGCTCTTGGCCCTCATACGACCTCTCAACTGAGATGAGGGACTGTTATATAAGGACACCCCGCCCCAGAGAAATGGGATGGAAGGGTTAGGAGGTAAAGAAAAAAAAATGAAATGTGATGTTTCGGCCTTTTACTACTAATTGTCATAAACTGTTTAGGATAATTAAGAAATGCAAACTAATGGTTATGCAAGCCGGTCATTCTGTTAGGTACTATGACAGCCTATTATAGTTACGTTCTAAGCTAATCAGAAATAAAGTTGCTAAGAGACAAGCAATATCTGCTTACCCTAACTAATACAAGAGATAGATAGGGCCTCTTCAAAAACCTCAAGAGATCTGCAGAATATGGCATTCAAAGATGTTTTTGTAACTTTAGATTTTTTTATAACAAGACATATCAACTCCTGACAGCACCCCATATTCTACCCCAAGTAGAAGATGAGCATTGAAGAATCTCCAGTGGGAGATGGTTGAATTAGTGGCAAGCCTATCTCTTGGTAGGAAAAGCCCCTTGCTCCAACTGTAGACAGAATGCTGTCCAAAAGGACAAAACCTGGAAGCAGGTAAGTCGACAGCCTAGCTCTGCCAAGACAGGGTAGGTAATTCCTTCATAATCCCTGCTCTACAATCAATGTCTGTCAGAGAAATGGGGCCAAACAACTGAAGATCGATGCTGTAATGTATGGAGAGAAAATGGGAACTGTCCAGGCAGCCACTGGTATGTCATTTCTTAGTTTGGGAAGCTGCAGGCCCTGTACTTCCTATAAAATCAGATATATTTATCCCTCTCAGGTTTCTGAGGTGGTTGAAGAACAGATAGCTAGAGTCTCATAATTAAATTTTGAGTTGTTTAGGAGTCAAGAGAGTGTTATAGATCTAAGAAGATACTTTTAAAATTGTGTTGCAAGTTAGTATGAATATTGAGTTAGATATAGAACTTTAAACTCATGGAGATGGTTAGATAGTAGAATGTGAAAGTCAGGTGCCAAATACATATGGACTGGACATTGGGAATGTACGCTAAGCCATATAACCCTCATAACTGGCCTAATTACCTCTGTTGTACTGTATTGTATTTATTATTATAAGAGAAAGAGCCATTTGTTGGACTGAAAGGGGAAACTGTAGGGGGAAATAAGATATACCTTAAACTTAAAAAAAAAAAAAAGGGAAGAGGATGGGGGGTTGAGGGTGGGAGGGTGGGACTGGAGGGGGGAATAGGGAGGGGACTGCGATTGAGTTGTAAGTTGAGGACATAAAAAATAAAGGAAAGGGGCTGGAGAGCTGGCTCAGTGGTGAAGAGCACCGGCTGCTCTTCCAGAGGTCATGAGTTCAATTCCCAGCAACCACATGGTGGCTCACAACCATCTATAATGAAATCTGGTGCCCTCTTCTGGCCTGCAGATAAACCTGCAGACAGAACAGTGTATACATAATAAATACATATATATAAAAAAGTAAATCGTAAAAATTAAAAAAAGTATAACACAAATTTTACTTCTTTACTACTTGTGAGTGTACAGTTCAGTCATGTTAATTCACATGGTAATAAAATATATCTAAGAATTTTATATCAAGCAAATCTTAATTCTAAGTCCATTAAATAAAAAGTTGCCTTATTTTCATAGTACCTGTATTTATATATTGCATATTTTCAAACTCCTTTCAAATGACATTTCTTGTCCCCACAATAATTAATAAGAAATAAACATGAACATTTGACACATGTTAGATTTAACACTAAGTGTCCAACATATATTAAAATATATTTCCTAAAAAAATCACTATGGAAATTAATTTTTTTCTGCTTCTAACTTTATTCTGTGCCATTTATATGTAATCCAAGATACCTTACACAGAAGTCTTCCATTGCAGAGTGCAGGATATATTGAAGAGGTATGGTAGCCCATACCTTAAATCCTAAAACTCAGGAGGATGAGGCAGGATGTGAGTCCAGTGCCAGCCTAATCTACACAATGAATTCACACATGACCAGCAAGGCCTATATAGTGGGACGGTGTCTTTTAAAAATAATGGAATATATTAAATTCCACGATGTTCGTTTTCTGGTCTTTTCATAGTTATAGGCATTGCTATCTTTACACTGACATTTCAAATACTTTATTTTCATTCTTTAACATTTTCCTAGAGACAATGAATATTACTGTCAGCATTACACTGTTGATGGAGACCTCGTTCACCACCTCAGAGGTAGTACGAAGTTCTGAAGAAAATGTACTAAACCATTCCCTTTCCTCTATACACTCATGCTTAATTATCTTCATGTCTACCATTTAAGAATTTATCTACTGTGAAGTGTTTAGTGACTACCCTAAGTGACAATGAATGCTTTCTTTGCCTGTAACTAGAAACATGGCTAATTCCCAATTTATAGAGTCCTCTCCTATCTGTTACAGTGTGCTGGCAAAGCATTAAAATGTAGTTGTAAATGGATAGTCTTTTATTTCTGACCTAGTTCCTTGAGCTCTGTGTTTTAGGGCTAGTCACTTCCTCTCTTAGAGCCTCAGGTTTCCTGTCTGATAGAACATAGGCAACACTATTGTGTCACAGGAGTTATTGGGAAAAAAATCCCATGTGATAATGAACGAGGGAGTCTCTGAAATGTTGAGATATCCTCACATATATTTATACCCAGGAGCCTGGCTGAGGAGAGGACCCATTCATTAAAAGGCCTGTGCATGAAACACTGTAGTGACTCCCTCTCTTCCCAGGGATTCACAGGAAATATTTCTCTTGTGAAAAGAAATAATCCTGGGACACATTTAAATTTCCGATTCTGTGGCAGTTTTGGTGATGTAGCCCTTCTCTGCTCCTTCAATACTCATAAATTTTTACTTCCCAGTTTACAAATTCCTATGAAATAGAATCCTGTTCTTTGAGCTGTCAAAACCAAAGGGAGTTTAGGACACTTCAGTTCTATTAAAAATATATCTTTCTGTGTTTTGCTTCAGAACTGGGCTGAAAGTGAAACATTCTATCAAAAAACAGTAGTCATAGCAACTGTTTACACAATACCAAATGGTCAACCCTGAAAATACATACAAGTGAATCACAGAGAGTGAGCAAGTTGTACTTATGTACTTAGGGATATACTGAGATCAGTCATGGATAGTCAGTAGTCAACTGTGTTGATATGTAGCTGATCTCAATCCAAATGTCATGAAAGTATAAAATGATACAATAGATATATATGTATGCATGTATATACATAGGCATGTGTGTGTGTGTGTGTATCAACAACTAATAAAAGAAGAGGCCAACATCTTGAAGAAGAACAAGGAGGAGTATATAAGAAATTTGAAGGAGGGAAAGGAAGGGAGAAAAGATGTAATCATGTTATAATCCCAAGAAACAAAAGCAATAATTAAAATGAAAACATTTGCTTTTCCCCAACACATGCTCACTGTGTCTTGAGAATCGTCGGCATCTGTGTAATTCTCCATTTGGATGGTATTCTTGGTAACATTGAAGATCACCTATTAATTGATTTCTACCCACATAGAAGTGATAGTAAAGTGATTTACATAAATTATGCTCATTAGTAGATGCCCCTTCTGTTGGTATTACTGTTTTCTATTCAGTGTCAACAGCACTAAGCCCTCTTTAAGCTTCCTGGGCCAGTGGAATAACCTGTTGGATGCCCACTGCTTTTGTCTTCATTCATTTCGGGGACAGTGTGAGTAGCCTCTAGCCACACTGGCTTCTGTGATTCCCTTGATGGTAGTGTATGACTGGATCCTTCCTCTTCAGAGGAATGCTAGCACTGAGCAAGTTGCTAATTGACTGTGGACTGCTTGTCTCTTGAAAGGTGGGTGATCTCCATTAAAATGTCCCAAAAATATAAAATGATATACTGTTGAATAGGTAATTCAAGAAAATACAAAGCCATTTCATTAGTACTTTCAAAAGGATTACGTAGTGAAACAATAGTTTCAGAATGCATTGAGATAAATACAGTGAAAACAGCTGTACCTGAATTTTTTAAAATCTCTTTTCCCATTTCTTAGTGGAGCTACTGGTAATTTTCTTCAAATTGTCTTTGTGTTGCCCAATACTTTTCTCCTAGTGGTACTGACTCGTGGAACTGAGCGTTAAGCTCCGAGTCTGAAATGTTTCCCTGTCTCACTTCGCTTCACTACTTTTCCTTTTTCTAAAGTAGTCTGGAAATCAAACACCATACAACTCTCCATCCATCCCCTTTTCTAGGGCTTCTCTCTCTTCAGTTCTTTTTGACTCTGGGCTGTGCAAGTACACCCTAGAAAGTGGAACAGTTCTAATTACTTATCACCTTAATCTGCAGACATATTTCAGTTTTGTGTGCCTTCTGCTTCCCAGCATGACCTTCTTTCCATGGGTTTGCCAAATAAACTGTAGGAGGCTCAGTTAAGTCTGAATTTTAAATAGCCAACAATGTCATAATTTTTACTATTGCAAGACTTATGACATACTTATGCTAAAAAATAATTTACCTTTTATGTAAAGCTCTTATTTGACTCTGTGGCTTGCATTTTTATTTATGAAATCTAGCATCCCTCCTCAGTAGACATCCTGTATTTCATAAAATGATTGCCCTAGAAAGCAACTAAGCAAAATGATTAAATGATGATAAGACAGAATAGTAATCTTTATGAGTGACCTACATCCTTGATTATTCTACCTACTTTTAGAGTTTCCATTTATTTAAAACAAAGCTCATAAATGAAATAAAACCATGAAGTCGAACTCATGTCATAGAGGTGATTTATGCTTTTGCACAGTTCCTCTTTTACTCAGCAGAGCTCCACACATAGATACATCTGGATGGGAGAGAAGCAAACATTCCTGATAATGGTGAAGGTGGGCACAATTGCCAGGAAGATGCATCTTTTTCTCACGAAGAACAGTTTGAACCCGACCACGACTACATTCTATATGTAATATCTTATTTTCATATCTAAGAGGCCTTTTAGAACTGCTGGGCAAATAGAAAAATAGAGAAACGTTAGTAATTTCTATAAAGACATTGCGTCCCTGACTCTCTGTCATGTTGCAGCATTTTCCTAGCTGCCAGATTAAAGCTTTGTAATTTTAGCAATGCATCATTTGTTTATATAACACCATTGCTCGGTCCTGTAATGCTGTAAAGTTACCCTGTGAGAGCTGCATTAGTAGGATGAAGGGTTTCAGCCATTTCATTTTTCAGAAATAAGAGAAGTGGCATCCTCAAACTCTGTGCTAAGTCTCATGGTATTGTGAAGTTGACCGATGGCCCATACCAATTTGGCACCAGGCTAAGGAAACAGATGTAGGGGAGGCTCAGCTCCTTTGCTGCACTTATTGTCTATAGGGATTTTTCAGCAGTGCTAGGGACTGTATTTCAAATTTAATTGAAACATTGCAGATTCCAATGTGTCCACCTAGATTGAAAGGGCAATTCTCTAGCATTTCTTGTGTACTAGTATCATCCTTAACTTTGTAGGACTTCTGCATTTACCCGAAACAGTCAGTGAGTTCTCTCTTGGAGAAGGTACACTTGCTGGTGTGGGATACCCTCATTTTACAACATCTGCCATTAGATCATTATATGATAAGTTCAAGTGAACCCTGACTAGAAGATGTAAGTATTCAACCCTTAAAACTACTTAATATGGGGCTGGAGAGGTGGCTCAGAGGTTAAGAGCACTGGCTGTTCTTCCAAAGGTCCTGAGTTCAATTCCCAGCAACCACATGGTGGCTCACAGCCATCTACATTGAGATCTGCCCGGGCATATATGTAGAGCAATACTGTATACATAATAAAAAATAAATGTTTAAAAAAAAACAAAAAAACTACTTAATATGTACTTGTTTATGCCAAATAAAGTTATTTATATATTCAATACAGTTCTTATCAAATCTCAAGGGCATTTTGTATAGGAGAAATAAACAATTCGTAACTTCATGTGAAACCACAAACTCAATTAGCTGGAGGAAGAACAAACCTGGAGGCATCAATTGTCAGATTTAAAAATAGCAGCTGGTCCTCAGTATCCCTAACGAAATGGCAAAGCTGGAGGGTAGTCAGGTCCCTCATACAAAATGATGTAGTATTTATATTGATACAAAACGCTTCCCTTTCCATATTAGTTACAACTCAAAACACAGTGTGCTGTGTAAGTACTTGTAATAAGAAAAAGAGTGTGTAACTTTTTAAAAAAATATTTCCAACTTGTAGTCATTTGAACCCTTGAATGCTGAGCCCACAGATGTGGAAGGTCGAGAGCACTATTGAGAATAGTGATAAAAGCAATCTGCTGTAGGCACAAAACCAGAGTACAAAATAAAGAAGCAGGATAGTAAACCCAGAAATAAATCCACACATTTCCAGTCAATTCATTTTCGACAAAAGGGCCAAGAATACACAATGGAGAAAGGGCAATATGTTTAGTAAACAGTGCTGGGTTATCTGAGTATCCACATGCAAGCTGAAATTGGACATTTATGTGACAGCATGCCACACAAAATACAAATGTTCCATGCTCTCTCCCACATGTGCAATCTCACAAATTCATGCATAGGGAGTCAGAATATAATCATTTCTGGGAAGAGGGAAATGTTAGTCAAACAGTGCTAACCTTAAGTTACAGGGTAGAAATAAGTCCTCAGACTCATCTGTACACATGGTGATAACAATGGGCAACAATGTAGTGTTTACATGAATATTTCTAAAACAGTATATCTAAAAGTATCTACCGCACAATGATGTAGGTTATGAATATGTTAATTAGATTGTAGAAATTGTTTCACAACGTACCAAAATATCAAAATATGTTGCCTCTCACAATTAAACAGTAAAATTTCTTTTTATCTGTAAGAAAAAGAAAATTCTTACACACATACAGTTGGTTTTGTAAATTCTTCATTGCCAGTTATTACAGAGAAAGAATTAAAAGGGGTCATGACTCTTGTGCTCCCTTTTCATTTTTGTGACTTGATAATCCAAGTTGAAACCAATGCTTCCAGACTGGTGTCTCCTGGTCAGCATCATCTTTCATGTTTGAATGAGTTAGGACTGAGCCGAGTTTTAGAATTAGATTTAAAAATAATCACCTAGTGAATGCCAATTCATGGATCACTGGCTCTGGAGATCTAAGCAGAAAAATTAATTGCTAGCTGACTTGGCTACAGTTACAGATTATGTTTCTGATGTGAAGTTTTTCATATGGTTCCCTTCAGAAATCTACAGATGGTTTGCCTTCTTTCTTACCAAAAATGAATTGAAAGAGTAATCTTTACTACAATTTTAAAGTATTCTATGGATTGATTAGAAAAAAGTAGAACCATGTCAGGATAGCTGATTACTCCTATGTAACTAGAACTATTTAAGAATAGTGATATAAATAATTTCAGAGTGCTTCAGGTTCTCTGATGGTTTATTTCAGCTAGAAATCCCTGTCATCATTATATGCTGGTGTAGAAGTGGCAAAAATCCAAGAGCTGTTACAGTAACTGTCATAGGCTGAGTTACTCCATTTTAACTCTATTTATGTACTGGGAAATAGACCATGCTTTCCCAATTGCAGCAACCTGAACTAGCCAGAGAACCGAAATACAAACAACATAAAACAAAAAACCGAGCAACAGCACACACACACCTTCCCCCACACCAACAAAAATAGCTTGGGAATTCTGCATTTGCTCTCCTTGTTCAGTGTTGTATAGAAGGAGTTGCAGCTATACCACAGAAGAGACACCCAGAAGAAATGACAGTAACACTTGGGTACCAATTGGGCTTGAGCATGAAGTCCTTGGATTTCTAGGACCTGCCGGAGCAACACAGATTACATTTATTTCACTTCTAATTTTGAGGTGGTATAGGAGTCAGGAACATCTTCCAGATCTGAGGCCGCATCTGATCTGGATCTGATCATTTCAAACATTACAACAGATTGGCTGCTGAGCAGCAGGACAACATAGTGATCTAGACAGCAAAATCTTGGCATCTTGTCTTTGCCATGTGGCCTTGGTCCATTTTCTCAGCTACCCAATGTTACATTTACTAGTCTGTAAATAAAATAGTGACCAGAATAATTATATGTGTATTGTGAAGTTGAGAGTAATATTATGCTAATGATATTTGTCAATAATAAAATAAGGCCAGGTGATGTATGTAAGTGCACATGTGAAGGTGTGTGTGTGTGTGTGTGTGTGTGTGTGTGTGTGTGTGTGTGTGTG
>CAJQZJ010032066.1:1907572-1936179 GCA_907164525.1 Lophiomys imhausi | reverse complement strand
TGTGTGTGTGTGTGTGTGTGTGTGTGTGTGTGTGTGTGTGTGTGTGTATGTGTGTGTGCATCTGTGTCTGTGTCTCTCTGTGTGTGGCTATAGTGGTTGGCCTGGGCATATAGAATGTAGCAATGCTGTAGATTCTTCTTTAAAAACAAACAAATGGACCCTTGCTATTTCTATGTCTCCTCCCTTACATTGACTTGCAACCTTCAACTCAACACTTTCAGACATTTACTGATCCTCACATCTGTACAATAGCAAACTCTCCCTCATGCATACCTCCCTTGCTGAGGCTGAGCCACTGAGAATCTTAACTATTGTTTCAGCTCCCACTGTAAGCAAGTGTCCTTTACACAGATGATTGCCTCATGATCTACTGATTGTGTTTATTCCCTTTGTCTTTAGAACACTTCCAAATCATTCCGCGGAGGGAGCTAAAATGCTGGGTAGTATTGGAAAGCCTAGGAAGAGTCAGATGTTTCTCATGTTGAAAACATGTTGTTAATGTTGTTCGACCATCTCTGAAGAGTCTATGTTTTCACATTACAAGCTGCTCTGGTGGTGGTGTCCTTCTAGCTGCCAGCACCCTAGAAGAACCCATCCCATATGATGTCTCAGGGTTGAAAATAAACCAGTTGGGAAATTATGTGAAGCCTACGTGGACAAATCCACAGACATCATAGTCTGCCTGCACTGTCAATGAAAGTCTCTGGGAGGATTTAGAGTAACCTGGGTGAAGACTGTGACCTACTCTATAGACCTCAAGTTTATCAGTCCACCCACAGTGCAAAGTCAGCAGGAGGCTTGGGGATTGCTTTCACTACTTACCCACTGTCTTTAAGAGCACAGCAACAGCACATAGCAGCTCTGGGATTACTATACGATGGACGTCTCATCTAGTCCTCAAGCAATTGAATTGGAAAAGTTTCACAGAGAACTTCGTGATGCCAACATCTATGCTGTTGTTGGGTACACAAACATAGCTGAATGAAAGTGATTAAGCCTGGCTCATGTTCCAGCTCTTTACTTCCCTGGCAAGAGAGAATGTACTGGATAATTTCATCAATTCCACCAAACTGGATTATACATTGGATAGAGAACTCTGGGATACCACTGACCTTCAAGCAGCTAAAAGTATTTAATAACTAAGTCCCAGAAACATCAAGCATTTTACAAACAATATATTTAGATATTCGTTTCCAAATTTTATTTTTCAAATTCTGTTCTATTCTGTTAGAATAAAAAGCTATATTGAAATTCCAAGGGGGAGGGTATTTTTCATGATAAATCTTAAGCAAAAGGAGAAAAATAAGATTAAATCTCTCACACACACACACAACCTGTGTTATTCAAAACAGATATCTGGGAAGAGATTAGCCTCAAAACATAAGGAATTCTAGTAACTTCAAAGCAATAATACAAATAGAAATACAAATATATAAATGGAGAAATTACATGAATAAAATCTCTGTCTATATGACAACAGATATCCAAAACCAAACCAAACAAAAAAAAGAAACAAAACAAAACAAAAAAACCCCAAAACATGCAGTATCTAATTTTCTGTGAGAGATGGAAAACAGAAAAGCAATGAGAAATATCTTTACTGCTGAAATAATGGTTATTAACAAAAAGACAAATGTAAAATGTGCAAGTTACCAAGATGGAGAAGTACTCCTGTACACACCTCACAGGAATGTAAGTAAATGCCACCACTATGTGCAAATGTTACAGAGTCTCTCAAATATATAAAACATTGAACTGCCATGAAGCTGGAGAAAGGCTCAGCAGTTAAGAGCACTTGCTACTCTTGCAAAGAACCTGGGTTCCCTTACCAGCACCATTTACAATTCTTAACTACCTGGAACTACAGTTGCAAGGGATCCAATGCTTTCTTCTGACCTCTATGGGCATTGTACATGTAGGTAGTGCACAGGTATACAAGCAGGCAGGACACTCATACATATAAAATAAAACATATTTAAAAGCAGAACTGCCATGTAGCTCATCCGCTTCACAATGGATATGATATTCAAATGAAAAGAACCAGTACGTTGATGAAGTTGTTTGAAGTAAGTGGTAACCTTCCTAATACTGTGATCCTTTAGAACATTTCCTCATGTTGTGGTGACCCCCAAACATATAATCATTTTGTTGCTACATCGTAACTGTTATTTTGCTACTGCTATAAATCATCATGTAAAAATCTGTTAGGTAGGTTATATGATATGTGACTACAAAGGAGTCATGACCAAGGTTAAAAATTACTAGATTAAGGTAAGTTTAAGAGATTTGTCATAAAATATGGTGCATATAATTGATAATATATTGATGTTACATGTTCTTAAAGAAAAATAATTATGTGAGGTGATACATATCTATTAGCTATATTCAGTCATTCTTCAATGTGTGGATGCTTAGAACATATTGTACTTATACATACACACATATATATTCATATATGTATATATATACACACTTATAGATAAATATAGCATAAACATAACAATAAATCCTGTCTGAATCAGGACTGTATTTTCTCTGCTTCTGCCAATACAGAGATGATATACTTGGCAGTAAAATTAAACTTCATTCTATGCTAAATTTTCTTCTTTTATTCCTAAAGGTTCCTATAAATTTCCTTAAAACTTCAGATATTATATTCAAATGTAAATTTTATCAAAGGGAAACTTTATCTAAGGGTAATAAAATATAACTATACTTTATGACTCATATATTTGCTTTTTTAAGCATTTGCCTCATGTCATACTCTTATTTGGAATCATTATGTTATATAACATCTCAGGTCACAGTCAGCAGTGGACATGGGAGTAGTCCTCATAGGAGGGATGGAGGCTAAGGCTCCTGACAGCCTTTGTATGTCCTAGAGCAGCAGAAGATCTCCGCGAAGAGCTTGTAAGAGTCGGCTACCTCCTATACAAGATGTCCAGCAGCATTAGCAGAGTGTTCAAGGGAAATGGCTACAAAAGTCTTAAAAGTAGTCAGACCAATATTCTGCAAGCTGATCACAAATGACTGCCACTAGAAATTTCTCAAATGTACACTGAAGGGTTCAGCAGGCTCTCAGGTCCTCAAGATTACACTTTCGATATAGTGCTCTATCCCAAAGCCAGCTAAAGTCAAAGGAGACAGGGGTTGGAGAATAACATACAGAAAGATGGATTATTCTCCTTCTCTCATTTATCTCCAGTGAAGGGAACCAGGTATTAAGGAACCATTAGGTCTGAAGCCATAAGGATCTGATTGATGATGTATGAACTAAGTGATCTTTGGCAGGTTCCTAAATCTCTCCTGAGCCGTCATTATCCTTATCAACAATCTGTTAGGCATGGTGTCCACACTTGAAACTGTAGAGCAACAGGGCCTACTGCGTGGTGCACTGTTAAGAAACATTAAGGTTCCTTCTGTGGTCTCAAGTAGTTAATCACATATACTTGAAGTGTTTTGGTCCTGTTCCTGATCTCTCCTCTACCATGGCTAAAAGCCACATTTCTTGTGTCTAATTTGCTTCTGTCTCTGAGGCCTGGTATGTATTCTGTACTTCAGAGGTGTCTTAATCATGCTAGCCTTGTTTTACATGCCTTGGCTCTGGTCTCTTTCCCAGCACACATATTCTTTGACACTTACAATGGCTTTCAGCCCTCTGCCCCAATTCTTGGCATATCTCCAAACATGAAAGGCATAATTTCTTAGGTCTGCCCATTCATCTATTTCCCCAAGAGGAAATGTGTCTGAATACCTTCCAATATCCCACTTCCATTTAGGCTCTGTATCAGAGTGCAGGGACAGAGCTTTCTTCTTTATAAGTCTATATAAATCATCATGGAATGTTTTCCTCATCCAAAATCGACCTCAGGTTAGTTCTCAATGCAAGGTCAAAGTTTATCTAATTTTCCACTATGCCTCATGTAACATTCAGTTACAGGATAGAACTAAAGTAGTCAGTTTTAAGGCAAGATAATTAAATGTTTTACTTTTCAGCCACTATGACAATGGTCTGGTTCTTAAAGACATAAGTCCCTGGATAGGCAAGATGGTAAAAGCACTTGTCATGAAGTCCTGGTGACTTGAGTTCAGTTACTAAAAGCCAGAGGGGGTGGTGCTAATCTGTGTACCTAGCACTTCCACAGCAATATGGGTGGTGAGACAGGAGTGTCATCTAGAATCATTGGGCCAACTCACCCATAGTATGCAGCATGGATGAAACAAGAAACTCAATTGCTACAAGGTGGAAGAAAATAGTTGGCTACTGAATTTGTCTTTTCACATCCACAGGAAAGCCCTACCTTAATAATAAACAAATACACACACAGATTAAAAAATACTCCTGCCATTTTCATTCACAATTCTTCACCAGAAAATTACTTCTTATTAAAAGTAGTTGTCAGATAAGCTCCTAAGCTTTCCCTTACCCTGAGAACACTTTTCTTCGAAGGTTGTGAAAACTAGGACTCTATGATTTTCTAACGACTTTGTTATATTTTGTATAGTAAGTGTTAAAAACACAGTTACATGATTTGCAGGTAACTAGACTTCTTAGATTTCAGTTCCTGACATATCTCATTCTGGCCTTTCAGGGAGCTAGTGTTATACTTGGGACCAAGGCTTATACTTCTGGCCTTTAGTTCTCTGTTTAGTAGGTCATATCTTTCCATGCATGTGTTCCTGGGAAGCTATAGAGTTTTTATAGGTTTTTTTAAATTTTATAACGTTTTACAATTTTTTATTAAAGCATGTAAAGTATTATTTTGAATAGAAGTTCCTTGTTAAAACAACAACAGCAACAACCAAAACCAAAATGAAAACCTCATGTGATGGTATGGCTAGAGAGTGTACTAATAGGAGACCAAGATTAGTTTTCAGTCCATCTGACCTCATTTAGCCCAGTTCTCTCAGATTGCCCTTTTAGGGTGGTGAACCCACTTGGCCACCAGCTCCCTGTCACCTACTCCTTGTTTAATCCAGCACTTTGGAAGAGAGTTGACTCACTCATGCTTATGGCTGCATGCAGTTGGAGAATCACAGTCTATTGGTCTTTCCTGAAGCTTCTGTCAACACCAAAGTGTGGGTGAGTGGCTGGTCAAATGGAAAAAAGGCTCTTTGAAAGTTCACAAAAGAGAAAGTCGTACTTGGTCCTCTAGACTAGAAACAAACTAAGCAAAACAAGAACAAAATCAAAAGGCAAAAGAAGAGAGAAAGCAAAACTAGAAAAAGAGAAAAGGAGTATTCTTTGTCATTATATGAAAAATGAAGTACCCTTGTTTTCAATAACCCTCTAGAAGTTAGTCTTTAGAACTTAGGAAGTGGGCTGGAGAGATGGCTCAGCGGTTAAGAGCACTGGCTGCTCTTCCAGAGGTCATGAGTTCAATTCCCAGCAACCACATGGTGGCTCACAACCATCTACAATGAAATCTGGTGCCCTCTTCTGGCCTGCCGATATACCTGCAGACAGAACACTGTATACATAATAAATAAATCTTTTAAAAAAAAGAACTTAGGAAGTAAGATCACTACATTTATTTTAGTTTAAAGTCTAAGGATGGATAACCAATAAAATTGAAATGTATTTTTCATATATTTCTACAACATCATTATTTAAGGGAACAGAGGGGAAAATAGATGGTAGAAAGGACACTATTTTTTTTATGTCATAATAAGTCCATTCCAAGTGGTCTCCAAGTGACTGTTGTCCAAAGAACTACAAAATTACACTTTGTTAAAATATTCCAAAATGGTATCTAACACATTTGTGGTGTTTTGGATGAGAAATATCCTCTATAGGGTTCTGTAACAGAACATTCTACCCTCAGTTGGTGGTGGTGTTTGAGGATGCTTTGGAGCCTTTAAGATGAAGCTCTGCTGGAGGAAGTACATCACTAGGGCTAACTGTGAGAGTTTACTGCCTCACTACACTTCCTGCTTCCTCCTCTTCCTCCTCATCCTCTTCCTTGTTTGCTCCCTCCTCTGTTTTCTATGGGTAAATAAAATGTGACCAGCCAGCTTCCTGTTCCTGGTGCTTGCCAGTCATGTCTCCTTTGCCTTGTTGGACTCTATCTGGAACCCTAAGTCAAAAGAAACAATTTCTTCCTTAAGTCATTTTTGGTTGTGGTTTTTATCACAGTACCAGGAAAGTAAAGAATACAACATTACACTGGTTGAAAAAAATAAACACATAAGAAAATAAAAAGTTACAGTGTTTGTTGGGTTTTCCAAATCACTGCCTTGTTCTCAGGGGCCAAGATGAAACCAGAGCGTACAACCTATTTTTACCCTCCTGAAACTACATCAAGGTTCACTATAGTCATGGCTTGTGGTATAGTTACTTCCTTTGTCCTTGAAATAAACTTATCCTTCACCTGCAGCCACGACATCCTCTTTCTAACCTTAATCCTGTCCTGACATTCTTAGCTTTGATACCTACCCACTTGCTGTGATACTGTCCATCAAGACTAAGTCCAAAACAGCCTCTTCAATTAACTCCCCACTGGACAAGGAGCACTGGAGAAGGGTTCTACAATCAAAGGAGTTTTGTGATCTTGAGCATGACAACCTAACTCCTCAGGTTTCAGCAGCATCAGCTTTAGACGGGTTAACAATTCTTCCTCCCTCTCTTATAGAGGACTCCTAGAGCTCCAGTTCGACTGTGTGTCTCAGCATTTGTTTTGATCTGCTGCTGGGTGGAATTTCTCATAGGATAGTTATTCTAGGTTTCTGTTTCTTTGGGTCTGTGGGTTGTAGGATAGCTATCCTGTACTATTTGGCTAACATCCAGTTATAAGTGAAATCATGCCCTGTGGATCTTTCTGGGTCTGGGTTGTCTCACTCTGGATGAACTTTTCTAGTTCCATCCATTTAGTTGTAAATTGCATGATTTCCTGTTTCTGATAGGGGACAAGAACAACACATGAAGATCAACAGAACCAACAAACCTGGGCCCCTAGAGGCTTACAGAGACTGAAGCACTAACCAGAAGAAGAAGAAGAAGAAGAAGAAGAAGAAGAAGAAGAAGAGGAGGAGGAGGAGGAGGAGGAGGAGGAGGAGGAGGAGGAGGAGGAGAAGAAGAAGAAGAAGAAGAAGAAGAAGAAGAAGAAGAAGAAAGCTTAGACTAGACCTAGAACCCCCCTATACAAATATAGAGGATAGGAAGCTTGTTCTTCATACAGTTCCCTTAGCAAGTGAGGGTAGGACTCAGTCATGGACTTTGTTACCTGTTGGTGGGATACTTTACCCTAGCTGGGCTGTCATGTCAGGGCCCAGAGTAAGAAGAAGCTCTTAGCCCTCATGTGATTGATGAACTGAGGGGGGTTGATATGTGGGGTCCCCCATAGCCAAGAATAAGAATAGGAGGAAGAAGGGGTAGAGGGTGGGAGGGTAGGACCGAGAGGAGGTTGTGATTGAGATGTAACTGCAATTAATAAACAAATGTTTGAAAAAAGAAGAGTTAATAATAACCCCAAGGTCTGAATACACAGTTTCCTTAATCCCCTTTCAACTCAGGATATGTACAAATAAGCAGACAAAACTGCATGGATTGCTAGGAGGAATTCTATGTGTATTTGTTTTCTTCTATCCAAAACAGTGTTTACTCTATGAGGAAATATTTAACTGACATTTGATTTTATTTGCATGTAGCCAAACTCTCTAGTGGTTTATCTGGGGATATGAATTCATATTCTTGCAGATAACGGGCCATATGAATTTCCATTGATTTCCATCATGAATCATAGCTGAGTGAAATGCTTCACATCTGTTTTTCATTTTCTTAAGTAGCATATATGTGTGTGTGTTATATGTATATATAATAGATAACCTAGATTAAAAACATCACAGTGTTAAGATGCTCTGTATAGCAAGGGTAAAGCACATGGAAAGAATGTGGGTTCAGCAGTCTTCCTAATTTGACTCTGTTCTTGGCTTTGAACAAAAGCCTCTAGAGGAAGATGCAGCATTAACAGAGCACATTTTTCTCTAGATTTATGTGCAGTTAATAAAAATGTCCATAGGACACTTCATAAGCTGATACAAGCATTTTCATTAATAATGATAACTAAATGGTGTCATAAAATAATTCTGTTAGGACGCTCTTCACAAGCATGGGCTTCTTGGGAGAATGAGAGGGCTGTAGCCATCATACACTGATGGGAGGTTTGCATGGCTGGTGATGGATGGGGGACACCAGCTTCATTTGCATAAAGTGCTTTATGGAAACTTCCATGCCTCTTCTACTTGTAAAGTCCTCTTATCAGGTTACTAACAGTCATTCTATAGGCCTCTGCTCTGCTTACCCTTCTGTCATTGTAGGGGATGAAGACCAGCAGAGAGACATTGCTAGCTGTGTTTGTACTTTGTTCCAAAGAAAGCAAGGCACAATTATTCATGAGTAACTCCATTCTGGTGGAGGGTCTTGTTCTTGATAAAATTTTCCACAGAAGTGCATATCAACCTTGGATCCTGCACATTTTAATGATATTAAAAAAAATACTTCTTGTGTTGGTCTGGGGCTTGAATCAAAATCACAGCTCTTTATGAGCAAGCAGAAATCTGGACCCTAAACAGATTCACTCATTATTTCAACACATAATATCTATCAAGTGCCTGTTATTATCCTGGTTCCTGGGGTTATGCAGTGGTGATAATGTCCTTACCATGTACACATTGAATTTTATCGGATAAAATAAATGATTAAATACTATAAACAATTAACATTGTCAGGTAGATAAAAGTGCTCTAAAGAAAACGTGTATCAGGGACAGAAAAGTCTAGTAGGAGGGCTGCTCTCAGTGGCATGACCGGAGAAGGCCCTCTGAGCTGATGATATCATGCAGAGACCAGAGAGAAAACTTCTACCAGATAATGTGTCAGCCAACAATGAGATATGCCAAATCCTAAGCATTTAGCACTATAAAGGGGTTGAGGAGAAACCTTTAAAGTACCCTGTGTGGCTGGAGAGTCCAGTCTAGTTTCCTGGAATTATGGGGGAATTGATGATAAACTCCACTTATAGAAATGACTTGGGTTTGCTAAATATTAGGGCAAACATTTGTGGAACACACCCATTTATTGAAGACAGAGATAGATCCAGAAAGTTGGAGAATGGAAACAAGTAACTCATGAGCATCATGGGCCGAGATTGGCAGAGAGTGGCATGGGAGTGGCAAGAGCAGAGTGGGTGGTAGTCTAGCAATTGTCTCTAGGACTTGACGAAGGGAACTGTCAGTGTTTTCCTTGACTCCTTTCCTACTGTCTTCAGAAATGATTGCCTTTATGTAGGATAAGATCTTCCCCTACCAACACCCATCTTAAAGGGGATTTATAAAGAGGAGTGGGTAAACTTGTTTGTACAGTGGACCAAGAATATAAAGAGATGCAATGTTATAGACTAGATGAGTACCAAGTATCTGAAGAGGGTAGACTTCTCAGAACCTGCACAGGGAGGAAGTGTGAAGAGGTGGTGGGAGGAATGTTAGTGTACAGTAATGGGGTTTTCGACTTACTGACTTGCAGAGGTCTGGGGACACAAAGTGTGAACTAGAAGGCACTGAGTTAGACTGGCTGCAGGAGAATAGGAAGAGAACTTCTCCCTGATTTTTCTTAAAAGAGTAGAAAGTATAAAAGCAGGTTGTTGTGTATGTAATTGAAATGGCAGAGCTGGTACTGTATATAACTGAGGAGTCATAGGCTCAGTTTGTGCAGACTAAGCGGATAGTCAGCCGTTACATTTGGCATATTGCATACACTTAGTTAGATACTAGATCAACACAGATGGTCTTTGAAACCCGAGTCATTCCCTCCACATTAGTCTTTGGGATTTCTTTCATCTCCCTTCCTCCTCCTTCTCTACCTGTACTGATTCCTGTACTGATGCCTGCTTGCAAAGGCATCATTTAATTGGGCTCTCACCTGCTGCTCCTTTTCCCATTTAATCTTTCTCTTGTGCCATATTCTTGACATTCTGGGCAGCAGTACAATTGGAAATTCATTCAGCTCTTTTTATTATGAACCTAACAAGCCATTGTTAGTGCTACCATTGAGTTTAAAAAAGACATCAAAAATGGGAACTCCAAGTTTTCATGACATACCATTGTGGGAATGACTGAAGAGAACTTATATATGCGCTTCAGAATATTGGTACAATTTGAAAATAGATCACCAAGAATCATTGACAATTAAACATTAGTAACTATACAAGAAATCATTTTTATAAGTACAGTGAAACAATTTTGGAAATTAACTGAAGGAGTAACAAAATACTAAAGTAACAGATTGTTTTATAAACTGTTTTAACTGATCACTTTTTATAGCAACAATGCTTCACAATATTCTTTTTACTCTGCAGTGATATGCCTCATGCTTGTCTATATTCACACTCCCCTCTTAACAACACTCTCACAACCATTGCTCTTTCCTCCTCAGGAACTTATCACACCAAGGCTCAAAGCTTCAGTTAAATCAAGAGCTCATCCTGACCTAACCAGAGAACTTCCATGGGTTTAATGAGCAGGACTAAGATGATGGACTGACATTTTAGTACCGGCTAATTTGTGCCCAGGCAGGTTCATGTCGACAGGCTTGAATGTGGTGCTGAATGGCCTTTCAGTTGTACTTGGGGTTTGGTGAGGTCATGGAGGCCATTCTCATAGTGGAATTACTAGATTTGTAAGAACGGCTTTTCTTCTTTTGTTATGAGGGAACAGCAGAGGCATGCTCATTAGCAAACAAGGAAGAGGCCAAACATCAGAAACCAAACAGTCAAGCCTCTTGACTTTGAACTGGCAGCCCCCAAACTGAGAACATAAATGCCTGCTGCTTAAGCAACCCAAATGCAGTGTTTGCTCATAGCAACACAAACAGACCACTGAAGCCTTACAGCTGTATTAACTGGATTGTCTTTCTCACTACTAATAGCAAGGCTTACCCATACTGTTTACCTAATGAAAAGTGATGATGATATCTATGAATGGATTTTTTACTCACAGATTTATACATTCGAGCAGAATTCTCTAGGTTTTTCACCTATACTGCACAGTTAATTCTCTACAGGAAGAGTTGAAGTTTTTATCAGATTTTTCTTCAAATCTGATATTCTGTGTCACTAAAGAATGATTTCTTAGTGCAGGAGCCTGGATTTACAGACCCTAAACATGTAGATATAAGCTAGATTCTCTTTCTTAAAAAGTTATGCCTGAATGCTGGGAAACTGGATTCTCTGGAAATTAAATTAGTAGTAGATAAATATCAAATGGCTATTCTGGTTTCTATGGTTCTACGAAAAATGATATATATTGGGGAATTCTTAAAATATTTGCATTTTGTTGTGTGCAAAAAAGAAAAATGCTAGAGCAAATAGCTTCATTTTGGAGATTACTTGTAACTTGTTACAGTAAGAAAAAATGCTCAGGAACTGCAATGTCTCCTTCAACTGCATGCCAAATGGATAAACATGTGAGTTAGCTAAGCAGTAAATATCGGCTATCACCCTTTGTGCTTCGGAGAGTATGGCATGAATTGTAGAAGTGAAGATGAATATTCTGGGTCCTGTTACCCTGCAGATAGCAGATGTGGGATTAATAATTAATTGCACAAATGGAATGAGTAGTAAAAGATAAACATTAGAAGGCCAGCTAGACCTTCTCTGAGTCTTATCTGTGGTACTTAAAATATTAAAAATGAATATGGGCAAGAGGAGATAGGTACATACATACATCCAACTGTAGCAAATACACTTGAAACACCCTGTCCTATTAGTCAGAAATATTAACTTGTAAAGTGGGCCTCTTGGAAGCATTTTTGCATGAAGTTCACCAGGGGTAAAATAACTGTCCTAAAGAGAAACTCAGATATGCCATCTGCAGAGAGCTCAATGACTCTACAAACATACCTAGGTATGAAAAACACCCTCGTGTGGGTCTATTACTATAGCTAAAGGGCCGCATTTCCCTGTCTCTACATTTATCTCACCCATCTTGTTAGAAATCTCTGAAATATCACAGTATTTGCAACTGTAATGGAAAGAATGCAATGCAAAATTTAATCAGCAGTTCAGTTTCATGCAGCTTTAGAGCAAATGTTTGTTCAAAAAGTTTTATTTTATATGTAATTATAAAAATGAACATTACATAACATAATAGATATAATATGTACAATATATTATACACACACGTGTGTGTGTGTATGTGTATGCATGTATGTATGTCTGTCATTGGTGTCAGGGTATGCTCCTTGTTAAATGAGTCTGGGAGGGTTATCTGATATTCAAATTTTAAGAAATATTTTGAGGAGGATCAATATTAATCTTCAAATGTTTGATAGAATTCACCAATGAGGATTATTGGCCCTTGGATTAATTTTCATAGTAAGAATTTCTAGATTCATCAACTTTGTTTATTCTTTCAAAACCAAACCAACCACCACACCCTCCAAAAAATTCCAATTCTAAGTTCTGTTGACCTTTTCTTTTTCTTTCTTTCTTAGTTTTTTTTTTTTTAATGGTCTATAGATCCTTTACTTGTACACTGACATT
The DNA here is from genome assembly GCA_907164525.1 of Lophiomys imhausi. Classification (NCBI taxonomy): domain Eukaryota; kingdom Metazoa; phylum Chordata; class Mammalia; order Rodentia; family Muridae; genus Lophiomys; species Lophiomys imhausi. Next base: position 1,923,644 of record CAJQZJ010032066.1, on the reverse strand, counting down.
TAACATCATCTTCTGTTAATTCTGAGCTTATCTGTTTTAGTTTCTGAAATATAAAGTTGGTTAGTTTATTTGAGATCTTTCTTCCTTCTTAGGTTAGGTTTTATCATGATAAAGTTCCCACTTGGGCTAATTTTCTTGCATTCTGTCCATTTTTTAGTTCGTCTTTATTGCACTTGTTTTCAGTGTTTTTGATTGACCTTTGACCTCACTAGTTAAAAGATGTGTGGTTCAACTTTCACAAAATTTCTGAATTTTCTAATTCATCTTCACTTATAATTTTTATTTTATGATATCTGTTTAGAAAAGATTATTGAAAAATATCTTCTTAGATCCAGAACATCCTCTTGATTCCTAAACAACTCAAAATTTAACTATGAGACTCTAGCTATCTATTCTTCAACCACCTCAGAGACCTGACAGGGATAAATATATCTGATTATATAGGAAGTGCGGGGCCCGCAGCTTCCAAAACTAAGAAATGACATACCAGTGGCTGCCTGGACAGTTCCCATTTTCTCTCCATTGTGAGGCAAGTTAGTATGAAAGCTGAGTTAGATATAGAACTTTAAACTCATGGAGATGGTTAGATAGTAGAATGTTAAAGTCAGGTGCCAAATACATATGGACTGGATATTGGGAATCTATGCTAAGCCATATAACTCTTATAATTGTGGCCTATTTATTTCTGTTGTTTTGTATTGTATTTATAGTTATAAGAAAAAAGAACCATTTTTTGGACTGAAAGGGAGAGCTGTTGGGGGGAAAAAGAAATACCTTAAACTAAAAAAAAAAAAAAAGAAGGGAAGAGGATGGGGGGTTGAGGGGGAGGAGGGTGGAAGGGTGGGACTGGAGGGGGGAGTAGGGAGGGGATTGTGATTGAGATGTAACTTGAAGAAATAAAAAATAAATTATTAAAAAAAAGAAAAGATTATTGAGGTGATCATAATCTCTGTAAATTTGTACAAACATTTTTTTTTTTAACAGCCCACATAACCTGTTCTGGAGAAAGCGCCACATGCATATAGGAATGTTGATCTAGCTGCTGTTATATAGAATGTTCTATTGTATACACCTCTAATAAACGCAGGTGCAAAGGGCCTGGACAACATTTTAGAAACAAAATCCAATGACACATAAAATGAATTAGAAATTTACTGATTTTTTTAATAGATGCAAGGAATTTTAACATTCAGGAATCAATGAATATGATACATCATTTTAATTACTATTTGCATAATCATTTCAGTGGATGTAGAATTGATAAAATTCAATATCCTTTCATTATAAAGAATAACGATAAACTAGGTATAAAAGTACTGTGTCTCAACACAATGAAGACTACATTAACAATCTAACAGCTACTATCATGATGGAGAAAAACTTAAAGCTTTACTTCTACTAAGATAAAGAGGAGGCCATAATCTCTCTCACTACTTATCTTCAACATAATACTGACCTCCTAGCCAGTGAGGCTTTGAAAAAACTAGAAATAAAAGGCATTTTCTTTTTGAGGAAAGAAGTCCTTTTATTCCTACTTGCAAATGACATAGTTCTTTGCAAATGAAAAAATAAGGATTCTATTAAAAGTTGTAAGAACTAATAAGCTGAGTGATTAAAAATGCAAATGACAAAATCAATGTACTATTGGATTTCCACATAGTAACAATGACACATTTGACTAGAAATTAAGGAGTAATGTCAGTTGTGATTGATTGTATCAATCAGTCAGTCAATCAATTAATCAATCAGTCAATCAATCAATCAATTAAACAAACGAACAATAATTATGATATTCAGGAATACATTTAACCAACAAAGTGAAAGACTTTAATTCCTGAAAACTATGCAACATTACAGAACGGAATTAAAGGAAACAGAAATGAACTATATCCTGTCTTCATGTATAAACAATGTTGCTACAATGTCCACACTACCCAATGTGATCCACAGAGTAAAAGAGCTCACACCCTCACTGATCTCCCATTTAATAGAATGGCCACAGATCAAAATCAATAACAGTTTTGGATGAAAAATGGAGGAAAACTAGAACTCTTGTATTCTCTTGGTGAGAAGGCAAAATGGTGGAACTAATCACAAAAATTAGTAGAGACCCATTCAAACCTAGAAACAGAAATGTAATATAATTAATCAACTGTTGTTTGGAGGACACATTCAATAGAGTTGAAACTAGCAGCTTGAAGAGATATGTGCACTCTCCTGTTCACAGTGATGTTATTTGAATATTTAATGAATTGAGGCAGCAAGATGGACAGAGAGTGGTGAGTGGATAGAAAACAAGTGGTGTGCACATTAAGAGGGATATTATTCAGCCTTTAAAAACTGAATTTAATTTTGTCATACACTACAACATGGAAAACCTTGTGGATATAATACTAAGTTAAATGAGTCAGACATAGGAGACAAATGCTGCATGATCACTTAATTGAGGTATCTAGAATGATCAGTTTATAAAAGGAGACAGCAGAATGGTAGATTGCAGCATTCAAGGAAGACAGAATTGGGAGATGTTTCTCAACAGGTATAAAGTTGAGTTCTTCAAGATGCAAAAGTTCAAGAGATGTGTTATTTAACACATGTGTATAAGGTCTCATGCTGCACAATTCAAGATCTGTTAAGTGTACTACACTGGATCATAGGACTTGGGAGAATAAAGTTGGATATTATCTGGAAGTCTCCTCCTCGAGAACAAGTTCTCATGGTACCTGAAGGAACTATGCAAGTTGCCAAAGGAGAAAAGCAATCAATAGTCTTACTACATGTAATGCCTAGTAATAGGCACAATGTAATGTAATATCACAGCACAACATTTTCCAGAATGGTAAGATACTTTGAAATACGTAACAGTGCTACTTACTGAGGGTACCAACACTCAGTTGGTTGAACTTAAGGCCCCCACAATAGGATAGAATTAATACCCAGTCCAGTAAATCCAACAAACTTCCCATGGCTGTGCAGCCAAGGAGACGAGAGGAAAACCTGCTGATGCTGCTTTTCTAAGCCAGTATCATGTCTAACTGCATCTTCAATATTTATCTTTATACTCACATATAAGTGTAGCTCTCATCAATGATCAAAAAAGCTTATTTTCACAGTAGGCAGAGACCATTAAAGACAGATACAACTAGTCAAAATGTGGAGAAAAACTGAACATGAGAGTACAGCCCCAACTGATACATCAGTAACAACTACTACACTGAAGGCTCAGGGAACATTGTGGAACAGGGGGCAGAAATGTCAAATGAGTAGATCTCATGTTAATAAAAAAAAAAAAAAAGACTAGAAACAACCTTCTAAACAAAAACGGTCAAGCCCAAACTAAAACTCCAAACAACTAAATCTAACAAAACTAATAACATACAAGGAATTGTGGAGGAGACAGATAAAATCTTGATGGAGGCTATTATCGGCATATGAACACACATGAGCTTATGAGTTACTTACATTAAAGACACACACACACACACACACACACACACACACACACACCATACAGATTGTGAAGGCTCTGATAATGATGTTTTTGTTTGTTTGTTTTGATTGTTGGCAAGACTCTATTCTGTAGACTGGACTGGCCTAGATTCTACAATACCCCTGCCTCAGTCTCTTTTAAATGCCATGGGCCACTACACCTGGTTTCTAATTCTAGTTTAAAGTTAATCATATTACATGTTAGACTGGTTACATTAAATTTTTAAAACCTACATTTATTTATTTGTAAGTGGCTGAGGTGGAAGGGAGTGTGAATTTCAAGGTCAACTAGGAGGAATTGGTCTTCTCTTTCTATCTTGCAGGTCTGGGGATGGTACTAGGTTCTCAGGTTGGCTGTAGGCACCATTAGCCACTGAACTATCTTGACATCTCAGAATGGTTGTATCTTTAAATACCATTAGTACAATTTTGTTTATTGTGTGTGTATATGTATGTGTATATATATATATATATATATATTCTTTATAGTTTGTACTAAATGTTGACATAGAGATATTTTCACATGTGTTATAATTTAGAAGTTTATATGTAAATTTATAAGCATATGAGTACTGTGCATAAAGAATTTTAAGATCTAGAAATAAAACTGTCTGATAGGCTAGCCACTTTATTTGCTGCCTACTTCTTAAATTTAAATAACCACTCAGCTTTGGAAAGAGGCTGATATTTCCATCTTCCTTCAAATAATTCACTTTGCAATACTTCATATTACACTGTATCTCAGTGTCATATAAACTTTTCACTAGGGACTATGCAAGATTCTGGGTTCATCCAGCAGCATTATGAAAGTAACTAGATACACAAATACAGAAATAAACTTTTAACTAAGGAAGTCACATATAAATTACAGTGAGTTATGTTTATTTGAAATATGGCTTATTTGGGTCTTTTTTAACAACAGGAAGAAAAATAATTATTTTTCTCGGTAAACTCCAATAACAAGTCTATCTAAAATCCTTAAAAATAACAGGGAGTCACAGAATGGCTATGTCACAACTGTCTGCCTTGTCTCCATCTTCAATATTGTGCATCAAAGAAAATTCATTGGTGACTTCTGCATTTGAGGTCATAGGAATGCAAATTGTATTTTCTAATGGACAAGTATAAAATTGAATTGACATAATGTCAAGTTGACACATCCAGAAGGGAAAGCGTTTACTGGAGCAATAAAATAACAAAGGGGCTCAAGTCACTTAAATCCAAAGTGATTTGGATGAAGTTGAAAATCTTTTTTAAACCTTCATTGTAATCCTTAAAACATAACTACATTTTTATTGCATATAACATTCTTGGAAATATCACTACATGTGCTCTTGGAATGGGAGAAAGCATTTACTAATTTCTCTTCATTTTAAAAAGTCATATTTTCCCAAGCTATTGAACAGGAGTTATTTAATTCATGCTTTCACAGGATGATTGCTACCCTGACCAAATTGAGGGCTATTGAAGGTCTTTGTCAAATAAAGCCTTGTGTTTTTAGAGTAGCATTCCCTACTGGAGTGTGAGGAGATTTGAGTTGCAGGGAATTCAGTGTGTGATTCTCTAACACACATTAATTCCTAAAACAACAACAAAAAAAGCTACCAAATCTGCAGATTTTGCTTAAGTTTATGTAACTTGTAGCTTCGCCATTATCATTAAATGACAACATTTCTGCCCTTAGCTTTTACAAATAGTACCATTTCCAGTTGTAAAGGGGTGGGAACAAGTGAGGTTTGAAGTTTCCCTCAGCCCCTTGTTTTCATGTATTGCTATATATATGTCATATATTTACATTCAAAGGTCTAACAAAATTAACAAAAAATTCAATTCGATCATCTAACTGTGTCATCTAGAGCAGTCTCTGGCCCTTCCATGGTTCAAGGGGAAGAAGGCACAATGACATGGGTGTCCAGAGGTGTCTGATCCTGGGACCTGAGTAATCGACCTCCTGGAAAGAGTTCTCATGGACTCTAACATCTTCATCCCTGGAGACTATTTTCCTCTACTTTCTACAGTCTTCATCCTTGGATGGAAGGATTCTTTCTGCTGCTCAGAGAGCCATGAAGAGGACAAGACAGAGGGCATTGGAATGGCAAATAATTCATGGTGATGTCACACTGCTTTTATATGATAAAAAACCACCACTGAGGACAAGCAAGGGGAAATACAACAAGAAGAGGCTGAAACAAATTTTACTTTCTTGCTGGCACTCTGGTAGCTCCATTGTTGAACTGAACTCTAAAAGAGCAAATTCATGGGAATACTTTAAGTAGATTGTGAGGTGGGATCAAAAGAATTATTTTTTAAAAGAAGCTTATGTTAAGAACCTTGTGCATTTTGTGACTGTGGAGATTTCATTGTGAGTATTTGAGGACACAGTAATAGGGATGTTTCTGGAAAGGAATAAAAGTACTGATTCGATTCAGCATTGTTACCAACTATGCACTCCATTGCAGATCTAGACCTAATTTTGTATCCAGTGAAGAAATCAAAAAAGAAAAGGGCTGTCTGGAAGGTTTATATGCAAGTGGGGAAATAGTTGGATATAGAAATGACTCCCACTCTCTAGAGATTCTAAGTCTTGTATATGCAATGTATTGAATGGGTACAATGCTCTTTCAACTCCAAACTTCTGTACTTGTTGCTTCAGTCTCTTATGATTTCACTTTCCACTCACTCCTTACCTTATACACCAGCTGTCTGGTTTCACCTTGGTGGTAACTTCCCTAAGGTCTACCGTATCAGCCCTCTGGTTCCAGTGAGATGGCTTTTCAAGGACACCAACACACGCTAAATGCAACAACCTATGCCTACTCCCGGCTGTTACATATTTGCCTCTTCTCTGGAGCTAAAAAGATCTTCAAAGCAAAGAATGGTACCTTTCTGGCATACATTATTGCTTTTTTTTGTGGTTACCAGGTCAATATGTAGATGTCCATGGACCATGGGAAGATTTTTAAGCAAGACAAGGTATGGTTTGAGATATTCATGCCATAGTTTCTGATATTCACTAATACTTCAGGATAACAAAATAATATGTATACTTAAATATGAGCTAACAAAAATTCATATATGGGATTGATGGTTGCATGGGCTGGAATGGGATGATCATGTGAAGAAGAGGGCTGGGAAGTGAGAGATCAGGGAGGAAATACTGTGACAGACAACTAAAATTATGAATGTTTTGATGGGTAGTGTGAAATTTTAATAGAGTAGATTCCTAAAAATAATTATATATATCTCCAAATAATGGTGGAGATAGAGTCCCAACTGGATATTTCTTGCCATCGAATGAAACTCCAATACCAGAAATGGGTTACAATAATTAGTTATTGGTCAACGGGATCCAGTGGAAATCCTTAAAGAACCCAGGCTTTTGACAAGACTGTGAGTTGCCTTCCATAAGTTGACAGCAATTACTACAAATAATACCTACACAACTCATTAAAGGTGGAAAAACCTAGCAGTTACCTACATGGAGTCTTCCTACCACCTATGTGCTACTGTCTCAGGTACAGGGAGGTATTGTTGCCTTGAATGCTGCATGCTTCCAAAGGAGAAATGCAAATACCAATCCAGTCATAAACTCTTCCATCTATCTACAATGGTGTCCTGCCTGCAAGAATGGCCAGTGTAATGATGCCACAAATCAATCAATGTCTGATTTGACTGAGAGCCAAATGAGACGGAACACCATGATATGGAACCCAGATTCAACACTGCTTGGGTGACCAAGAACTTGAGACTAGTTATGCCAAGAACCTAGGGTAAAACCAAATACTGCTGTTCTAAAACAAACAAAAAAACATACAAACATGTAGTAATAAAATGACTCCCTATATACTGCTATACTCACTGATCAGTGCTTTGCTCAAATTTCTTCATAGAAAATTCCTCCAACATCAGATGTGAACAAATACAGAGTCATATAACAAGACATTATGCAGAGTGAGAACCCTTAGAAGATTCAGACTTTAATAGAATGTATCCGTCAAATGCTCCTCTCAAGACTCATAAAACCCTGAGGAAGAGGAGGAGGAAAGAGTATAAGAGATACAGGGGAGAAAGGGAACCAAGAAGACAAGGTGCTCTGAATAAACATGTTCAAAACTCATGAACTTATGGAGACTGAGCAGCATACTCAGGGTCTGCATAGGTCTACATCACCTGGGGCTCTAAAGCTAAAAGATGGGGACACATGCCAGTATCACTAACCCAGAAGCAATCTAAAATTGACAACCACTTGCAAATGAAAATTTAGTTTTTTCCAACAGTGTCTCATGGAGAAACAAACTATTCTTAAGGGTGGGCTGCATGCCCCTCAATAGATGGACAACAAAAATCAAATTCAACAGCATCTTTGTAGGTTCCTTTTTTCATAATATTGTGTCAGGGATCTTTCTTGTTTATTTTATGGTATTTTGTTTATAATTTTCTTCTCTCTTTTTATCCTACAGGTACTTTGCATATATATATTATAGTTTCCAATTCAGTGTTTTAAAGGCATTCTTGAGTATGCAAATAATTAGTCTGTTTCTTTGGCTCTTTTCCTTCTGCTTGCTTTGTCCAATTCAGTACGATAGTTTTGTTTCCTTTTATTATATTTTATTTTATTATTATCACATAAAAGCCTGTTTGCTTTCTAATGAGAGATAGAAAGGAGGTTGAGTACAGAAAGGAGGGGAGCAGGTAGGAGCAGCTATGAGTAGAGGAAAGGAAAATTGTAATCAGAATATTTTATGTGAGAAAAAATTATTTTGAATAAAAGGAAACAAATCCATACATGTAGATTCATTTGTACGATTTTATGGGATCTTTGACTAGATCCCATAAATCCCATAAACTCAAATCAGAGATTTTCTCTTCAATATTTGGTTTCTTTTATATGTAAATATATGTTACACATAAATACACACACACACACACAGAATCTTGTCCACAGACTATCTCTAGAAGAAAAGATGCTCAATAACGTATATGATAAAACATGAATTTTCTTAAATGAGAATGTTGAGGGAAGAAAAACAATAATCATAATTAATGTTGAAGAAATTCTTCATTATGTAAGATGTCTACAAAACACTTAATTCCATTCACAGTGTTTCAGCCCTGCCCCCTGCCTTTTTTTTTTTTTTTTTTTTTTAGTTAATAAATTTATTTGTTTGTTGCTTCAGGTTACATCCTTATCATATTGTCCTCTTTTCCCGCTTCCCAGCCCCACCCTCCCATGCTCTACCCCCTGACCCTTCCGTCTTGTTCCTCTGGGGTGGAGTGTCCCTGCCTAACAGTCTCTCACCACAGATCAGGAGTCATATGAGGGCCAAGAGCCTCTTCATTCACCGGGGGCCTACAAGGCAGTGCTGCCAGTGAATGGTGTCTCCTTGCTACTGGGGGAATACTAAAAAAAAAAAGACCAACAAACACACAAACCCACAAAAACAAAGAATATCAACAAAAAAAGAGAGGAAAAAGAGAAGGGAAAAGGAAAAAGAAAAAAGAAAAAAAGAAAGAAAAAGAAAAAGACAAAAAAAAATTTATGACCATGTTCCTTTTGGTGTGTTGGTTGTAGTACAGATATCCTGTACGATATAGTTAAAATCCTACTATAAGTGAATAGATGCCATGTGTATCCTTCTGAGACTGGGTTAGCTCACTCAGGATGAGCTCCTCTAGATCCATCCATTTGGTTGCAAATTGCATGATTTCATTGTTTCTTATAGCTGAGTAATATTCCATTGTATAGATGTACCACAATTTTTTAATCCATTCTTCAGTTGAGGGACATCTGGGTTGTTTCCAATTTCTAGCTATTACAAATAAGGCTGCTATGAACATAGATGAGGAGACTTCCCTATGTCTCCGTGAGAGGTCCTTTGGGTGTATACCCAGAAGTGGTATGGCTGGGTCCTGAGGCAAGGTTATTCCTAGATTTCGAAGATATCGCCAGACAGACCTCCATAGTGGTTGCACAAAACATGTCACTTTGTTAGCTACTATGACAGTCTATCACAGATATTCCCTAAACTACCCAGTAATCAAGTTGCTAAGAGACAAGCAACATTTGCTTATCTAAATACAAGAGATGGATAGTGCATCTTCAAAAACCCCAAGAGATCTGCAGAATATGGCATTGAAAGATGTTATCTTAAATCAAGATTTTCTTTTTTTTTTTTGATATTGAGACATATCAGCGCCTGACAGCACCCCCTATTCTACTCCAAGTAGAAGATAAGCATCGAAGAATCTCCACTGTAAGATGGTTGAATTAGTGGCAAGCCTATCTCTTGGCATGAAAAAACCCCTTGCACCAACTGCAGACAGACTGCTGTCCAAAAAGGACAAAACTTGGTAGCAGGGAAGTCGACAGCCTAACTCTGCCAAGACAGGGTAGGTAAGTCCTTAATAATCCCTGCTCTACAACAAATGTCTGTCATAGAAACAGGACCCAAAGGCTGAAGACTGATGCAGGAATGTATGGAGAGAAAATGGGAACTGTCCAGGCAGTCATTGGTATGTCCTTTCTTAGTTTTGGAAGCTGCAGGCCCTGCACTTCCTATATAAGCAGATATATTTATCCCTCTCAGGTCTCTGAGGTGGTTGAAGAATAGACAGCTAGAGTCTCATAGTTAAATTTTGAGTTGTTTAGGAATCAAGGGGGTGTTATAGATCTAAGAAGATACTCTTAAAAGTGTGTTGCAAGTTAGTATGAATGTTGAGTCAGATATAGACCTTTAAACTCATGGAGATGGTTAGATAGTAGAATGTTAAAGTCAGGGGCCAAATATGTATAAACTGGACATTGGGAAGGTATACTGGGCCATTTAACTCTCATAAATGTGGCATATTTATATCTGTTGTTTTGTATAATACTTACTGTTATAAGAGAAGGAACCATCTGTTGGACTGAAAGGGGAAACTTCTGGGGGGAAGAGGGTGGAAGGGCGGGATAGGAAGGAGGAATAGGGAGGGGTTTGTGACTGAGATGTAACTTGAAGAAAAAAAAATAAAGTATTTAAAAAAAAAGATGTCTACAAAACACTTGGGAAAGTTCATCTGTATGAACATTCTAACTATATAATTTTCTTAAGGTAATTATATTTTTTAATATCTTGAAATACTTGTATATTTGGTAGAAAGTGAATTACTAGTGTTATTGGTACCTTAAAAGATTTTTGTGTGTGTATGGCTGAACAGTATAACAATTCACAAGTACCTCACTGAATTATTTTTAAGAGCTCATTCAAAACAATTCCTATAAGTATTTCTGCTTCAGAAAACCCAACCAGTGGCACTCAGAAGTTTTGCATTTCTGAAATTTTTGAGTCAGGAAAAGCGATACTCCTAGCTGGTAGATGTGTAAATTTGTATTCCAGGCCATGGTAGTTCTTTATCACCTCTGTTGAAGTTGCAGATAAAACCGCAGATGCAGCCTTCTGATTGTCAAAGAACATTAGCAATTGTGCTCTATGTTGAATAATTTTCTTTAAGCCAGGCAAACTTTAAAAAGAACAAAGGACATGTGGAAGTCAGACACAAAGCTTCCCAAAACACGAAGCCAGACAGATTTTCAATAATTTAAATGGCCAATTTGGACAAAATTTTATATTAGTTAAATCCTGTGATTGTTCATTATAATCTTTAATCAAATCATAAGTCATCCTAAAAAGGATTACAACATATGCCACATGCTTTATTCTAAGTTATAAATGTATAATTTCCAGTTAATTTAAAAAGCTCTCTACATGGAAGGCTATTCATCGTTGAAATTTCAAAACTGAGTTAACCAAATATGCTTAGGCACAGAAAGAACAAAGGGCCGCGATCAGGAGCCATATGTGAGCAAAGGGAAAAGAGATGGATTGTCCTTGTAAGGTCAGGATGATACTCCAGCCTTGTCCTAGAGTGAAGCCATCCTTTTGCTCCATTCTCACTGTGGCACCATTAACAGGTCACGGTGCTCAGTCCTACCGAGCCCAGGGCTGACCTCAAAACCCTTCTCAACACAGAGCTGCAGACAGCCACGCTACTAGAGCATGGACACTGAACTCTGATGGTTTTCTGAAATGTCTTCACAGGGAAAATTCAAATGCTCTTACAAAGGTATACATCATGTTTTCAATAGGATTTAGCTCATAGGCTTTTGCCATCTTCTTTTTGACAAAAATAGATTCAGACATCTCAACTGTACTTTGGTTAGCATAGTAGTTTCCAGGCCCTTTACTACTGAAAAGGACAATTATTCTTTTTATTTATAAACTATAATTAATATTTTAATTAGAGAGGTTTCTGGTAGAATTCATTTCTCAGAAGTATGGAAAAAGTAAAGAATAAAGACTGTATGATCTGAACTCTTTGTATTTAGAGAAATTCATAGCTCTTAAAATATTCACATTTTAGAATTTTAAATTAAAATTATAGCTTATCTAATTTTGTCAATGCAATGCTCTCTTTGTCTGTTTCTGTGTCCTTATCTCTGTCCTCTCCCACTCTATCTTTTTCTGTCTCTGTTTGCCTCGGCTCCTCTCTTGCTGTTTCCTCCTTCTCTCTCTCTAAAATAAAGTTCCCATTCTTTAGCCCAGGATGATATGGAACTCATTTCATATCCCTAGCTTGTCATAAACTTATGGTAATCCCCCTGCTTTGGGCTCTTGAGTGCTGGGATTATAGACATGAGATGGGTTCAATATACATCTACTAGAAATGGCTTATGAGACACTACTAATGGTGAAAACATAAATATAGACCATGTCTCCATGAACTAGTGCTGAAACTGGGTTAAAAATATGTACATCAGCTACTTTTCTATTACTGTGAATAGAAAATTAGATGCCCAAGTCATTTTATAGAAGGAAGGGTTTATTTTGGTTTACTGTTCCAGAGGCATAAGCATCTATCATAGCACAGAGACATGGCAGCAAGCAGCAGGCATGGGAGCAGTAGCGGAAAGACGAGGGCTTACATCTTGAACCACAAGCACAAAGAACAGAAAAGAGACATAAAGTGGGAGAAGTCTTTAAACTCTCAAAGTTCGCCTTTAATGACACACCACTTTCAACAAGGCCATGCCACTGAAGTTTCTCCAAAAAGTGACACCAACCAGGGACTAACTATTTAAATGTCTGAGACTATGGGGGGCATCCAATTCAAACCACCACTATGTGCCACCCTTATTTTATGAACTTAAGCATATCTATGTGTAAACTCAATCTTTCACTACAGCTAGAAAGCCAGAGCAGAGCTCTGCAAGCCTATGACTAGCCATCCCCTTTGAACAGGAAGGTAGAAGTAATTCACATCTACTGTTGAAGAATGTTGTGAATTATATTCCTCTGCCACAAATAGACTTCTCATTTTTATTGGATGATTATTAAGACAGAGATATATGATCATGAATGTGCTTATCTGTGAGCAGATACATCTGTGCTGCAGGACCCTCTTTAATCACTTTGGAGGTATAATAAGTGGATAATAAATAGATGTTTTCTAAGTTAATCAGTTGCTAAGAGACAAGCAACATTTGCTTATCCAAATATATGGAGATAGATAGGTGGTCTTCAAAGAACTCAAGAGATCTGTAGAATATGGTGTTCAAATATGATTTCTTAACTTAATATTTTTTGATATTGAGACATGTCAGCTCCTGACAGCACCCCCCCATTCTACTCCAAGTAGATGATGAGCATCAAAGAATATTCATTTGGAGATGGCTGCATTAGTGGCAAGGTTGTCACTGGGCAAGAAAAATCCCTTGCTTCAACTGTAGACAGAATGCTGTCCAAAAATGACAAAACTTGGAAGCAGGTAAGTCGACAGCCTAGCTCTGCCAAGACTGGGTAGGAAAGTTATTCATAATTCCTGCTTTATAATTAATGTCTGTCAGAGATACTGAGCCAAAAGTCTGAAGATAAATGCTCCATTATATTGAGAGAAATTGGGGACTGTCCAGGTAGCCAGTTGTCTGTCATTTCTTAGTTTTGGAAGCTGTTGGCTCCTGTATATTCATATATATTTATCCTTCTCAGGTCTCTGATGTGGTTGAAGACTAGATAGTTATAGTCTCACAGTTAAATTTTAAGGTCTTTAGGAATTAGAACAATGTTCTAGGTCTAAGAAGATGTTTTTAAGTTGGTAATGCAAGTTAGGATGAAAACTGAGTTAGGTATAGAACTTAAAACTCATCAAGATAGATAGATAATGAAATATTAATATCAGTTGCCAATTACATATGGACTGGATATTGGGAATGTATGTTATACCTTATAATTTTCATAATTATGGCCTAATTATTCTTATTGTTTTGTATTGTATTTATTATTATAAAAAATGACCTTTTATTGGAGCAAAAGGGGGACCTGTTGGGGGAAAAGATACACCTTAGATTAAAAAAAAAAAGCAGATAGGAGGGTGAAGGGGAAGAGGGAAGAGGACAGTAGGGTGGGACCAGGAGGAGGTAGAGGGAGGGGACTATGATTGAGATGAAACTTGAAGAAATAAATAAATGTTATTAAAAATTGAAAAGAAAAAATATCATCAGCAGTACATTCTCATTTCTTCTTGCTCACGAATTGTGAATGAATATGCATGTGTTTGTAATATCTCTGACTACTCAACAGTCAAGTAAAACAGTTGAATCTTGATTCTAAAATCCTGGAAGTTATGAAAACCTCCAATTTCTAATTTGAATGAAATTTATTATGCTTTATTGCACATTTACTCTCATATCTACTTCTGTATTGGGTAATCTGAGTATTTGAATGGAGGACCTTTTTCATTTAGGAGAAATTTATCAATTATGTATACCCCTTTTTAGTCACAAAGTCCACTGATTTAATTTGTTCTTAAATCACTGGAAGTGATTGCTCCTTAATTTACATGAGAATTAAAATTACTTCAAAAATGAAGAAAACCAATAGAAAACATACTTACTGGAAATGATAAAATCATCCAGGTGAATTTCTTGCAAAGTTCCAGCTGGAACAGACCTAAAAATATCCAACATCTGTCCAGAATAGCTTTTCCAGAAAGAGAATTAGTACTTATATACAGAAACATTCTTTTCATACCCACCTTAGAAAAAAAAAAATACATGGTGAAGTACAACAATGGGCCCATTGTAGAAAAGGAAGTATCCCACTGACTCTGTGCTCTGAGTCCACAGCTCCAGGCAGTGCATCCCACTGACTCTGTGCTCTGAGTCCACAGCTCCAGGCAGTGCAGTACAGACACTGCAGGATTCTTCTCTGCATCTCTCAGTTTCCATAGAGCCTGAAGCTCTGACCCAGAAAGGTTACAGTTATTCATAGAGGAAGCTAAACCTAAGGATGCTCCTTGTATTTGCAGTTGGATGCTAAAAGTACTTTTACTCATAATCATTACTTATGCATACCTAATTTATGTACTGGAAAACAAGGAATATGTGTTATATTGCTCTATTAATTTTTCTTCTCTAAGGAAACAGCAGATCATTGCAAAAGTACACCAAAGATATACATATTTATGATCAAGAAAGTAGAGCAATCATGGGTATTACCCTTGAAATTATTCTTTCTAGTAAATGCAATGATGTAACATTAAGGAACATAGCTATAAACATTTATATAGCTATGAACAGCATGGGGTGAACAACTGGATAATAAGACTGCACAAATTCAATTTAAAAATATAATTACATGATAAGGCTGTGAATATCTACAATGGGTAAAATAATAAATATTTATTTTACTGAAGTATTTGATGTAGTGTCTCATAAAATTTAATTCACAAAATTAACTTATAGTGTCTATTCTAATGTACTGAGAATTGCCTGAGAAATCTTTTGTGATTATGTGTGGGAAGTAAATTAAGAGCAAATAACAAAAGTTTAAATATATGGCAAAGTACTACATTTTGAAAACTCTAATCGAGAACCTCCATTCAGCTTTGTTTAATCTTTTGCTGATTTGTGGGGATGTAGGGTAAGTTAACTCATGCTGTCCAGAAAGATCAAAAGATGCTGAGCACATTTTCGCTGTACACACTGCTTGTCTTATGAGTAGACTTTCAGAGATGTTGTTCATCATAACGTCTACTGCACAGAGAGGAAGTGAGATCCAGTGAGTTCAAATGATTTGTTTAAAGCTGAAAGCTGGGTAAGAGTTGGTGCCAGAATCCTCACACACATTTCTTGGTCATGAAATGTACTAACATTTTTTCAGTAGTTAAAATTTAGAGGTCCGGCCTAAACTATAGTCATTAACCAGGGGGCTATTTTGTGAGAACTGTGTGGTTCTGTTACTGTCTGTGTATTCTAACATAACAGACCAGATAGTAACTGTCTATGTTGTGAGAACTGTGTGGTTCTGTTACTGTCTGTGTATTCTAATGCAACAGACCAGATAGTAAATGTCTATGTTGTGAGAACTGTGTAGTTCTGTTACTGTCTGTGTATTCTAATGCAACAGACCAGACAGTAACTGTCTATGTTGTGAGAACTGTGTGGTTCTGTTACTTTTGTGTATTCTAATGCAACAGACCAGATAGTAACTGTCTATGTTGTGAGAACTGTGTGGTTCTGTTACTTTCTGTGTATTATTTTTTTTTT
>CAJQZJ010032066.1:1880564-1907172 GCA_907164525.1 Lophiomys imhausi | reverse complement strand
GAGAAAGGCTTGCCACTAATTCAACCATCTTACAGTGGAGGTTCTTCTGTGTATTCTAATGCAACAGACCAGATAGTAACTTTCAAGGGTAAGGGAGACCATCTCAGTGCAATCAGGAGGTGGAGCAAGCATGTGGTATTTGAGGTTGCTGCTGAAATAATATCATGTGTTAGCTTTCCATAACTATGACAAATATCTAAAAGGACAGGTTTAAGATGGTAAACAGGTGTAGCGGTTTCCATGAACAGCTTTCAGGTCATCTGTCTCGTTGCTCTGGGCTTGTATTATGGTAGTATGTACTGATAGGAGTGCATGGTCGAGGACAGATGCTTATATTCAAGAAGTCTCTCTTGATTTCACCTCTTAAAGCTCTCATGGTATCCAAGCAGCATCATAGTGTGATTATCACATCTTTCCCACACAGGCATCTTGGAGACCCTTCTCGAAGCACAGCACATGCTGTACTGCTTTGCAGTACTTTAAAGACAGCTGCTTTTTCTTCCATGGTGGAATAAAACTGCACATGTGAGTGCAGTTGCCTCAGAGGTCAGAAAAGAGGAAAGATTGGATTCCTTGAAGCTAGAGTTACAGGTGTTTGTCAGCTGCTTGACATGGATATTTTGGAATTAAACTTGGATTCTGTGCAAAAGTATGCTTTTAACTGATGAGCCATCTCTCTAGCTTTCTACATATTTTTTATAAGTCAAAGTAATATACTGTAAATAACTAAGAATAATGAATAGTAAATAAGTTAGCAGCAGCATAGCCACAAACAATCAAGTACTACTGTGTTTTGTTCATAGCTGTGTGTGCTACACTTTCTTACGACTGACACCAGAGTATATTTGTCACAAGTACACCGATTCCATACTGCTTCAAATGTGTGAGGTCTGTCTTTGGCTGAAACATGCTTTCAGGATACATGGCTGGTCCATAGAAACATTAAGGAACTCAGAATGGTATTAGAAAATTACATATGGTTGCCCAAAGTGGAGGCCAAGGGCACGGAGCAGAGGCCTGGGGCACAGAGCAGAGGCCAGTTTCTGCGGAGCAGAGGCCAGCACGGAGCCGGTGTGGAGCCACTCAAATATCCAACAAGTAGCTCTGAACCCCAGACAGGGGTACTCACCAGCCTCTGGAGCACCCAGCTTCCACGCCGGCATTCAATACTGGAGCACTGTGGGATCACCAAGATTTATCTCCAGCCGAGCGGCAGTCTGAGAGGCGCAAACATATCGGGGCTTACCCAGAAAAGTGTTGGACATACAGGTCCCTCTACTGGATATGCAATCATGTGGAAGAACATTGCGCCCAGACAGGGCAGAGGGCTGCTCTTCCTTCACGGGTACAGTGTCCCACAGGTCTGATCACTGCAAGGCCTTGAGAGACAGCCCCAACTGCTAAATAGAGGTACCTCCTGGCTTGCTGAGTACCGAGCGTTCACATGGTCACTCCAACACCCTAAAGAGGACCAGCAGTGCTACTGAAATGGTAAGATCAGAGAGGGGCTAAAAGGTGGGTGGTCAAGTTATAAGGCTACGGAACTCCACTGAGTCCAAGCCCAATGGACGGGTTGTAGTGTCCATATCAGAGCCAGTGCACCTTGCGCCTTCTTAGAAGGATACCCTGTCTTCAACATCTATGGCTCCTGCACAGGAGCAGTGAGTTCTTGGCCTTTGTACATTTCCTGAGTGCTGTAGACTACAAGGGCTTACTGCTTAGGGCCGAGAGGCACAGAGGTGCACTGGGGACCACATAGAAGAAGCTGCCTGGGGGGACCACGACCACAGACTTGACCCTCAGATCACACACACGAGTGGCCAGAAATCTGTGGCTCTAGTCTACAATCTGTGGTCCTCCGAGCCCCACCGACATCACCAGGAAAACCTGCAAGAACAAAAGATCCTACAGGATGGAGTAACTCATCAGACCCAATCCCCGACCTGAGAGCAGCTTGGGAAGACCACGATGATGATCTCTATGCATAAGCTTCAGGGGAGCTGCAGCTCCAGCATACAGTCTGTGGCCTGCCAACCCTCACTGACATCACTAAGAAAACCAGTTGGATCTCAAGAACATGCAGGAAGGAATAACACATCCCACCACAACCTCTAACCTGAGTTCCCAACTGGGACACAACAGGAAAGGGTGAGCTCTGGGAGACACACTAAGAACCAGCCCCCACACAGCCTGTGGAGAGCTACAGGTCACCAAGTTATACAGCCTCTATAACAAAGCTCTCTTCTTGGCATCAAGCCCAGAAGGCACCAGGAACAAAAAGCTAAGAACAACCAGATGGTTAAAGGCCAGTGAAAGAACAGATCCGACAAAAGTCAGGGAAATATGACTCCAACAAAATTCAGCTATGCTAGTACAGCAAGTTCTGACCATCCCACCACAGCTGAAACACATGAAAAGGATGACAAGTCTATACTTAGGAAAAATGATGGAGTCCTTACAAGAAGACATTAAATCTCTAAAAGAATTTAAAGAATCCTCAGTTGTACAAACAAAAGCAATGGAGAATACCATTAGAGACCTCCAAGCCAATGCAGCCCCACATAAACAGGAAAGAGACAGGTGATGAAAGAATCGAAAGACTTGCAGACAAAGACAAGCAAATTGGAGCAGGAAACATATAAAATGAGTAAAATTGTTCAAGACTTGAAATTGGAAGTGGAAGCAATAAAGAAAACACAAGCAGAGAAAATCTTGGAGGTGGAAAATCAATCAAGGAAAAAGAACAGGAATTACAGATATGAGTATAAAAAAATAGGATACTAGAGATGGAAGACAGAATCTCAGGCATGGAAGATTTGATGGAAGAAATCAGTAAAACAACCAAAGAGAATGAGAAATCTAAAAAAGTCCTCATCCATAACATCAAAGAAATCAAGGACTCAATGAAAAGATGGAACCTAAGAATTATAGGCATAGAGGAAAGAGAAGACTCCCGACTCCAAGGTCTAGGAAACATCTTCAACAAAATCATAGAAGAAAACTTCCCAAACCTAAAGAAAGAGATGCTGATAAAATCCGAGAGGCATACAGAACACCAAACAGAACAGACTAGAAAAGAAATTCCCCTCACCACATAATAATTGAAATTCCAAATATTAAAAATAATTATAATAATATCAATATATAATAAAATTATATAATTATAATTACATAAATATATAATAAAATTATATAATAATAATAATAATATAAATATATAATAAAAATAATAAAAGCTATAAGAGAAAAAGGTCAAGTAACGTATTATGGCAGACCCATCAGAATTACACCTGACTTCTCCTCAGAAACTTTAAAAGCCAGAGGGCCTGGGCAGACATCCTACAAGCCCTAAGAGAACATAGGTGCTTGGCCAGACTACTAAATCCAGCAAAACTCTCTATCAACATAGATGGAGAAAACAAGATATTCCATGACAAAACCAAATTTATACAGTATCAACCCACAAAACCAGCCCTACAAAAGGTCCTAGAAGGAAAATTACAACCCAGAGAAGATAACTGCACCCAGGAAAACAGAGGAAGCAAAAAACTCCAATTCAGCTAAACCATAAAGAAACATATAACCACCACCCACATAAAAATAACAGAAAATAACAACCTTTGGTCATTAATATCCATCAACATCAATAGGCTCAACTCCCCAATGAAAAGGCACAGGCTTACAGAATGGATCCACAAGCAAGACCCATCTTTTTGCTGCATAAAAGAAACACATCTCACTATTGAAGATAAACACTACCTCAGAGTAAAGGGCTGGGAAAAGATTTTCCAAGCAAATGGACCCAGGAAGCAAGCTGAAGTAGCCATCCTGATATCAAATAAAATAGACTTTCAACTGAAGTTAATCAAAAAAGATAAGGAAGGGCACTACAAACTTATTAAAGGAAAAATTCATCAAGATGACATCTCAATACTGAATATCTATTCTCCAAATATAAGGGCACCCACATTTATAAAAGAAATTCTTCTAAAGCTTAAACTTCACATTGATCCCCACACATTAGTAGTGGGAGACTTCAAAACCCAACTCACAACAATGGGCAGGTCATCGAGAGAGAAACCAGAGAAGTAATGAGCCTAACAGAGATCATGAACCAAATGGACCTAACATATATCTATAGAAATTTTCACCCAAACACAAAAGAATACAGTCCTATAACCCTTAAGGAAATAGAAGCAGTAATTAAAAGTCTCCCAACCAAAAAAAAAAAGGCCAGGGCCAGATGGTTTCAGCACAGAATTCTACCAGACCTTCAAAAAAGAGCTAATATCAATACTCTTCAAACTCTTCCACAAAAAGAAAGAGAAAGAACCCTGCCAAACTCATTCTATGAGGCCACAGTCACCCTGATTCCTAAACCACACAAAGACCCAACAAAGAAAGAGAACTTCAGACCAATCTCCCTCATGAACACAAAAATACTTAATAAAATACTGTCAAACTGAATCCAAGGACATGATGAAAATATCATACACCATGATCAAGTAGGCTTCATCCCAGGAATGCAGGGATGGTTCAACATATGAAAATCCATCAATGTAATTTACCATATAAACAAGGTGAAAGAAAAAACCACATGATACTCTCACTAGATGCTGAAAAAGCATTTGACAAAATCCAACAGCCCTTCATCCTAAACGTCCTGGAGAGAATGGGCATACAAGAACCATACCTAGAAATGATAAAGGCAATATACAGTGAGCCAGTAGCCAACATCAAATTAAATGGAAAGAGACTTGAAGCATTTCCTCTAAACTAAGGGACAAGACAAGGATGTCCACTTTCACCATATCTCTTCAACATAGCACTTGAAGTTCTTGCTAGAGCAATAAGATAACTAAAGGAGATCAAGGGGATACAAATTTGAAATGATGAAGTCAAATTATCCTATTTACAGATGATATGATAGTATACATAAGTGACCCCAAAATTGCACCGGAGAACTCCTACAACTGATAAATATCTTCATGAAGGTGGCTAGATACAAAATTAATTTTAAAAAATCAGAAGCCCTTCTTTATACAAAAAAATAAATGGACTGAGAAAGAAATTAAGGAAAAAACACCCTTCACAATTGCCGCAAACAAAATAAAATACCTGGGGGTAACTCTAACCAAGCAAGTGAAAGACTTGTGTGAAAAGAACTTCAAGTCCTTGAAGAAAGAAATTGAAGAAGACATCAGAAGATGGAAAGATCTCCCATGCTCATGGATATGTAGGATCAACATAATAAAAATGGCTATCTGCCAAAAGCAATATACAGATTCAATGCAATTCATATCAAAATACCAACACAATTCTTTATAGACCTAGAGAAAACAATTCTCAACTTCGTATGGGATAACAAAAAACCCAGAATAGCTAAATCAATCCTGTATAATAAAATAAATCTAGAGGTATCACCACCCCAGATTTCAAGCTGAACTACAGAGCAATAGTAATAAAAACAGCATGATACTGGTATAGAAACAGACCAGTGGATCAATGGAATTGAATTGAAGACTCAGAAATGAACCCACACACTTACAGTCACTTAATTTTTGAGAAAGAAGCCAAAACCATACGATGGAAAAAGGACAGCATCTTCAGCAAATGGTGCTGGTCTAACTGGATGTCTACATGTAAAAGAATAAAATTAGACCCATACTTATCACCTTGCACAAAACTTAAGTCCAAGTGGATCAAAGACCTTAACATAAAGCCTGATACACTAAATCTAATAGAAGAGAAAGTAGGGAAAACCCTCGACTCATTGGCACAGGTGACAACTTCCTGAACAGAATACCAATAGTTCAGGCTCTAAGACCAACAATCAATAAATGGGATCTCATGAAACTGAAAAGTTTCTGTAAGGCAAAGGACAGGGTAATTAGAACAAAATGGCAACCTACAGATTGAGAAAAGATCTTTACCAACCCCACTTCCAACAGAGGGCTAATATCCATAATGTATAAAGAACTCAAGAAATTAAATACCAAGAAACCAAATAATCCAATCAAAAAATGGGAAACAGAGCTGAACTGAGAATTCAAAAAGTAGGAATCTCTAATGGCAGTGAGACATTTGAAGAAATGCTCAACATCCTTAATCATCAGGGAAATGCAACTCAAGATGACTCTCAGATTCTATCTCACACCTGTCAGAATGGCTAAGATCAAAAACTCAAATGACAGCACATGCTGGCGAAGTTGTTAAGAAGTGGAAACACTCTTTCATTGTTGGTGGCAGTGCAAGCTTGTATAACCACTATGGAAATCAGTCAGGCTATATCTTAGAAAACTTGGAATAGCTGCATCTCAAGACCCAGTTATACCACTTCTGGATATCCACACAAACAATTCCTCAGCAAACCACAGGGACATATCCTCATCTATGTTCATAGCAGCCTTATTTATAATAGCTAGAAACTGGAAACAACCCAGATGTCCCACAACAGAAGACCTTGAGAGCTTGTTTGGAGATTCTAGCAGGGGAGCACAGCTACTCGTATACCCTTGACCGAAGACCGGTACTCCTCTATTCGGGGAAGGTCGTCCTCTTCGACCGAGCGCGCAGCTTTGGGAGGGACGCACATGGAGCGGTGAGGGAGGAAGGGGACACCCACCTAGCCAGCCAGATCAGCCGAATCAACCCTGGCGATCAATGGGGTGACAGATGTCGCAGCCAGATCGCCCTCACATCCCCCACAACTGAAGAATGGATAACAAAGTTGTGGTACATTTACACAATGGAATACTACTCAGCTATCAGAAACAAGGAAATCATGCAATTCACAGCCAAATGGATGGAACTAGAGAAGCTCATCCTGAGTGGGCTATCCCAGACTCAGAAAGATGCACATGCATCTATTCACTTTTAATTGGATTTTAGCCATATAGTCCAGGATAACTATCCTACAACTAACAAACCAAAAGGATCAGGAACATAGACTTTGCTACCTATTAATGGGACAGTTTTCCCTAGGGGTGCTACAATGTAGTCCCCCACAGCAAGAGGAAGCTCTTAGCCCTCATGTGACTGTTGAACTGAGAGAGGCTGATATGTAGTGACACTCCACATCGGAGGAGTGGGGTGGGTGGGAGAGGGAGGAGAGGGTGGGAGCTGGAAGAGGGAGGGGTGGAAAGAGGTGCTATGATGGAGATGGAACTTGAAGTAATAAATAATCATTAAAAATTGCATATTGTTGAGATCATAGCTCTGTTTATTGTTGCCAGTGATAAGAAATACATCTAATTGTGCTTTATCTCAAGAACAACATTGACTTCAATCATTACTCTTCAAACCTAACACCAGCTTGCCAAACAAGTCCTCTCAATGAGCCATCAGACCTCTGCAGACATTACATCTGCTCGGCCCCAGCCATTGATTTCACCTCTATTTCCCAGGTATGTGCTCTTTATAGAACCATAACTTAGGTCTCGTTTTTAAATCCATGTCTCTCTGACAATGTTCTGTGACTGACCACATTGCCTTGGTTTGCATACTGTAAAATTTGACTCATAACTATCCTTTTTTCCTGTGTTAATTGGTGGAGGAAAGGTAGGGGCATAAATTACATGGTATGCATTTTAATATGCATGGTACCATCTTTAAAGCCATGTGAAGATTTGTCATAGAGCAGACCTGTCACCCAAGGGGGGGACACAAAGATCAAAAAGTTGTCACTTTTATAAACATCAGCCCTCAGTACACTTCTATCTACATTTTAGTGAAAAGGCTAAAATCCTCTGATTCTTGTAATCTGGGAAGTCTCAGATCATGGTGAAATATCATAAGCTACATAAGGAAATAAGAAATATTCCCTTATAGAGATTACTTTAAAAAGTGCTTTGCTATGATAGTGTCTCTTTGAACATAACCAGCGGTTTGAATAGTGGCAGAGACAAAGGTAGGCATAGCTATAGTCTTATCAGTTGAATGCTAAATAAGGTGACTTTAGTCTCCCAGATCTAGATGTTATAATCCAAGGCTAAATTTGGTTTCTCAACAACATAAGCAAACAACAAAGACTGTCTAAGGTTCTGATGAGGCAGACATGCTTTGAAACTTTCGTTTTCATGGCTTTGAAGTAACTTGAGTTGGGCTGGTTTAGGAGTTTGAAACTAGCCCTGACCATCTGCACAAGGACAAGATTCCCTGTTGCGACAAATAATACAAAACATGCTTCAGTGGTTTTTGAAGACTCTGGGGGAAAAACTCAAAGCAAGTTTCTCTCTCTAAAATGCTGATACTTTCCCAGGGCCTGCCTTCAGGCTGTGCCCCTATGGAAGTAAGGAGCAAGTGTCCTTGCTGTAAGGGTCTTAACTTTCATGAGTGTATGGGAAAAGGTGACAGCCAACAATGGAGATAAATGGGGTTTTAGTGGGACAAGAAAGATAAAATACTTTTTGTTTTCCTCTAAAAGACTGATGTAGCTAATTATGTATATTTTAGATAGAGAACAGGAAATGAGAATAGAATAGCCATTTTGTTGTTATAAGACATTTTGGAAGTGACTTACCATTTGTTCCTCCCCCTTAAATATGAGATAAATATGGTCTAGAGTAGCTAAGTCATTTGGCTGCCAGACATTAGTTGTCAAGGCTGAAACTGAACACCCATTGTTTTGGTTACTGCTTACATACTAACAAGACAAGTCACCTCTCATTATGGTTGAGCCATGTGATACATAACACATATTATTCAATTAAAGTATATTCATGAGCCATTTTATGAAGGGGATGTGTTCTGAGAAATGAGCCATGAGGTGATTGTGTCATTGTGTGAATATCAAAGGTATGCTCTCACGGACTAAGATCAACATGACTTCACCTGCAAGTAACAGGATCTTACCCAATCACAACTTTACCTGTGCCCTGCCACCAGCCAAAGTCTTTGTGTTGTGTGATTGAATACGGGTCTCTGTTGCATATTTTAAGTATATTAGGAAAATATTTCTAACTACAAAGACTTCGTGAAAATAGGTAAAACATCTTTTCCTGGAAGAATTAGAACCAAATTAGATAATGATAGGAAGCAAACTGTGGGTAAAATGATACTTGCGAAATTTTTTTTCATTCACATTTCTCTGTACTGTGGCTAAGCACTCTGGCGATAACCATCCCAGAGATCACCCTCTTTGCCGGTAACCTTGAGTAACAGTGGTTGTCCATGATGAAAGGAGAGCTATAAAGCTCAGCCTTTGACAGAGGATGGACTGGGGTTGGTTTTTTTTTTTTGTTTGTTTTGTTTGTTTTTCGAGACAGGGTTTCTTTGTGTAGTCCTGGCTGTCCTGGACTCACTTTGTAGACCAGGCTGGCCTCGAACTCGCAAAGATCCGCCTGCCTCTGCCTCCCAAGTGCTGGGATTAAAGGCATGCGCCACCACCGCCCGGCAGACTGGGGTTGCTTTATCTCTTTTTGAAGTTGCTTCTTGATGGTCCTTCCTCTTCAACATTTAATAGCACACTGTAATGAGACTCAGTGTAGACAAGGGGAAGACTAGGAAAGAGCTAAGCGTGCATGAGGAGACTTGTCCGGAGACTATTTTGAAAACTGTGACTTTAGTCTCAGGAAATAGATTCCATTATTTGTTTCCTTGTTATTCTCTGCCATAATGAGGTAGACCATACAGTAAAACACACAGCCCTCCCTAGCAAACAGCACCCAAGCGCTTTGTGGATGGAGTCTCCATTTGGATTGCAAAGAGGTTTTAAATAAAGCCCCCGGTGCTGTGATGTCTTCCTTGGGCAGAGCCAGATATGTTTTTTTTTCATTTTTATTTATTTTTATTTTTTTAATAATTTATTTATTGTTTCTTCAAGTTACATCTCAATCACAATCCCCTCCCTACTCCCCCCTCCAGTCCCACCCTTCCACCCTCCTCCCCCTCAACCCCCCATCCTCTTCCCTTCTTCTTTTTTTTTAGTTTAAGGTATTTCTTTTTTCCCCCCAACAGCTCTCCCTTTCAGCCCAAAAAATGGTTCTTTTTCTTATAACTATAAATACAATACAAAACAACAGAAATAAATGAGGCAAGTTAGTATGAAAGCTGAGTTAGATATAGAATGTTAAAGTCAGATATGTTTTATATGCACAGAACACATGAGTCTCTCAGGGAAACTGGGAAGGGAGGAATTCTTCTTCATCTCTCACTCACAGTTGCCTGGGAAGCAGGAAGAGTCAGCAGAGGTCTAAAAGTTAATGCTTCCTAAGACTCCTTCACTGAAACAATCAATTACAGCTATCCTTAAACATCCAACAGGGATTCATTTCAGGCCCCTGGTGGATACCCAAATTCACAGATGTTCAAGGACCTTATATACAATGCCAAACTATTTGCATAGAATTTACACAATCTTTTCCAGAACATCACAGCATCTCTTGATTTCTACAATTCCCAGCTTAGGATAAATACTATGTGCATAATGGTTCATTCCATTGCTCAGGAGATAATGAACAAGGAAAACAGTCAAACAAACAAACACAAGTGTTAGATCCAATGTTTTCAAGTATTTCTGCCAACGTCCGACTGGCTGCATACATATGAGCATACAAGATGGGGCTATGGAGAGGTAACATCATTTCAAGCAGACCTGATATCAGCCAAATAACATGTCCAGAATTCTTTAAGAACTAAAAGGATGCATCCTCAGACATTTTATGTTTTTCTTTGTAAATTTAGCAACACTCCACTCAAATAAAATTGTTAGATGTTATTCAATGAAGTATCGGACTGAAGATTTACATAAGGTTTCTATGTATTTCTCTTCTTGTACCTGTGTAGGTATTGAGTGATGTTTTGGTATCTAAGATTCAGGCTACTGTGATGATGAGGGCTAAGTATCTGCTGCATGGTATTGACAACTTTCCCTTAGTTTTTCCTACCATTTGCCCTAATTTTGGACTATATATATGTTAATATACTAGAAAATATAACCATCCCACAGAGATTTAGCCTTATTTAAAGATCTATTATCAAGTAAGACTTTAAAAATCAAGCAAGTTAAAAATGGATATTCAGGGAAAACAGTGCATGGAAATTTGGAGGGTAAACTTACACATGCCTAGACCTAAGGCAACGTTTGCACTTCAAATTTTCAAGCAGTTTGAGCGAATGTCAAACACAAAAGGAAACAGTTGACTTAGAGTTGGGTGACTCACCTAAGAACATTTCTGACATGAGGACCATAGATTTGGTAGTAGATAAGATTTTTATATTAAATGTAGGAATGAATTATAGTCCCCCTCAGTTGTATATGAAAAGGCTACTTACACTGTTGTAGAAGATTCAAGATCTGTGGTCATCGAGCTTTGCTCAGGGACTCTCTAATTCATTTTTTTTTAGCACCACTGAAGATAATCCCTGACAACTGATTCTTTTTCAAATTTGGCAGGTGTCTAAGAGCAGGGCTTGGGCTCTGAAGTGTATCAAACATCCTCCCTGTACCCTCAGGACACTCTCCCCGCTGGATATCCAAAGCAGATTAAAGATACATTCTCAAGCAGAGACTGTAAGGACATTCTTTTAAGGAGAGAAGAGCAAGATAATGACTCAAGCAGGACATATCAGAGAGGCTGCAAAAATAACCCCATAACATGCCATTCTCCTTTCAGAAGTGACTTGAGCGGGCATTGCCCAAGGCTCCCAGATCTGTGCATTTTGGGCCATGTAACCTCAATTTGTCCTCTGCTAACCACTTGCTGCAAACATAGATACCTCCCTCTGCTTCTTGGGCAGGAGGAGTTGTGAATATTTATGACAGTCATGATTCTGGCTTCCATGTCTGTCACTGTTGCTCAACTGCTGAAAGCCAGAGAGCAAATCATTGCAAATCTGGCCTTCAATATGGCAGACAACTGCTTTCTTGTCTGGTTTAATAAATCACGTTTCTTTCATATGAAAATGAACAGAGTTAAAATGCTCCTTGTTTTACGGGCAGTGAGTTCCTTGTAGTAGGATGGGATATAAACAGAGCAACAGGGCTGTTTGAGGCATGTTTACAGTACTTCCTGTCTTGGATTTCAAAATGAATGTGTTAATCCATGCTAATCTGCTTCAATCTTTGAAAACAATTACATTTATTTTACAACCCACCTGGCACTCTGACTAGTATTATGAATATGCTCCATTGCTTACATATTTTTACTTTATTGTACCTGCAGGCAGAGAAAAAGCAAATAAAAAGATAATAATGGTGAATTTGATTAAAGTCACTCAATGGTATATGCAACAGTTTCAGGCAGATCAAGTTCAATATCTGATTTTTTTAATCAGGTTTAGCAAATTATCCTTTTGCCACCTGAAAAAATACTGCATGAGTGTTACAATATACAATGGCTTTCAGCATTTCTTTACAAAGTGTGACTACTTTATTTTAATCAGAAAGTTTTCCAAGTCAAAACAAAAGTTGATCTGATATTAACACACTGTCAGAAAGACATGTGATGGTTATATGCACACTCCTAAATATCAGCATCAATATCAGTGGTGGATTACTCTTGGATAAGGAATGACCACTTAGGCCTTAATTATAAATATGCTCTCCATCTTCACACCATTCATTCTTGTTGGCTTTGAGTTCTCCTGGGAGATCAAATATATTAGAATGTTTTGTAATAAAAAGAGTTTTATCAACTCTTTCACTATGGTGAAAGACCTAGGAGTCATTGCACTTGCCCAGGTCCTATATAACCTAAAATCACAACTAAGTGAATGATCAAGGTTCTCTTTAAGATTAATTTGGACTGCATACAATTCATCCCCATCTCCCATGTTCTCGACACTGTGTTGGGCTATTTTCAGTACACCATAAAGTAAAACAAAGGTCCTTCTCATGGAGCTTATTTTAGTGGGACTAAGATAACACATATTCTAAAGTGTGTTAAGGAAATGTTATTGACTGTTAGGAGGTGATATGTGCTAAGGAAACAGTGGAACAGGATATATGGACTGAGGGAAGACAATTTGAAATTCAACATAGACATGTATGAGCTATGTGTTAGGTAAAAACCATTTGTGTCGGCCTTTCTTCATGGAAAACGCAAAGATATTCTCACCTCATTTCTACATTTAAGTAATCTTTACAACAAAAGGCTCTAATTTTTCTTTTCTCTACAGTAAGTTGAAAATGCAAAAGGAGATGGTGTCTAAGAAAGGTGTAATGATGACCAACAATAAAGTAGGGATATGTAAATGAGCATTTTGTCTGGCCTGCAAGATACTGGAATGTTCTTAGTGTCCTAGACAGAAAAGAGTTTTGCTATAGGCTGAGGGTTTATGTTACGACCACATGCCTAATGTGAAGGTTTTAGGAGGTCGGACCTTTGAGAAAACTTGGTGGTGAGGGTGGAGCCTTCACAAATGGATTAATGCCTTGATAAAAAGGGACACCCCAGAAAAAGCTTGTTCTCATTTTGCCATAGTGAGGAGAGAGAGAAAAGATATTTATCCATCACCCAGGAAACAGTTCCTCTCCAGACAACTAAATCTACCAGTACTTTATCTTGGACCTTCTATCTCCTTGAGAAACAATTTTCTCTGATTTATAAGCCATTGGAATGGTACATTTGCTATCTATGACAGCTAAAGAAACTAAGAAAAAAAAATGTAGAAAGCAGGAGGCATATCTGTCCTGGGGTGTAGATTCATTTTTCACACTGCACACCTTTTCTCCTGTTCCACATTTGTACCTCTGAGTTGGCTGTGTTAAAAACAGTGCTTTAGAGGCTCAGTGAGAAGATAGTGGTTATTGGAGAGTGTTAGAGAGAAGAGATGGAGCTTGAGGTAAAACACATTTCGTGACATATCAGCTCCTGACAGCACCCCCTATTCTACTCCAAGTAGAAGAAAAGCATCGAAGAATCTCCAGTGTGAGATGGTTGAATTAGTGGCAAGCCTATCTCTTGGCGTGTAAAAACTCCTCGCTTCAACTGCAGACAGACTGCTGTCCAAAAAGGACAAAACTTGGTAGCAGGGAAGTCGACAGCGTAGCTCTGCCAAGACAGGGTAGGTTAGTCCTTCACAATCCCTGCTCTACAATAAATGTCAGTCAGAGAAACAGGACCAAAAGGCTGAAGACTGATGCTGGAATGTATGGAGAGAAAATGGGAACTGTCCAGGCAGTCACTGGTTTGTCATTTCTTAGTATTGGAAGCTGCAGGCCCTGCACTTCCTATATAATCAGACATATTTATCCTTCTCAGCTCTCTGAGGTGGTTGAAGAATAGACAGTTTGAGTCTCATAGCTAAATTTTGAGTTGTTTAGGAATCAAGAGGGCGTTCTAGATCTAAGAAGATGGTTATAATAGTGATGCAAGTTAGTATGAAAGCTAAGTCAATTATAGAACTTTAAACTCATGGAGATGGTTAGAAGGTAGAAGGTTAAAGTCAGGGGCCAAATATGTATGAACTGGACATTGGGAAGGTATACGGGGCCATTTAACTCTCATAAATGTGGCATATTTAATTCTGCTGTTTTGTATAGAATTTACTGTTATAAGAGAAAGAATCATTTGTTGGAATGAAAAGAGAAGCTGTTGGGGGGGGAGGGGAAGAGGGTGGAAGGGTGGGACAGGAAGGGGGAATAGGGAAGGGTTTGCGACTGAGATGTAACTTGAAAAAAAAAAAAGTACTTATAAAAAAAAAAAAACCACATTTCCTAATAAGCTTGGAAACAACATGTTAATCCCAAACCAAAAATTGTTATTTTGCGTAAACAACAGCAACTGAACGCCCCCCGGGGGGGGGGGCTGCCCTGTGAGTAAATGAACAGCACATTAATGCTTAATCCTGGGTTTAGCTTTCAAAGTTAAGCTGAATAAGAGATTTTTGTTTTTTACCTTAAAAAAAAAAACCTATAAAGTAAACGTAAATCTCTTTGTTGTTGTCGTCTCATTTAAAAATCTTTAATCAACAGAACTCTAAGGTCGAGCCAAGAATTCTGGTTAAACCTTGTGCTTTAAATTCTAAAGATATTTAGAGCATAAACGCTGGATAATAACACTGTGGTTGAAAGCATGCTGAGTGAGTTGTGAGGCAGTGAGCACTCAGAAACTTGTTTTCATTTCACTGTAAACTCCTTGGGACCTTTAACTCCTCGGTGCGTGGTTTCTCTTCCAGTTTCTGCCCCAAACTTCCAAACGCATCGCCTAAGGGCCATGTCTCATTCCATCAACTCCTTTCCATTTTCTTTTCCATTTTCTTCAATGTCGTCACTCCTGTCTCAGAAATCATCGGTCACCTTAAATATTTGTATCCAGAACTTTGGGTGTATATGGAGTGCTTATTTTCCTGTTTGAATCGTCATGTCATGTAGACGGAGAACGGAACAGGCTCTAGTCCCTTGGCAGGATCCAATGTTTGCGTTGTATTGTATTTTTAAAACAATGCGTTTTGAAATTAAGTGTAATCTCTAACACTCTTCAGAGACAATAGGTAGTGTCTGAGGTGCCAGGATCTGGAGTTAATGTCTAGAAGCGTCTTCACTGTTGAAATCTGTTCAGAGTTGGTTCATTGACAAAAATGGATTTTATAAGTAGTTTCCTACTTGGTGAAATGAAAGCTCGGTGTCGGAGCTGGCAAGCTGTCACAGCCCTGGATCAGCAAAGCATCAGAAAATATCCTATCCACGACTGGTCCATGTTAATAACAACACTGTGCGCCTATAGGTCTTCATGTTTCAACTTGGCCACCTCCTAGGGGAGTGTGTCTGATTCCAGGTGAGGCTGGCTGGTTTTGTGTAAGAACACTATTGGGTGAATCCAGGGTCAGCCATCCACGTAAAAGATCGCTGGTGTCTCCTGAGGGCCCAAGGGGACTGTCCCGGGCTTATAGGAATAGGGCTTGTGATGTCTGAATTCTTATTTGCATGTAAAAGTGATGTGCCAGATCCTGACAGGGGCCTGATTTTGACTGCACCCATCTAAAACATATTTTATAACCCCCAAAACATGTAGTCCCCGGGAACAACAAAATACCCTAATAGTAGCTTAACTGTTAACTCAGCTTCGGTAAATTCAAGACTAGTCAGGCTTACCTGTTAAACGAATAGAAACATGAAAGAGCCTTATCTAGCAGACACACAGTTGAAAATTAAACACTTGGTAGATACTAGCTTGGGACCCTCTATTGGAGGGCGAGGGAACTAACAAATGAAGCCATCCTGGCTTCCTTTCTTTAAATATTTGTGCCTCCAAAGGTGTAGCAAATACACCGGACAGTTGAATACTGCTGTTGATTTTCTAAAATGAGTTACATGGAATTTGGAGGACATCCTGTGTGTTAGGTTCTTGGTCCACTGCAAAGTGAAAGTTTTATGAAATAGTTGTCTACAGTATTTTTCTCCTATTTAAAGACTAGTGCAACTCTTGTTAAGACATGTTTGACTTATCTATGATATAAATTAGACTTTATTTACAGGGTTTTGGGGTAGCTATCAGACTCTCTGGGGGCATATTCCAGATCCTAAGTGAAGTTATAAAATTAATTTATTCTCAGGCTCTATCTACGGTGCACACTTGGAATAAAGTCTGCTTCCTTTTAAAGTCTATACAACTAAATGATCGTCTGTCTTTTATCAGCTGTCCTGTTTAATTACTTCTGGTCTTTCTGTGATCAAGACCATGTACTCACTTAGACACATTTGGTTTCTGTCAACTCTCTTTCATCCAGTAAGTGTGCTGCTTTTGAAGGTCACACATTCAAGCATTTACTCAAAGAGCCACCCTAGCACTGCTCACAGGAAAACCGGCCTAATTAAGGGACATATTTCATATGGGAAGTTGGTAGTGCATGTGTTTCTCTTTTGAGTGTAGTACTTGATTTTCATTTCCCAGGGACAGAAAACAAAATGTGATCCTTTCCTTCATTGAACTTAATTTGGCATTTTATGCTACTGAACATTTCATACAAATTCATAAGACAGATAAACACAATCCTGGTTTGAACTGCAATGGCCAATACAGAGATGCAGATACTCAGAGACTATATTAGTTTTTGTTTTGTTTTGTTTTTCTGTTTTTTGTTTGTTTGTTTGGAACAGGGTTTCTCTATGTAGCCCTGGCTGTCCTAGAATTCCCTCTGTAAACCAGACTGGCTTTCAAGTCAGAGATTTGCTTGCCTCTGCCTCCTGAGTGCTGGAATTAAAGGTGTGCACCCCCAATATCTAGTGACTATATTAATTTTAATTGATCTTGGACAATCACTTTCTGATAATAAAAAGGAATATTCTCAGTGTTTTCATGTTGTGATAGAAAAAATTTGGATAAATGTCTGTTTTAAATCTACTCATCCAGAAACTAGATTTTTAAAAAGGGAAATGAAAGTAGAAGAGAGGAAGCCCAGTGGGGCTGTGGTGGCAAAAGAACAAGAGGGGGTAAAAGGAGGGTAAACATGACAAAAGCATATTGTATACATGTACGATACAAATAAAAGTTTAAAGGCAAAGTGAATGGATGTTTTGGCACATGTATGTGAGCATGGTATGCATGGGTATGTTTTTGGATGTTCACATGTGTGAGTGCTCTGTGATGGTTTACATGCATGTGAAGTCCAGAGGTTGATGTTGGTACCTTTCACAATTGTTATTCATCTTCCTTACTGAGGTAGTCTTTGAGTGAGCCTCGAGCTCACCCACTGAGCTCATTTAGCTTGCTGGATTGCCTTAGAGAGCCTCTGTATCCACCCTCTGTGTTCTAGAGTTCCAGGTAGACTTCCACATCTATCTGGAATTTACATGAGTCCTGGGGACCTGAACTCTTAACAAATCTTTATGGATAAAGCACATTCACCACCTAGACATACCCCTAGCTAGTGAAAAGAATTAAAAAAACTCTTATAGAAGAAATAATTAACTTTTCTCTATCTAACAAACTCTATTAGAGATGCACATATGTGGAATTCCAACTGAAAAATACATCCTTAGGAGCTGATGAGAGGAACTTAGCATATTTTTCTGTTACTGAAATTTCAGGTAACATTAATGATCTTCCTTACAACAAGCTAATGGCATCTTTTGAGTTTGTCTTATCAGTAATAAGGTCTTTGGAGGAAAGTATGAAGAATTGCTGACTTAGAAGACATGTTTTATGCTTTAACTCTATGGTCACTCAAATTGGATTTAAGTGTTAGGGGAGAAATTATCACCATGCTAATGGTTTTTCCAATATTGATCATTAGTACCTCCACTGAATTTTTCTCTAATTAAATATACATCTACTTCTCCTGAGAATAATTATAATAACTATAGGAGATTTGTTTATCTTAACAAGATAACATTGTTAAAATTTGATATGCTTCTTCCAGATTCTGACTTCATTCTCTAGCTCTACATCCTTCAGGAATCCTTGGAGACTTAGCAGGAAGGACAAACTATCACTTTCAGGGACCGGTGAGTAAAGAAACATGATTATTCATTAACATATTTTCAAAGTGACATTCTAAAAGTGTACTGAACTTGCTTGCATAATTTCTAAACTATATAATCAATTTTATTAACTCTCAAATAGCTGACTGGTGTATGTGTAAGACTGCATATTCATTCAAATGTCTTTAAGACAATAGATTGTTCTTAAACTTCCTAAGATCAGACCATGTGATAGGCATGTTGTCCAGGCTTTGCGATCTATCAATGAATGCAGTGGACAGATCATTACGTAACAAAAGTTTGTTAAGCTATTTCTCTCTTCATTATCTACTTACCAGTAAGGGATGTAGGAGTAGCAGAGTAAGTATTGCCAGCAGGCAAATGCATCAAGAGTTCAAATGGGGAGTCCTTGGACACTTGCTTAGAGACAGTGAGGAAACTGTTATTTGTAAGCAATTTGTTCAGATCTACAATAGATTTAAGTAAAAGGTTGAATCAGGAGATGGAGCACAACAGAGAGAGCATGAACCTGTGGGATTTGGAAAGACTTGAGAGCATCCTTTGAAAATGCTACTGAAGACAATGCTGCTGGATGGTGGGTCTGCACCTAATGTGTTCTGTGAATTGGCAATTTCACCTCCCCCAACTGGCTACCTACATTACGTCTGTATGTTGAGGAGCAGAGTTAAGGGCTTTGTTTTTAGTTATGGTCAACAGAGAAGTTGCACAGAATATAAACCTTGCGGCTTTGAAAATCTTTGGCAACATAATTGAACTTGTGTTGTGTACAGGCATCTTGTGGTCCACCCTTTCTGAGTATGGTTTAAAGCCATGGAGCTCTGCCCTCCTAACCATTTTGTCTAACTGTAAACCTGTGGGGCTTGTGGACATCATTTCTTCTTTTAAATGCCCTATGTCAGAAATCATCTCTTAGAGAAAGAGAAGGCAGTAACATGGTAGGAGTGTCAGAAGGGAGACTTTTCCTAAAGTAGTCAAATTAAGGGGTTATGGAAAGTCAGAGGGATATGGCTCCACAACTCCAGAAATAGCTATGAGAATGAGAGAACAGGGAAAGAGCAAAGAAGCAGTTCTCAGGATGGTCACAGAGGACTGACAATCACACACCTGGAGAAAGAGAGGGGGCCAAACTTGCCTCTGGCCTTTCTCTTTTTAACTTATGAGGAGGATAAGAAAACAGCTCTGGAGGAATCAGAGTCTGCCTGTTAGGAGCTGTGCTGAGAAGAAGCATGGCACTGCTGGGGGCTCAGTTTCCTCTCTGCATAGAGACAAGATCCCAATATAGACTTACTTTTAGACTCAAAGGACAAATGACATGGCCTTAAATTCTGAGATTGTATAGTCATTTAATTTTTCTAGGACTAGAGCTCCTATCTTCCAGAAACTTCTCAAAGGATCTATGATTTCAAACTAGTTAAATTTACTCTTTGGGATTTATTGGATAAACAGTAAAATTCTGAATTTTTGAAAAATTATCCAAGTACAGAAGACAATCATTGCCAAAAAATCTAAGTGACTACCTTGTGCCCACATTTGGTTTGGTTTACGATATATTCAGAAAGTGACAAATGTCTCTCCAATCACAGATTATTATTAAGGGGTCCAAAAAACTTTGTGTCAGGATTGGGTCAAAAGACATAATGAAGAAATAACTACCATATTGTATCTTCACTTGATCTGAATGAAAGTTTGTTCCTGTTTTGATGTTCTGAGAGAGGCTGGGTTTCTTTTACAATGAACACAAGCTTCGGGGTTTCTTTTTCTATAAGATTGCCTTTTCCCCTCTTTCCTTGCTAATGAGTGAGTGCTCAGTATCATCCTCATCACTCTTGTGGAGTTGAAACTAATACATTTAAAGTATAACTCTTCCTGGCTCATCATTTAATGAAAAGATGCTGCATATGAGTTAAAATAACCTTGTCCTAGAAAATAGTTCCCAACATGATTAGGGTAGAGGCTTAATTCTTTATTGTGCCCTTGTGGGAGGCAAACCTTGATTCTGAAGACTTATTTTGTCTGTAGCAGATGCTAACATTGTGGAAAAACATTTACATTTTGTAATTGGAGTGTGGAATGAATTTTGTAGTATATGGAATGTGTGTACATATATATGAATGTACATGCATGGTATGTGCATGTAGTTAGAGTCATCTGGTCTTGAGGGTCACACTTCATTAAAGTTTTTGAGTCTCATGTCATGAGAGAGAGACCATGCCTGACACTATTAATGATATTCTGCTATAGCTGCAGACAGGGGGCTAGTGTAACTGTTGTCTGAATGGCTTCTCCCAGAAGCCCATGAAAACAGATGCAGAGACACACAGTCAAGCATGAGGTGGAACATGGAGAAGCTTACAGAAGAAGGAGAGGAAGTACTTAAAGAACAAGAGAGGTCAAGAAAACCTACAGAATCAATTAACCTGGGCCTATAGGGGCTTATAGAGACCGAACCACCAACCTGAGAGCATGCATGAGAGTATGTAGAGGACCTAGGTCCTCTACACATATGTACAGCTTGGTTCTCATGTGGGACCCTTAACAGCAGGATCAGGGGCTGTCTCTGACTCTGTTGCCTGACTTTGGATCCCTTTCCCCTAACTGGATGGCCTTGTCGAGCCTCAATGGAAGATGTGCCCACTCCTACTACAACTTGGTATGCCAAGGTGGGTCTATATCTATGGGAGGTCTCCCTTTCTCTAAGGAGAAAGAGAGGGAGGCATAGGGGGAGGGAGAGAGATAGCCTGGGAAGAGAGGCAGGAGAGAAGGTTCTGATCTGGTTATTAAATAAATAAATAATAAAAAGAATTTCTCTGAAGCAGTATGAACAAGAAGTACTTACTTTTAAAGTCAAAATCATGTCTCTGTGACTGACACAGACACACTGACATTCAGTGAATTTTCCACAGGTCTTTTGACCATATAGTAAACAGGTTCTTAGACAGTGCAAATAAATGGTGGTATCATTGCCTCTGGGAGCCCCATGGAGGAGATAAACTCTTCTGAACTCTCTTATCTGAGAGGAAGGTTGGAAGGTCAGTAATATGGTTGTTGAGGTTTCAAATAGAAGGAAAGGACAACCCTGAGTCTCTGGGGATGCTGGTGGCTGGCTGCCAAGAGTGTCAAAAGGCAGGATTATTTGAGTCAGTGGTTATCAAGTGTGGCTCCTATCAGCAGCATCAGCACCATCAAGGGCTTGTTAGAAAAACAGAATCTCCACAACAGAGCTACTGAATTACAAGCCCTGGGGGATGGGGCTCAGCCCTCTGTGGTTCAACAAGTTCAAAAGTTAATGGTATGATTTTCACATTCATGTTTGTCTCCTGGGATTGTAAAAGACAATATTCCACATGGTTCCACAGATCTAGGAGAACTGCTCATCCAGCTTCAACTTTCACCTTTGTTGGTGATACTGGACTTTCTGAGAAGCAGTTGGCCATTTGCCAGGAGAGTGGTCTTGTCTCCAGTCATATGAGCTGACAACAGAACCAACAAAGCAGTGTCTGGTCTTAGACTGGGGAGGTCATTCCTTTCCAGAGCAAAGTAGTTTATTGAAGGTTCCCGACCGAAGAACCCGAGCAACTCCCATCAAAAGTCAGAATGGTAGTTGCTGAACATGGAAGAAGCTAGAAGTATGCCTTAAAGGGAATTCTGCTCTTTTAATCTTTAGTAGGATATTTATGCCCCTTTATTATTTTTATTTATTTTACCATCTTGCTCAACAAAATATGTTTTACTCAAATTTGCCTGATGAAACACCCCTCAGTTTTTAAATAAATTAGGCATTATTCACATATGCATCACAACATAAATATTGAAAATAATAAATGTGAATAGCAAATAGTATGAAAATATGCTTGTGTTTCAAAGAATAAGAAAAAAACAGAATACAAAATTTTAAGTATCAACTATGTGGAAATATGTTTACATATGGAATTTTTTTTCTTGGTAGTTCTTTTTTTAAAAAATAAATTTATTTATTTGTTGCTTCAGGTTACATTTCCATTATATTGTCCTCTTTCCCCTCTTCCTAGCCATGCCTTCCCACCCTTTACCCCCTAATCCTTCCATCCCACTCCTCTGTAGTGGAGTGTCCCTACATAACGTCCCTCGTCCCAGTTCAGAAGTCATATGAGGGCCAAGAGCCTCCTCATACACTGGGGGCCTACAAGACAGTACCACCAGTGAAAAATGTCTCATTGGTAGGGAGAGAAAACTAAAAAACAAACAAACAAAAAAAGTCTATGTCCATGTTCCCTTTGGTGTGTTGGTTGTAGTATAGATTTCCTGTACAATATAGCTAAAATCCTACTATAAGTGAATAGATGCCATGTGCATCCTTCTGAGTCTGGGTTAGCTCACTCAGGATGAGCTTCTCTAGTTCCATCCATTTGGCTGCAAATTGCATAATTTCATTGTTTCTGACAGCTGAGTAATATTCCATTGTGGAGATGTACCACATTTTTTTAATCCATTCTTCTGTTGAGGGACATCTGGGTTGTTTCCAGTTTTTAGCTATTACACATAAGGCTGCTATGAACATAGATGAGGAAACTTCCTTGTGATTTGGTGATGAGTCATTTGGGTGTATACCCAGAAGTGGTATGGCTGGGTCCTGAGACAAAGCTATTCCAAGTTTCCTAAGATATCGCCAGACTGACCTCCATAGTGGTTGCACAAGCCTGCACTCCCACCAGCAGTGGAGGAGGGTTCCCCTTTGTCCACACCCTTGCCAGCATGTGCTGTCATTTGAGCTTTTGATCTTAGCCATTCTGACAGGTGTGAGATGGAATCTTAGGGTCCTCTAGAGTTGCATTTCTCTGATGATTAAGGATGCTGAGCATTTCTTCAAGTGTCTCTTAGCCATTAGGGATTCCTCCTCTGTGAATTCTCTATTTAGCTCTGTTCCTCAATTTTTTTTGATTGGATTGTTTGGTTTCTTAGCATTTAATTTCTTGAGTTCTTTGTAAATTTTGGATATTAGCCCTCTGTCAGATGTGGGGTTGGTGAAGATTTTTTCCCAATCTGTAGGCTGCTGTTGTGTTCGAATGACATTGTCTTTTGCCTTACAGAAGCTTTTCAGTTTCATGAGGTCCTATTTATTGTTTGTTGGTCTTAGGTCCTGAGCTGTTGGTGTTCTGTTCAGGAAGTTGTCACCTGTGCCAATGAGTTCGAGGGTTTTTCCCACTTTCTCTTCTAGTAGATTTAGTGTGACTGGCCTTATGTTAAGGTCTTTGATCCACTTGGAATTAAGTTTTGTACAAGGTGATAGGTATGGGTCTAATTTCATTCTTTTGCAAGTGGACATCCAGTTGGACCAGCACCATTTGTTGAAGATGCTGTCCTTCTTCCATTGTGCGTTTTTGGCTTCTTTGTCAAAGATTAGTTGGCCATAGGTGTGTGGATCCATGTTTGGGTCTTCAATTCGATTCCATTGATCCACTGGTCTGTTTCTATACCAGTACCATGCTGTTTTTATTACTGTTGCTCTGTAGTACAGCTTGATATCTGGGATGGTGATACCTCCAGATATTTTTTCATTGGACAAGATTGATTTAGCTATTCTGGGCTTTTTGTTGTTCCATATGAAGTTGAGACTAGCTTTTTCCAGGTCTATAAAGAATTGTGTTGGTATTTTGATAGGAATTGCATTGAATCTATATATTGCTTTTGGTAGAATGGCCATTTTTATTATGTTGAACCTACCTATCCATGCACATGGGAGATCTTTCCATCTTCTAAGGGTCTCTTCAATTTCTTTCTTCAAGGGCTTGAAGATCTTGTTGTACAGGTCCTTTACTTGCTTGGTTAGTTCTTCCAGGTATTTTATATTGTTTGTGGCTATTGTGAAGGGAGTTGTTTCCCTTATTTCTTTCTCAGCCTATTTGTTTGTTGTATAAAGAAGGGCTTCTGATTTTTTTGAATTAATTTTTTATTCAAACCTTGCTGAAGGTGTTTATTAGCTGTAAGAGTTCTCTGGTGGAATTTTTGGGGTCGTTTACGTATACTATCATATCGTCTGCAAATAGGGATAATTTGACTTGTTCGTTTCCAATTTGTATCCCCTTGATCTCCTTTAGTTGCCTTATTGCTCTAGCAAGAACTTCAAGTACTATATTAACAAGATATGGTGAAAGTGGGCATACTTGCCTTGACCCTGAATTTACAGGAAATGCTTCAAGTTTTTCTCCATTTAATTTTTTTATATATATAAGTACTTTATTTTTTCTTCTTCAAGTTACATCTCAGTCACAAACCCTTCCCTATTCCCCCTTCCTGTCCCACCCTTCCACCCTCTTCCCCCCAACAGCTTCCCTTTTCAATCCAACAAATGGTTCTTTCTCTTATAACAGTAAATTCTATACAAAACAGCAGAATTAAATATGCCACATTTATGAGAGTTAAATGGCCCAGTATACATTCCCAATGTCCAGTTCATACATATTTGGCCCCTGACTTTAACCTTCTACCTTCTAACCATCTCCATGAGTTTAAAGTTCTATAACTAACTTAGCTTTCATACTAACTTGCATCACTATTATAACCATCTTCTTAGATCTAGAATGCCCTCTTGATTCCTAAACAACTCAAAATTTAGCTATGAGACTCAAGCTGTCTGTTCTTCAACCACCTAAGAGAGCTGAGAAGGATAAATATATCTGATTATATAGGAAGTGCAGGGTCTACAACCACAACAACTCAATATCGCTAAGACCGTTCAGCTCTACACCATGCCCTAGCCAGAACCTCAGTAAAGCCTGGAAGTTCAGCTTCTGCCTACAAACTCCTTAGGACATCTAAACAGCTGAGAACAGAAGGACTGAACATAAAAGGATTGTACTAACATTTTTAACCACTTATCCATTTTGGTTTGGGCCCCAAACAGGTTTACCACGACCCAAATCAGCAGGAAGTCATTTTAAGAGAGCGACGTCCCATTCCCAGAGGGTGGGGAGGGTGTTTCTCCACACCCCCCCTTTTTTGGTTATTTGAAGGCCTTTATTATTTCTAGGTATGGTCCTTGTATGCCTGTTCTTTCCAGAACTTTTAGCATGAATGGGTGTTGGATTTTGTCAAATGCTTTTTCTGCATCTAGCGAGATTATCATGTGGTTTTTTTTCTTTCATCTTGTTTAAATGGTGAATTATGTTGATAGACTTTTGTATGTTGAACCATCCCTGCATTCCTTGGATTTAGCCTACTTGATCATGGTGTATGATACTTTTGATGTGTTCTTGAATTTAGTTTGCTAGTATTTTATTAAGTATTTTTGCATCTCTGTTCATGAGGGAGATTGGTCTGAAGTTCTCTTTCTTTGTTGGGTCTTTGTGTGGTTTAGGAATCAGGGTGACTGTGGCCTCATGGAATGAGTTTGGCAGGAAACACCCCTCATTATAATGGGAACCTTCAATTCTACTAATATGTTTAAAAATATATTTATTAAAATTCTTGAGTAAACTACATGATTTTTAAAGACATGGACACCTGAATCTGTGAAATGAAGTAAAAATTTATGCTATCTTACTGGTTGGATACTCAGCTACATAGCTGTTTATGGAAAATATGTCCTGAAAATATCAACATAGAATATTGTCTTTTACAATCCCAGGAGACAAACATGAATGTGAAAATCATACCATTAGCTGCACAAACTAGAACACCTTTCCAAACCAAAGGAGGCCATTTGTAATTATGTTAGGAGAAGAAGGATTGCTTTGGGTTAACTGTACATGGGTCAGATTGAAACAATGTTTCTGGTAATTATTTTCTGTTTTTCTTCAAAAAATCATTTGAAGGCTTAATGAGAAACTCTTAAATGGATGAGGTTGAAAAATTAAAAGAAAATGGAAACAACCAGAACTTTTGAATTTTTGAACAAATATACTACAATTTGGATGGTGAGATGGCTCAGTGAGTAAGAGAGCTTGCTGTGTAAGCTGAGAACTTTCACCCCTGTAAGAAATTGGGTATAGATGCATGCATTTGTATCCGCAGGAGTATGGTAGCAGAGACAGGAGGCTAACTGGAACTTTCTGGCACCAACTTCCATCCAGGTTCAGAGAGAGAGCCCACCTAACGGAATGAGGCAGAAAGTGGTGGAACAGGTCATCCAACATCCTATGCCGACCTGCACTCAAGTGTAAATTGGCTAGCACACCACACACATGTGTGTGACTATACTACACACACACACACACACACACACACACACACACACACACACACACA
>CAJQZJ010032066.1:1867985-1880554 GCA_907164525.1 Lophiomys imhausi | reverse complement strand
ACACACACACACACACACACACACACACACACACACACACACACACACGGACACGGACACAAAAGCCTGATTTGTGAATGGTGACTATGGTCCCTATTGCATTTCAGAAGCAAAGATAACTCTCCAACCCAGAGACTTTAGATCCAGTTATTTATCCAATTGCCCTTGGAATTAAAATAAAACTATCTCTGCTCCTTCTGAATTCCACTTCAGTAGCTGGGTTGAAAGCATTGCTTTCATCACATCTGCCCCAAAAGTAGCTCCAGAGTCTAGCTCTATTGAGCAGCAGAATCACTGTGCTTCTGCACAGTTTCCTGAGATTCTGTTGCTAAGATGCCATAATCCTGTCAATGGCCCGTGACAGCCGTTCTCCTCAAAAATGAAGTCGCCATCTAAGATCCCCTAAAAACCTTTCTGATAGGCTCATTTGGCAGCAACTGAGCACTGAGCAAATGGGAGATGCCGCCTCAGCTGGCTTAGGTGGATGTACGTGTGAGATACCACTGTGGACACGGTGAGGAGTGAATAAAGGAGGAAAAATGGGCTCCAGCCGCAGCTTCCTCTGTGGCCAGGGAACTAACCCCTCCTGGGGAAGAGCTCTAAGGAGGACCATTTACAACTAAGCTTTAGGCTCTGTCTCTGTCAGATTAAGACCAACAGAATTGATTGCCTAGCTCAAACAAGGCCTTAGGAAATTGAAGATTTGGTTTGGAAGAGGAAGATAGAGAAAAATATTTTTAAAAATAGGTCTAACAGAAACATGTACTGTTCAATGTATACTTTCTGGTTATACTGTGTGGAGTAGACACTGAAGTACATGGCCATTGAGAGCTTTAGAGTTCCAAAATTTTGAGCGAAGTTTTAAAGTAGAGGCATCATCTTGATATATTATATGTGCAATTAATGACTTTCCAATCCTAGAGCATATATAGGTCTGAATCTATACATTTCAATGCATCAGCTGCACAGTGCAGCCCGAGGGGGCTTATCACATGACCCCCAACCGTCCTCTTAATAATTATGCTCTTAGGCATTTTCTCCCATCTGCCATCTACCCTTTGTGCTCTAAGGTCTGGTGAGACCATTTCTTAAAGCAGGCCAAACGTAGTCATGGCACCATCACTTTGTCCTCTGCTCACTGGCTACAGTGACCACATGGTCTCTGTCCCTACTCCTGCCCTGTCATATTTTAGAGCTCAGTTCAAAGGTCATCACCCATGAATACCTTTCTTTTTTATTTAATCTAGGTAATATGTACCAATTATACTTGTTTATGCCACAGCATTTTTAATTCATGTACTTGGACTTTAGTTTGATTATATGATTTAATGATTAACAATTTATGCATCTTCTCCCCCGCCAAACTGGAAGTTTTGTGTTCAGAGGTCAGAAACCTTTTTCTACTCTTAGACCCACTGCTGTGTGTGGTAGGCTTCTAAGTATATTTATTGAATACCATTGAATCACATAAACTTTCATATAATTAATGGTATTAATTTTCATTTTCATAATAAATCTTTCTTAAGAAATATGTACTTTAAAATCTAGAATATTAGCTTGGAATTTGTTTATACATTTTGAAATACTTTAAACCCAATTTTTGTGCAGCTGATTTAAATGGTGAGACAGCCCCGGCTTGAACCTGTGTATGATACGGAATGGGCGGCATCTATACAACAGCAAGTATGACATGGAATAGGTGCCAACTACGCAGCAGCACGTTTTTCCTCATTTTAGAAGAACAAGTATATCTTCAGGTGAGAGCAGTGCAATTTCATACAATCACTATACATTCTGGTGTTAGGGGCAACTTTTTAAACTATTTCTTTAACTATGATGAT
Organism: Lophiomys imhausi; assembly: GCA_907164525.1. Taxonomy (NCBI): domain Eukaryota; kingdom Metazoa; phylum Chordata; class Mammalia; order Rodentia; family Muridae; genus Lophiomys; species Lophiomys imhausi. The sequence continues at coordinate 1,878,713 of CAJQZJ010032066.1, read as the reverse complement.
ATTATGCTTATGTGATATGCATTGAACATATCCTGCTACATGGGATTTGTCAAACACACATTTCCTTTGGTCAAGTACCCATCTCTCAGGAAACACAAATGAATCCACATGATTTCTGGAGAGAAAAACCCAAAAACCAACAATAGCAGATGCCTTAGGTGTGCATGGGTGCAGATGGATATGAGATTTTAAATCAGGTGTGCATCATACCCTGTGCAATCATCTCCTGGAGCGCTGAAACACCCTTGAGTTTTAATATGGCTTGGGATGGACTTCTTAAGTAAGACATGAACACAGCGGATTTTCGGAGGGTCAGTGATGGATAGGTTTAAAGAATCACATTGTGTTAAGATCACCATGTATTTTAAGACTTGACACTTCATCCTGATTAGTCTACAAGAAGCATGGCGGCCTCAGCAATCCTATTTATCAAGGCTAAGCAGCTTATTAAAACCTTCTAATTATTAAGGCAGAGTAATCAATCTAGCAATATTCTATTACCTAGCTCTATGCCCTTGAGAAAACTGAGAAATTCTGGCTAAATTGAGAGTGTACAGTGCCTGCTTTGGTCAAAAGTTGATATGTGCTTGAAGCAAATAGTTTTGGTCCCTGTCAGTGAAGACGATGCTGCTTTTATGCTTGGTGTGAATTCCTGGCGTGTGTGTGGAGGCATCATTAGATTTGACTGTCTTAGCTTTAAAACAGGAGGATAGATTTATGAAACTACTAGCTAGGTTATGAATACCTCTGGTGCTGACTGCGAAGTGATTCTCACTGAATGATACCACATAGGACCTTCACTGGCAGAGGGACTTGGGAACAATCATAAGCACTGAGATAATGTGTTAATACCTGTCATGAAGCCTATCTCTCCCCCTCAGGAAAATGTTTGTCAGAATTTCTGAACTCTTCCCAGCTTGTTTCCTGCGGTAGATGAGGAAACAGAAAAACCATGTTGCAGCCAGATGTTGTTTATGCTTATAACCCCAGCACTTCGGAGGCTGAGGCTGGAGGATTGTGAATTTAAGATCAGCCAGGAGCTGCACAGAAAGTCCCCAGATGGAAAGCAAAGCAGAACAACAAACAGGAGCTACAACATTTACGCTGTTTTCTGAAGACCAGGGTTGGAACTTGGCCCTGGATCCATTGAATCCAGTGGTTTATGGCTACTAAGTCTGCTGAAAGGTAAACAAAACCCACCAGAAGTCTCAGTTTTGTTACTAACAATCTCATGATGAGATGGTGGACTGTTCTAGAACAGTCCAACATGATAGTAGACAACTTAGAACCATTCCAGGATGCCAATGATGAAAATGGAAACAATGCTAATGAACGAATCATAGTGAGGATAATGCTGACACTAGTAACAATATATGAGCCATTGCCATGTGTGCGAGCGCATGGTTTTACCCAGTTTGCACAACAGCTGCCAAGTAGGCAATTCTATTTAAAATCCATAATACCGAGGATAAAACAGAATATAAGAACATTCACTAATTTATTTAACAAAATATGTATTTGGAATCTAATATATACTAAGAATAGTAGTTAGAGATATGGAAAATCAGATACAAAGCCTTCAAAATCATGAGACAGACCAAAAATTTACAAAAAACCAAAAATCTGACAAAGAGATTACAAAATAAACTGTGACAAACAAAAAAGAGAAGCAGAGTTTGAACAGGCAGTCTAGTAATAATCCAGTCTCCAGAGGAAGGTTCTTGAGAGATATTTGAGAAATATTTGAATAAAATCTCAATAAACTCAATGAAGCTAGTGTGTGAGTATATGAAGAAAGGTCGGGGTACAGGTACAAGGATCGTCACCTTTGAGAGCCTGATGTAAAGCTATTCCCTTCAAATTGAAACATTCCATCCGAGAGGGAGGCTCTTAAGATTCAGGGAGCTAGCAAAACAACCCTCAAGGCTTGACAAGTTCACAAAACTTACAAGACCCAGTAAACAAAGTGCCTCACCAAGGCTATAAAATCAGTAAACAATTGCTGAGGAAGACAACATTTTCCCATGGAGTTGCCTGAAAGTTGGATAGGGAACTCACAGAACACAGCTTCTATGAGTCACCACACATGGGAAAGCTGGAAGAAGTGGAGGTGGTGGTGGGACTATTGGTGTGCTGCACAGTTAACCATTCTTTGGTTCATCACACTAGGCTTGTTTGGTATTGTTTCCTTGGTCAACCTTTGTTGCTTTCTCTGGAATGAGTGTTTTTTTTTTTTTTTGTTGTTCACATGCCCCTACAAAAAGTCATACAACAAAGTTTAAGGTGAAAAAACTGGGGCTTTGAAGATCAGTGGAGAAGCCATTGGGAGATGGTGTGGAAGGCACAGGGTCATGGTCTTCTTTGTAGACAATAGTGGACAGTTGGAGCTACGAATACAGAGAATACAGACACACAAGATATTAGTCCAAACCAGGGGAAAGTGGCCCAACCATTGCAAAGTGATGAAAATGCTGTGGTATCCTGCATTGGTAAGGGATGGAATAAAAGCCACAAAGATTAAATCAAAGTTCAAGTCTCCCCTGTTATCCGTATAATCTCTCCTTTCTCCTCATGACCAACAATGTGTTTCGTGCCTAAGTATTCCTTCTGAGTCAGGCCTAGTTGACATTAGTTGCCTTGTTTCCCAGGCAGTTCTGGGTCTCTGAAGGAAACATTTCTCGGCATTTCAGTGCACAGAGGTACCGACTAATAAAGATGCGTTACAGGAATGAATCCCTTTAGGAAGTGATAGGTAGCAGTTATGGATGTGCATGCTCATGATCACAGCACTCAGGAGGCTGAAGTAGGAGGATCTCAATTCAAGCCTAGTCTGGGTTACATAGCAAAGACTGTTTAAAAAAAATTCAAAACCAGAAATAAGAAACAAAACCTACTCCCCGCTACATAAACACACAAAGCTGCTGGATAAATATCCCTCAGTGAGAAAGCTAATGACTGGCAGCTACTCATCTTAAATTTATTTCTTTCTGTGCTTTTTACTCACAAGGCAGGCTTCTCTTAGGTTACCTGATAGTAACTTCATTTATCTTGGTTTCTAGATTCTGTGCTTCTGGTCCCATGCTCAATCAATGCCATTTCTTGAGAGGTCTCTTATCTTTGATATCATCACTTCACCCTTGTGGGTCGTTCTAAGATGCTCAAAAATATATTTATAAACTTTGTTCTTGTACGTTGTTCTTCCTGTAATGGACCCTTCTTGTAGTTCTGAGTACAAGGGAGAAAAAAGACTTCACAGTTTTTCCATCCAATCATTAGTAACTTCCATGCCTTCACCTTGGTTCCCAATTCTTGTGTCCTGTGACTTTCATATGGCCCTTTTCCTACCATGACTCTAACTGAATGGTCTTTGCCATTTTTTCTTGTGTATTTTTTAGCTATTATGGGTTAATAATTTTTTACTAAAATGCTAACTTTTTCAATAACTAATATTAAAAAGACTTCTCAAAAGTATTACTTTCCTTCATATTTTAAGTAAGTCTGTGAAATAAATGTTTATTTAGAAAACGATTTCATTAAATGTCAGGATTATAGACCAACTGTGTGTCTGGAGTCAGGTGCTACGTGATTTGGGCAAACAATTAAATATAGCTCTAGAGTCACTGAGAATTCAATGAAGGAATGTTGGTAAACAAAATGTGATATAAGCATGCAGAGTTGATATTTTACGGGCATCTGGCACAATAATTTAAAAAGGCTTTCAAGTAACCTAATTAAATCTGTTTGACAAAGACCATTTCCACCTTTCAAAACACTTTTCTTTGCTATAATGAGTATCTGCAGTTACTGCATTGGCATGGGCCCAGAAACATTTTCAAATTTAAGTGTAAACAACTCAGTCCATATTATTCCTAAAAACACTCAATATTATTTGCTATAGCTGGATCACTAAGGTCCCTGATAAATTTTCATAGTTCTCTTTTCCCATGATACTTGGCTTTAGGTGGTGAAAGAAGATCATGAAATGCAGATATGACTGAGAATTCAAAAGGATATTTAACAGGAAGGTAATAGGTATGACTGTAGGGCTATGCATTTATTCTTTACCTGTGTTCAGCAAACTGTCTTTAGTTAAAAGTTGAGATCTCATTTGATTCCAGTCATCTGTGCCTCAAAACACCAGGAACAAGAATGAATTAAAATATTTTAGTGATATTTAACTTTTTGTTTGGGAATCTGTAGGTTTAGCAATTCCTTGTTGTGATTCTTTATTTTATTTTCCTTTAAATATGGAAATATTCAATAAACATGGATATTTATATATCCATGGAAATAATATGGAAACATAATCCATATTATTTCAAAGGATAATAATATATTTGAAAAATATCCACTGTCATGTCAAAGAGAACACTTAGATGCTCAGAACAGAAGATCTAGCAGGTAGCTTATAATTATAATTTTTTAATCATTAATACTATTGAAATAGACTAATAAGGTATAATCAAAATTCAGAAAACCCTCTATAGTTTTTAATTCTTTTTTCATTTTAAAGTTACTTCTCAGATAGGCCATCTTCCCAGTACTTGCTAATCATGGCTGCTATTTACTGCAAATTGTATTATATATCTTATACACACTACTTTTGGTTCAGACAAACAAAAGAGGTAGGTACCTTACAACTAATGAGACAAGATTCAGAAATCTTAGGCATCATGCCTACGGGCATGCAGAACAACTTTATTTACCCATAACCACACTGGAACTGCAAATAAAAAAAGGAATATAAATAAAGCAGAAATAAAGAAACTTAAAAATAATATAACTCCAGGGATGAGCTATCTTAATAAAAATGTTATGCTAGAAGCAATGAAGGTGGGATATACAGACTGTCACAAGGGTCAGAGCAACCAAGGATACTTGATTGTCTATGATAATTCCATTGTCCACTAGATCTTGCCTGTGGACAGATTCCTCTGAGTCTGTGCTGAGTGCTCTCTGTCAGTGGTCGGGTTGGGAGTGAGCTGACCTGTGTAGGATAGTGGAAGACTATCTCCAGGGTGTGTTCACGTGAGTTCAGTAGGGATCAGAACCCAGATGGTTCTTAAATGACTCCTTAATGCAGACAGATGGTAAGACTCCTGATTATAACTTTGTAAAAGCAAATCTACTACAAAAGTTTAAAACAACCTTTCTTGGGTGTCAGTGCTACAGTTGAGAAAAGCATCTTAGAACCACGTTGGAAGAGGAGATGTGAGTGAAATGCTCTATAAAGTTTTTTATCAAGAACCAATAAAAAATGAGTTCATGATTATAACTGTGGGTGGAATGTAACCTCTGTTCCTCAAGCCTTGTTTCCTTTGGCACTCATTGGATACTTGAGCTATGAGGAGAGGATGGATTGTGTGCTTGGCAAACCTGGCATCTTATGTAGCGGTGCCCCTACTGGAGGTGTGGCCATGGGTGCACTGCAATTCACTCTTCTCCTTTGTAAAGTGGGGACAATAATTGTACCTGTTTCTAGTTCTGTTGTGGTGGTTAGATTTTTAAAAAGTGCACATAAAGATCTTGCTGTTACTAATGCTGTTGGTGTTAGGTGCGTCGTTTCTGAAACCATGGGGATCACAAGAAGCTTTGTCAAGAGGATGTAGTCATGATCACAGTAAGAATAATTCCTTAATGTAGTGCTACTTCCTGGAAAAAAAATCCCTATGGTTTTTGGAGGTCCCAGATTGGTACACAAAATGCAAGTGGTTTGTCTAAAACCCAAATCAGTATTTAGTGTTCTTTCCAACTCTCCTGCCTTAAATACTTTAACTCTGTTCACAGAAGTTTATTGTTTATTGAGTCATGCCAATCTCTAATTTTAGAAATAATTCTCCAAGTTATTTTTCTTGTTCTATTTTAACCCAGTTATCACAACATACAGATGTTTTAGATAAATATTATATACTACCTGAAGGGCAAGCCCAAAATTATATTTGTAAACAGTCATCTTAACATTATTTTATATTTTTTAAATTAAAAAGAAATTATGTTTTTAACTTCTAAGAAACTAAATTATACAAATGTTAACAAGGTTTACATTTGGCATGTGTATTTAACAAGCAATTTCCTAGCTCCCCAAATATTTATTTTTTGGTATCTTGCTTTCTTTTTATGACCTATCTACTCTATTTGAATTCTATTCAGTTTATACAATCAGAAAATTACTTTTCCATAATTGCTGTAATTACAGTCCTCTTCATATGCTCATTCTTGTTCCTGACATTTATGTGACAGCATTTGGGATGAAGTCCAGACACATCAGGAGCATTTAGGAGACAATGAAAATACTTCTTGTACTTTAATAAACATTGTTTAAAATAAACATATGTCAACTCACTTGCTTTTCATAGTTTAACATGATCTCATTCTTTAATAGCTCATTATGGAGTTTCTTTGAGTTAATTTAGTAAGAAACTTAGCTTTGAAAAGTCCTACATGGTATGTTGGGGGGAAGAATGGTTAATTTATTTACTTAAAATTGTCAAGTTGAGTGACTCCCTTTCAGAGATGCCCACATACTTGCTCTTGGGTGTATCTTCTCTAAACCCTTCTATTCTCTTTCTTCTCTTAACCCTTGTTCCGAAGTCTGTATGAAAATATCTTTATTAGCAACCCTCCAAAATATCAAAGTGACCAAGAGAGAAATTTTAACCCACAAAGGATAGAAGAGTCTTAGCTGAGTGCAATCCTTTTTGTAAGGAAGACAGATTCTAAGTAAATACCATTCATCTGCCCATATGCAAAAGTGTAGGAGGCAGAAGCAGAAGCTGAAAGAAACTGATAGGCCTGTGTCAGGAAGGTCAGAAAAGGATGAAAATAAGAAGAAACGGTTCGGGTCAATGTAGAGAAATGTGATTTAGGTATAGTTTTACATTTGGAGCAATGTTTTTATGCAGTACTCCAGTAAAGAAATAACTAAAGGCAACTAATGCATTGGAGGACTATGGTGGTTTGAATAGGTTTGTCCCCTATAAATACATGTGTTTGAATGCTTTGCCAAAAAGGAATGGCACTATTATGAAGTGTAACTTTGTCGGGTCAGTGTGTACTTGGAGAAAGTGTGTCACTGTAGTGGTGGGCTTGGTGGTCTCCTAAGCTCTAGCTACACCCAGTAAGACAGTCTCTTCCTGACAGCCTTGGGATCAGGACATAGAACACAGCTCCTTCAGTACTAATTCTGCCTGCATCCTGCCATATTTTCTACCATGGGGATAATGAAGTAAATCTCTGAAACTGTAAGCCAGCTCCTATGAAATGTTTTCTCTATGACATTTGCCTTGTTCATGGTGTCTCTTCACAACAATGGAAATCCTAGGATAAGAATCTATAAGAAAACACAAACAGCAACAGGTGCAAACTAACTTGATCATCAATGTTTATAAGATATTTTAAAAGATAGGACAAAAAAGACTCCAAGTAACTTTAAAACAGTATCCTTTTCCTATATCCTACAACTCTAATGACAAAACAGAAAATACACACATGCATGCATTGTACTGTATCTAGTCAATGCGCGTCTTAAAGGGAATGGTTGGCAATTCTAAAGTATATAAGCATATGATTTTACTGTTGGAGAAGGATGTTAGAAATCAGAGGAATAGGTAAGGGTAAGATGAATTTCTTAGTACTGAATCAGCATGAGTGTGAGCTCACTGGTAAACACTCCAGATCAAAGAGTTCATGGAAATGTGCATGTGGAATGGTAAAGGGATGGTTTCCTAAGTCTAAACAGAGGGTTGCAATTCAGTAGAGACCCTGGTTTCTTTATGTTTTCTAATTAAAGGAATGAAGACTTCTTAGAGTAGAGGTTGATTCTAGGAATTCAAAATGGTCTTGAATTAGCTAATAATGGCACAAATTAGAAAACATCTCAAAAAGTATGGGGGTATGTCAAAGGATATACTGTTAACTGTAAGGAGCTCTTAATGTATAAAAATTAGAATGACATAAACAATGAGGTGAATATTATTGGATTATATCCACAGGATGCACATCCATGAATCTGTAGTTTTAGATACACATAATAAAATAAATAAAGAATTAGTAAGGAAATACTGTAGTATTTCCTTATAGTTGACCATATCAGAGGCAAGGCTGGGGAAAAGGAATACATTAACCTGGACTTCCAATGTCTTGCAGGTCTAGTCTGTTTTGTGATGTAGTAGCAGAATAAACTGGATAATTTCTAAGGAGTAGAATTTCATTTGGCTCTTGGTATTGGTGCTGGAAAGTTGGAAGTTGCAGGATTACAACTAGTGAAGGGCTATTTTCTCTGCTCATACAAGGCAAAAAACATCAATCTTAGGGTATTTATTGCTATGATGAAACATTGTGACCAAAGCATCTTAGGGAGGAAAGGGTTTATGTGGCTTACACTTCCACATGCACAGTCCATCACTGAAGGAAGTCAGGACAGGAACTCAAGCAGGGCAGGAACCTGGAGGCAGGAGCCGATGAAGAGACCATGGAAGAACCCTGAATACTGTCTTGCTCCCCAGGGCTTGCTCAGTCTGCTTTCTTACAGAACTCAGGACCACCAGCCCAGGGATAGCACCACCCACAAAGGGCTGGGCCCTCGCCCATTAAGGACTAATTAAGAAAATGCCCTACAGGCTTGCCCACAGCCTGATTGTTCTTTTCTTTTATTTGTGTGTGTGTGTGTGTGTGTGTGTGTGTGTGTGTGTTTATTACTTCAAACTATATCTCCATCACAGTGTCCTCTTTCCACTCCTCCAGGTCCCACCCTCCCACCCTCTATCCCTTTCCTTCTATCCTACTCCTCTGGAGTGGGGTGTCCCAACACAAGGAAGCTCTTACCCCTCATTTAACAGCTGAACTGGGTGGGGGGGGGCACAGCCTGATCTTATGGAAGCATTTTCTCAATTGAGGTTCCTTCCTCTCTGATGACTCTAGCTTGTGTCAAGTTTACATAAATTAGCCAGCAAGGCATCAAGAGAGAACGAGAGGATATGCTGAGCAAACTTACTCTCAGGGTAACACCGAGCTCACACTCACGACCTCAGCACCTCCAGTGGGGCCTTGTTTCCGGACACTGGGGATGAAGTTTCAACTTTTTAAAAACTATAACATTCCTCAAAAATATATCAGTAACGCACAGAAAATAAGTAGTGAAAGTGAAGAAAACTCAGCAGACATTTAAAAATGCCAAATAAATACAATTTGAGAGAGAGTCCTTTAAAAAAATATGTATGTATGTATGTATGTATGTATGTATGTATGTATGAGAGTACATGTGCATGTATATTGAGTAGTAATCTTCAAAAGTCAGGGGCACAGAAGAAAAGGAAAGTGAGAAACTGTCAGAGACCAGAGAAGACAAGGACGCCATGACGTAAAAATGTATGTGGAATCTGGAATTAGATGCTAAGATAAAGTGAATATATTGTGGTATGAGCTAGAGTGATTAGAATTGGGCACATGGGTAAGGGTTGCATGTCAAAGTTAATCTTCTGGTTTCATTTGGTGTCCTGTGGGTGTACATAAATGATTTTAATATTAGAATTAAGTAAGAAACAGATATGGAGACTGCTGCTTTTTTTTTTTTGCAGTAATTTATAAATTTAAATTTTGATTCCAGGCACAGCAAGATTGTATGGCAGCCACTTGGGAAAGCTGGTTTTTTTCCCACAGTCCCTGGGTTATAAAGCCTGGATCCAAGATGGCGGCGGCTGGCACAGACGTATTTTGATTTCGGGGTCAACAATCACAAGGAGGCAAGTGTTCCAGGATGCTGTAAAAAGGGCACGACACCTTCTAAATCTCACCTGGTTACACAGGGACCACGGAAGATGCCTGGGCAGGACGCCACTTCCGAATCTCGGACATGCTAGGAAGCCTCTGGACCTGGGAATCGGGATAACCCATCCCCCCCAAAAGGAGAAATCCCAGTAAGTTCCAACCTAATACCCAGCAGGCAGATTCAGAAACCACACAGAGATAATCCCCACCCTGCTGGGCACTCCCAGGTCTCACACAGACGATTCCATCCAATTATCTAGGAAAGGTTGCAACCCTTGGAAGTGAGCAGGAGATCCCCTGCAAAGTGCCTTTAGACCACAGATTGCAGTCTGTGACATCACCAGCCAGTTTCCAAGCTGCGGGAGCAGCAAGGCTACTGCAGCTGAACTGCAGGCTTACCCGCTACAGGAACCAACCCCGCCAAAACTAGTCTTATGTCCTAGTACAAGCCCTTCCAGCCGGAAATCAGAGCTTACTTGTAAACAGCCCCGCCACTTGAATTAATTAGGTCCCCACCTGGGAGGCGGGACTGAATGACTCACCTTATAGGGGTGGAGTAAGGCAACTCGAATCCTACACCACAGTGCCCTCTTTGGACCCAAGTCCACAAGACAGCAAATTCCACATGACCAGAGGCCAGAGACAAAAAAGAAAACAGAGCGAAATGTCTCCAACAAAAGAAAGCAATACTATTTTGTCCAACCCAAACCACCTCACCACAACTGAAACACATGAAAATGATGACAATTCTACAGTATGGAAAGTGATAAAGTCCCTTCAAGAAGAACTTAAAACTATGAAGGAATTCAAAGAAGCCACAATCTCACAAGTGAAAACAATGGATAACATCATTAAAGAGCTCCAAGACACGGTGACCCAGCTTGAACAGAAAAAGGATAAAGCAATAAAGATCTCCAGACAAAAACAAGCAAACTGGAGAAGGAAATGTACAAAACGAACACT
>CAJQZJ010032066.1:1827623-1857985 GCA_907164525.1 Lophiomys imhausi | reverse complement strand
TTAAATGGTCTTGTTAAATGGGTTTTGGAGGTTAGACCCAGGGACTTCTCTCTTTTGCTTTTCTGTATCCTCCGTTCTCTCCTATATAGGAGTGAACAGACTTGAGAAAAATGGGACATAGACATAGTATAGGAAAGATCAAGAAAAAAGGACAGATTATTGAATATAGCCTTATACCTTTGTATACTGATACAAAATTAATATTATATTTGGCTAAATTGGTATTGATCATTGTATATTAATGCAAAATTAAGATTGTATAGGGCTACATTGGTATTGATCTTTGTATATTGATACAAAATTAAGATTATATTTGGCCACATTGGTATTGATCTTTGTATATTGATACAAAATTAAGGGTAACGCTTCTTAAAGGTATTGTTCGTAGTAATACTTAAAAATGAAATGTCAAGTTTTGACCTCTTGCTACCAACCGACATAAACTGTTTAGGATAATTAAGAAACGGAAACTAATAGTCATGAAAACGTGTCATTTTGTTAGTTACTATGACAGTCTATCACAGTTATTTTCTAAGCTACTCAGAAATCAAGTTGCTAAGAGAGAAGCAATATTTGCTTATCTAAATATAAGAGATAGATAGGGCATCTTCAAAAACCTCAAGAGATCTGCAGAATATGGCATTCAAAGATGTTTTCTTAACTTAAGATTTTTTGATATCGAGACATGTCAGTTCCTGACAGCACTCCCTATTCTACTCCAAGTAGAAGATGAGCATCGAAGAATCTCCAGTGGGAGATGATTGAATTGGTGGTGAGCCGTTCTCTTGGCAAGAAAAACCCCTTGCTTCAACTGTAGACAGACTTCTGTCCAAAAAGGACAAAACTTGGAAGCAGATAAGTCGACAGCCTAGCTCTGCCAAGACAGGGTAGGTAAGTCCTTCATAATTCCTGCTCTACAACCAATGTCTGTCAGAGAAATGGGGCCAAATGGCTGAAGATTGATGCTGTAATGTATGGAGAGAAAATGGGAACTGTCCAGCCAGCCACTGGTATATCATTTTTTAGTTTTGGAAGCTGCAGGCCCTGCACTTCCTATATAATCAGATATATTTATCCCTCTCAGGTCTCTGAGGTGGTTGAAGAATAGATAGCCAGAGTCTCATAGTTAAATTTTGAGTTGTTTAGGAATCAAGAGGGTGTTCTGGATCTAAGAAGATATTTTTAAAATTAGGAGGCAAGTTAGTATGAAAGCTGAGTTAGATATAGAACTTTAAACTCATGGAGATGGTTAGATAGTAGAATGTTAAAGTCAGGTGCCAAATACATATGGACTGGACATTGGGAATGTATGCTAAGCCATATAACTCTTATAATTGTGGCCTATTTATTTCTGTTGTTTTGTATTGTATTTATAGTTATAAGAAAAAGAACCATTTTTTGGACTGAAAGGGAGAGCTGTTGGGGGGAAAAAAGAAATACCTTAAACTAAAAAAAAAAAAAAAAAAAAAAAAAAGAAGGGGAAGAGGGGGGGGGGGGGGAGGGGGGGGGGGGGGGAAGGGGGGGACTGGAGGGGGGAGTAGGGAGGGGATTGTGATTGAGATGTAACTTGAAGAAATAAAAAATAAATTATTAACAAAAAAAAAGTAAATGCCTGGTTGTATCTCTGAATTAAATGTTTATCTTACATCGTAAAAGTTGATTTAAAGAGCTTCTGATGAACAGGGACACACTGATAGCCAGGTATCACAGACCAAAATAAAGAGGAATATATATATATGACACAGCAGAATTAGTGATTTAAAAAAAATCTAGACTTATTCATGAAAATAATTAAAACAGATTTCAGAATCTAATTCCATGCAAACAGTTAATGTATCCTAACAGCAACTTCATGAAATTCAATTAAAAGGAAATGGAATGGCATTTTAACAATAAAGAGCCATATTTTTAGTGCTACAAGGCCACTATTTTATGCTTTGAAATTTTGAACTTAAGAGCCATAATTCCCACTTTGTTAAGAAAAACAAATGTAAATCCTCACAGGAACAGAAGACTGAATCAGCCTCCAGCTCAACCTTTGCTCTGAGCCACATGCTATGACCTCATATTACTCTTCCCAGGCCTGGCCTTCCTTCTTATTTTGTTCTGACAGCATTCCAAAGAGGGACAGGTGGTTTTAGGGCCTTTTCTTGTGTTATAAATCGACTAATATTTCATGGTTTTCACCTTTAATGGGCTAAACAGAAAGCACTTCACAAAAGTCACTACAGAACTTTGGAGAAATAATTTATACTGTGGGGAATTCTTAAATCAGTAACTTTGCAACATGAAATTCAAAAGATAAGTGAACAGCAGTGACTGCTCCTTCGAAGGCTGCTTTGCAAAAGCTGCACCATGGATACATGTTCCTTACGTGACTTAATATATAGAGACCAATGAATAGATTACACTGGCCCTTGTGTGTTGAGCTTCCATTGTGACAATTGTGCCACAGGGCGTACAATGAAGTAAAGGGCTGCCGTATGATATATGGAATTCTTACCAGAGAGGGGAATTAATTCCTTTAGGGAATTTTGTTGTTGTTCATAAAATTAACTTTTTTCGTGCCTCAACTTGAACTTCAGAACTTGGGGATGGCCAGAAATGAACAAAGCAATCTAAGACTTCACATACTGAAAAAGTCAATACCAATAGAAATGAAGTTTCTTTTAGGTTGACTGCAATTATAAATTACCACTGCATGTGATAAGTAGGACCAACGGAGGGGTGCCTGGGTGAGAAAATGCACTGTGTGAGGCAGTCAGGCATGCCTGTTGAATCATAAGCTGAACACTCTTGCATTTGTGGCATTTTAGCTACATTTAATTTAAAAGGCTGGGGAGTGTAGACACAGGCTCATTCTGAGAGGGGGTATAATGAACAATCTTTTCAGGGTTTCACATTAGTGATAAAGACAGTACAGTTTCTCAGAAAAAGAATAGTCAGCACCTGTGTCAGCTTGTGTGGGGGAACTCTAGGCACATCTGTTAGGGTTGATTCAGGAAGTTGGCCATGGAGCTGGGAAGGCCTCTGGGCCTTGGAAACGCTCCAGTGGTTCTTACAATCCTGGCTTCTGCTTGGGAAGAGAGAACACCACCATTTTTAACATCCAACTGAATATATTCATTTTTTGGTCTCATTGTCTCTCAAATACTACAAGCCCTAAGAATATTAAAGAAATCTATTGTTTCCACTCCCTGAACTAGCTCCTCTATTTGCTAACACCACCATCTTCCTCTGGAATGTATATCTTAGCTGATGTATCACTCTTTTGCCTCCACATTTAGACTTCGCTGTCTATCTGGAGAGTCTTATAAATTTCCCGTTGCTACTCTACCACGATTTCTGCTTTCCTTCCTTCTTCATGCCAGTGACCCTGCTATTCATTTCATCCATCTAAATCTTTCTTTACTTAGTTGTCAGATTGTGACTCTGATTCTGTCATTCTTAAGATAAAAGAGCAACATGGGTTGTCATTGGCTTCAAGACAGAAGAAAGTGTTTAGACTGACTTGAAACCTCTATAGTGGAATCCCAACCACACTGACCTCCAAGGACACAGAATCAGGGCCACCCTTTTCAACTTGGCAGGTATCTCCTAAGCTCCCAACATTACTACACTTATGTTTCATGTCACCGGTTCCCCATGCTGGTGACCTTAACTGCTATCTACCTGAGACCAGAGCAGGGGCATTGCCTTCTCTGCTGGGAAGGGGCATGTCTCCAAGGAACCAAGAGAAACCCACTGACAGAAGTAAGGAACAGATTGGATAGTGGGTAGAATGAACCCCTTATCATTCCTTCATTTCAGTTCTTGTGAGTTAATGATGGTCTAACAAATTTCCTTTACCTGTCACATTGTCTGTCTCTTTGGTTGGCATACTGATGGTGTCAGGATATTCCCACCTGCTTTCATACTCTGATGTTTCCTATTTTCTCAATCCTATTTTCTGTCCTTCCTTTCATAGGTTTTTCACCTGAACAGGGACCTATATTTTTTTCTGGGCTCAGTGTTAACTCTGTGGACTCTTCTTATCTCATGGTGAGTGATATGCACTTTCTAGCTTAGTCTTCATAGTAATAATAAGAAGGTACTCTCAAATCATATTTATTGATGTGAATATTGCAATTCATGAATTTAAAAAATATTTTTAGATCACATAGACTGTAAATGAGGTCACTAGGATTCAAGCCCACAGAGTCTTATGGGGACTTGAACTCTTAATGAAGCCTCATCCACCTAATTCAACTCTGCTTTGAAAGCACACATCTCATCTATTTGAAAAATCATGTTTCAAGGCTTAAGATGATGTTACATGGCTTTCTTTTGTGTCTAGTGCAGATGTAGCTAGTCCATTAGCACAAAGAAATTCATCTGAGAAAGAGGATTTGAGAGAGAATCAGACATATTGAGATGTTGAGTTGTATCATGTTAATTACAGGAATTTTAAGAGTCAAAGTGTACATTATTCAATAGTAACCGGTATCTATACATAATGTATATGCAAATTAAATGATTAGATTTTATACCTAAGCATGTAAATAATATACTTTTCAGGTATAACTTCAAACAAGGGAAAAATGACGCAAGTCTGGTTCCTCAGGCACATTAACCGCATCTTAGACATTCAACAGCTACATTTTTATTAAATGTACACAAATTAAAAGTAAAAGAAACTGTAAAAATTTGATTGATTCATCTGAGTAAACTTACTGAAAGCACCACGGTAACATGTGCTGTTGCTACTATAGCAGACTACAAACATAGAGAATAGTTCCATCAGCAAAGACAATTATAGGACAGTGCTAATATCGCACTCTCAATTTCCCCAGTACACACGGTCAATCTTTGTTGCTGGACACTGATATGCATTTCCTAAAACCATACTAGGAGTTATATGGTACAGCAGTTAAGAATCCATGTTTTGAACACAAATCTTAGCACTGTGATAAGTCATGTGACCATGGATAGTCTATTTAACTTCTCTGGTTTCAGTTTATGCATCTGTCAAATGAAGCTGATAATGTTTGCTTCTTAATGGGGTTTTTGTAGGGACTACAAAGTAAAATAATTCTCATATTGCCTGATGCAAAATATCCAACAAATATCAGCTACTGGTATTTCCACATTCTCCAAACAGGATCCAGGACTGAAGAAGTGGATATAAAGTTTCTTATAACTTCAATGTGCTAAGGACAGTAGAATTATTCCTATAGAGCCGTTTTACAATTATTTGTGATTTGAGCTCCCAGAAGGTTGGGCCAGACCCCTTGTCTTGGTTCTAGTGACTAAATTTCTGTAACTGTGTTCAATTCCTAAGAGTCTGGAACACCAGACTACCTGAAAGACAGAGGCATCATGGTTCAATGATCAAAGGCACTGGATTGAGACAGAGCAGAGTCACTGCCTGAGTTTTTCAATCTGAAAACCACTTCAATCATGGGAATCCAAAATATTATTCCTTCAAAGCTTTCTCACCTCTTCTTACCTATTTACCCTTTCCAATATAATTCTTAGATCCCCCCATTAAACCAATTCATTTCTGAGTGTTGGGGTATTAGTGGTGAATACTATCAGGCTTGTTTGACATTTAATTGTCTATATGGCCTTCTTGTACCTTAAAGAATAAAACTGGAATATACAGACGGGTATATCAGTACTTGAAAGATGCTATATATATCATTATTCTTTCTAACTTTCACACTTTTTAGACTGAAATAAAGGAAATTGTTAGTGTAACAAATTATTAAAATCTCTGCAAAGAGAACAGTTGAAGATGTACCTTTCGTGTGAAATTTATATATAACTGTTTTTTCAAGGACAAAGACTACTTCATGATCAACCTTAATTTAAATTCTCGTTCGGCTATCTGGTGAAGTATTGATAGATGCACTATTTTTAGGTGAGTTGTAACCTCAAAGTTTTCACATACCATGAAGTTCCTCAACAGTTTAAACTACTCTCACAAACACTTATATTCATCTCCCTTTTAAAGTATCAAATAAAAATATGTTTTGACCATCAAGATAGTTGACCAGGGCAACATCTTTCAGTTGGATTTTCACCCCTTGTTCCTTGAGAGCTGATCCCAATAAATAAACCACAGATCAGTAAATGGATGGAATAAGTGTTTTTAATGGTGTCATCTGTGATTGAGGAAGAAAAAAGCCTAAGGAAAATAAAAAGTCATTTCAAGAATAATTCCAACATGATTATCAGTTCTTCTCTTGAGAAAACTGTGAATCAAAAGTCTGTTAGAACAGCTGTTGTAATATATCTGAAAATGTGGTATATAGCAAACCCACTCAGTGATATCATTGAGATACTTTGATAAAACATGAAAATAATACATAAGGATAAGGTATTTGGGTCAAGCCTAGTATGGTGGCCCATCCCTTTAATCCCAGCACCCAGGAGGCAGAGGCAGGTGGATCTCTTAGTTCAAAGGTAGCCTGGTTTGCAAAATGAGTCTAGGACAGCCAGAGATACACAGAGAAACTCTGTCATGAAAAAATAAAACAAAAAAGAAAGATATTTGGATCAAAACAAGGGTTTTCATAGTATCTAGTTTTCTATTGCAGTGTCAAAACACCATGAGGAATGCAACTTATCCAAGAAAGTGTTTAATTCAGCTTAGAGTTTCAGACATTCAAAGTCCATGATGGGGGAGCAAAGTTGACAGCTCATATCTCTATACCAAAGCAGGAGAGAGAGAGAGAGAGAGAGAGAGAGAGAGGGAACCAACACTAGGAATAACTACAGGCTCTTGAAACCTCGCAGCCCTTCTCTAATGAAACACCTCTTTCAATACATCCACACTCCCAATCCATTCCAAATAGTTTCCTTAACAGTGGGGGTGTGTAAATATTCAGACAAGCAAGCAGATATGGGCGCCATTCTCATTCAAACCACCACAGCTACTAACAAGGACTCCTGTGTGATTTAAATGATAGAGATCCCTTGTCTTTGTTGTTTTCAGTCACAGATACAGGATTTTGTGGTTCTTGCCATAAGTTTGTTGTTTGTGAATAGTTATGTGCATAATATTTTCTAGAACAATCTACTTACTTAGTTCCATTTCTCTTTCTTATTTTCTAGTTTCTCTAATACAATTCCTACTACTACACATTAGCTGAAACTGGAACTGCTAGGAATATCCCTGGGCTACTGTTTACAGTGTTTTATTTTTGCTGAAATACATTCCAAAAGAAATGTATTTCATTCCACTGTTAAAGTACACACACATGCATACCAACATGCACACACTACACATACACACACACATACCCTTTCAGGTATTTTATTTTCTCTTGATAATGACTAAGGCTGGACACTTCTGTTATAATTTGAACTTTGAAAAAGTAAAAACATGTTTCCAAAGTCAAGTGTCAGTTGCTAAAAGCAAGCACCTTTTGATACAATCAATTAAACAACCTGTCTATAGAAAATATTAAAACTGAAATATAAGTAAAAATGAATGAAAAAACACAGAGTAAATTCTCTAACTGTCCAATATAATTTGGGTGAGCTCTGTACTATCTTGCTAAACAAAATCCTTCTTTGCTTGGTTCCTAAGGAAATTGGTAAACTTGATAAGGCATAAAAGTATGTCATGGAGCATCCCATAAACATCCCATGGAGCACCAATAAAATATCTTGTGTCCTAATAGACGCTATAATTGCAAAATGAAGTATGCCTGTATCATATCATGAGTTGATCTATCTTTGAAATCTAGTTTAGACTAGCTAATGCTTATCAATAAATAAATAGGAAATGGAACAGTTACAAGCACTAAATGTATACAAGTTGAATACATAAGAACTAGAAATAGATGAATAAATATAAGAATTGGGAATAGGAATTGTAGAATTAATTAAATTATTACCAGTTAAATTGCCGGACTAAGACTGCACAATCCAGGCTAAGGTTTGTCAAAATCCATCAGGTGTCTCTGTGTGATTATTTATAATGGTGGGTTAAGGATTAACATTGCTGAACAATTAACAATAATATAAAAACTGGTAATAAATAAATTAATTATTTCTACAGGGAATAAAGAACACACACACACACACACACACACACACACACACAATTATTCAACAGGTAACTTTAGATTTAATGTCCATTGCCTGTTTTGAACCGTTACAAAATACTTGACTCTGAAGGAAAATTGTGATCTTGTGTAACCTGCAAGTTTCTAACTCATAGATCAGTATTAATGAGCTCTCAAAGACTGGGAAATGCCTGGTTCAGAGGGGTCAAGGAAACACAAGAAAATCCACGGAATCAACTAACCTGAGTGGATAGGGGTTCAGCCAGGCTGGATTACCAACCAGGGAGCCTTCATGGGTCTGACCTAGGCTCTCCACACATGCTGTCGTTTTGTAGCTTGCTCTTCTTATGGGACTCCTAACAGTCAGAGCAGGAGCTGTCTCTGACTCTGTTGCCTGCATTTGAGACTCATTCCCCCTACTGGGTTGCTTTGTCCAGCTTTAATAGAAGAGGAGGTGTCTAGTCTTACTGCAACCTGATATGCCAAGGCTAGCTGACATCCCTGGAGGTCAGCCCTTTTCTGAAGAGAAATGGGGGAGGGGAGAAAGGAGAAACTGTGGTCTGGATATAAAATAAAATAAAAACAAAAATAACAAAAGGCCAGCCTCTACATTTGCTGAGTAGCCCGCATACTATGATGCACTGACAGAATTAACACTATGGTTCCACAGAGAGAACTCCACCCTCCCCCACGCACAAAGATCAGAAATAATCAATAGTTTAAACTATGGCAACTGATAACAAAAGCAGCCAAGGAAAAATTGTTGGGTACCAGTCAAGTATTTTCTTCTTTTGTTTCTTTGTTTTATCGTTTTAAGCCTCCAGTGAGAATTATTATTATATATAAATTCTTTCGGCATTACAGAGAGAACACAATATTTGATAAATGGTTGCAAAAAATGAGTAGCATCTATCAATAACCACAAAAGGAAGGCCAAGGGTTGGGGGGCATTATGTTTTTAGCGACAGGGAACATTAGGATTTTTGTTTGATGATGTTAGTTTTTTGAGTCCTTCCTGGTGCTCTTAGGAGTGCATGAAGACAAAAGCCACTAACAGTGAGACCCAGTGTTGTGAATAATTGCTTTGTCCCTCAATTAATATTTGTGTTTCTCGACTACATTATTGAATAGATTCTTGTGTTACACAGAGTGGAGATGAGGAAGCATGAAAAGTTGGCTGGTCGAGACAGTAGTCCTCCAGTTGTTCTGTTCGTTTGGTCTAAATGAAATAATTTTCTATGCTGCAGACATAATCTGTCTCGTTATTTCTAATTTATATCTATATCTATTCACATTGTCTACATGACAGTAATTATATTTCACAAAGTCTATCAGCTCAAGTCAGTAGTAGTGAGATTTGATTATAAAAAATATCAAAAATAAACAGTCAAGTACTTTGAGAACCACAGATAGACGATGTTGGACCCACTGAAATTATGAGAGATACTTGTAAACATGAAGATTAAACATGCTGTTGCCATACAACATCAGTTATATTAGGTGATGCTAATTTGATACTGTGATATTTACTATTTCATTCTATACTTACCCAGGAAAGACTTCCATGATCCTAGGTAATTCTCCTTACTGAGTAGATATCTAGTGCCCTAAACTTCTATTATCCTAATACTGTATCATAAAAAAACCACATTGAATTCCCTATAAGCAATAGTGTATATATCCAACATATTCAATATAGTGTTTTGAATCAATACACTAACATAATTAAAGCTATATTGACTGGATTAAACTAAACAGGCTATATAATTGGAACAAAAGCACCTGAAGGTCTTCTATAAATTCTTGTGATAGGAAGCATTGTATGTGCTTTTAGTGGCATAATATCATTTAAATTATTTTGTTCTTTTTTTTTCCTGTGTGTTGCTTCTTTATTTACTTAGCTTCTTTTCTGTACACAAGCCTTTTAAAAAA
Organism: Lophiomys imhausi; assembly: GCA_907164525.1. Taxonomy (NCBI): domain Eukaryota; kingdom Metazoa; phylum Chordata; class Mammalia; order Rodentia; family Muridae; genus Lophiomys; species Lophiomys imhausi. The sequence continues at coordinate 1,847,996 of CAJQZJ010032066.1, read as the reverse complement.
TTATAATGTTTATTCATTACATTAAGTTACATCTCTATCATAGTGCCCTCTTTGCCCTCCCGGTTCCACCCTCCCAACCTCTCCTCCCTCTCCCACCTATCCTACTCCTTTTTATGTGAATGAACATACACTAATATATTATATATATTTTAAATAAATATAATAATCATGAGAAAAAGTGCTTAGAATGAAATAGATCCCAGCTTCTGGTAGTAATCTTTCTTTTCTCATACCAGCAGCTTCTTCTTTTAAGAGACCCTTCTTTCTGTCTCATAGTCAATACACTCTCTAATAGTCCCAGACGTTTGGAGGAGGTTGTCCCACAAAGCCATGATTTTAAAGTATATGCAAGATTTTTATAGCTACTTACATGTAACTTGACCTCTGATTTCTGTGCTTGTATTCTAGGTGTAATTTACAGCATGGTGTTTTGTCTTACCTGTAGAGTCCTGGTATCTGCATGAAATACTCAAAATAACCACTGGATGTTATTTAAATCAGTTCTGCACAAAAACTGATTCTTGGAAACAATTTAAAATAAATCTAAACACTCATTTTTTTTAAAAAAGAAAATCATTTTGCACATAGGCACCATTTAGAAGTTTGGATGGAATAAATTATGTGTGCATACAAAGAAACAGCTGGGCTAACTGCCTCAGTAGACCTTCAGTGCCTCAAATTGGAATTTTTTCCCTGCTGTTTCTGAAAGGAAGATCAGGCTAGAAACAACTTTCATGTTCCTGAAGGGTGCTGTCTAGCTTAGGGTATTCACAGATCACCCATTCGTTCTTACTGTTCACCAAGGATACGTGGGCTCTGCTTGATTCTGGAAGATTCTATAGGCTGCTAGAGGGTTAAGACTAGGTTAAGCAGGTTAAGACACCTGCTAAACTGAAAAATGGATGCCTTTAGCACAGATTCAGCTTGGTGGAGTAGACTTTTTTCCAAGGTTGTCAGCAACTTTAAGAAAATAACATTTTGTTTTAATAAAGTTTGAGTTCTTCACTTTCTTTATGATCTTGGTAAGACTTTTAATTGCTGCTAGGGCTCCCAGTTAAACTTGTTGGGGATGGGCTAAGAAATGAATGTTGAATAGACTCCCCATTTCTTTTTCTAAGATTGAAGGAAAACAGCACCACCACAACCACAGGCCCAGAGGTGCATGGAATACCTTTGGGGTTTTTACTTGATCACTTAGAACACCTCATGTTTGATATGAATTGTCTCTCTCCTGACACAATCCGGACACCAAGTGAATTCTAAATACTCATCCTTTTCAATTAAGTCGTGACATTGTAAATATCATGAGAACCAGCACTGAGTTGACTCTTACTGACAGATGACAACATGCCACAGTTAATATTTTAGATGAGTATATAATAATTAAAGGAAAATATCATGAAAGGTCTGAACCGTCCAAGTATTCAGCATAAATGGCAGATACAATCGGCTGTAAGAGAAGTCCAGGTTTGATGACCAGATCAGGTGTGTGGGAAACAAGGGCTTCAGGCTATCACCAGAGGAAAGCTCCTACAGAGCAATGCTTGATGGACCAGTCATTTTCTTACTGATTTTTGTGATTGCCTTTATGGACACTATAACACTGTAACATTGGAAATGTGTGTATGGAAAATGGAATTGGTACTTTTGACTCATTCATCTAACAAATGTGTGACTAATATTGCAATCCAGATAAGTATGCATTTTGCTCTGCACGTCTTTGTTGGTGGGGAATTCTCAATGACATAGTAAAACAGGAAAAAATTAAAATATAACCAACACATGGGGGAACTCATATTTTAGTTTTTAAAAATCAACCTATTTTTAGACATTAAATTTCATATCAAACTGGCACCTAACAACCCAATATATTGAAACTATAAAGATTTGTTTTCTGTTAGGATATCCAATGAACACTGAGTGGGAAAAACAATTAAGAAGTAACTATTATGAGCCTTTGAGATGGCTCCATGGGTAAGGGCATTTGCCACCAAGCCTGTGCTCAATTCTTGAAACTCACATGGTGTAAGGAAAGAGACCTAATACACTCATGTTTTCTCTGACCTTCACATAAGTGCCTTGAGGCAAACAGATACACAAACAATACATAAATATAAAAGACATCAAAAGTAACTACTGTTCTTACAATTTAAAAAGACTTTACCTTCTCAGTCACGACCTATTCCACTCACCAGCTCTCATCAATTGCTCAGCTTGACTGAAGGTAGTACTGTAACTAAGGCAATTTCAACCCAAAAGTGTAAATGATCTATATAATTTCAAGGGACTCAAGAATGTTTAAGCTAATTCTTTTGGGTGAGATTATATTTTTATAAGCATTATTGGGGTACCTTTTTTGCTACAATTAATCCAAATCTTATATTGCAGAAGAACATACTAATTTCTATATTTCATTCATACATACCTTCAATAGCTTACCAAGCAAGGAATTAGGTCACTGTGTTTTCATATAAAGTAACTTAGTCCTAAAGATGTGTCCCTCAGTGAAAACAATTTATCAATTTAACTTACTCATTCTGAAATGCTTCTGAGAATTTTTTAGATACTTCCTGTTTAATCTACCTTCTGCTTTTAACTTCAGAAATATTTTCTCTGGTCTTCTTAAACAAAACAATCAGCCAGTCAAGGGGTTTCATTGGGAGAACTGCATGCCTGTAATTTAGTCTGCTAGTGTGATGATAGGAATTCCTAAATTCTAACACATCATAGTCCCTTTTCATGTCTGCCCTAAATCTTCTGAACTGCCAGCAGACCCTCCCTGTGCATTCCGCTTAGAGGTTTGCATAAATGATGAAGGCTCTCTGAGGCTGACAAATTCAGCTGCTGTTTTCAACTCTCCACTTGTCACTCCATAATTGCAGCAAATGCAACTGAAAGTACTTTTCCTTGAAGGCCATTTGACTGAGGGAAGAAAACACATTTACTCTTTCAAGGCTTGTGTATTTTCCTGGGAGAAGCTTGCCTATAAAATTTGTCCTTTTATCCTTAGAGAGCTATTTGGAAAACATCTTTGAGCAGAAGCCATTTCCCTGTATCCTACTCATCTTCCCTCCTAACTGCTGAGCCCTCCTGTGCTTGGAGCCTTTTTTTCTACAGGATGAGACTGGATATCTTCACGTGTTAGTGAAATTACTGACCTCTCTTCATCCTGGCAATTGAAGAAATTGTTTTGTAAAATCTTTGCCCTGGTTAATTTAGTACAAATAAAAATTCCTTGAATGTTTCTTGCTTTTTTCCCCCATCTGTTTGTGTGTTTTGTTTTTTTCCTGATAAAATTCTTTTGGTAACTTGTTCCTTTTCAAGAAATTCAAACTGAGTAAAATAAGCTGATTGCATACTCCTGGCTTGCTTATCTTTAGGAGGAAGTTACTTGAAAAGGACAAGGAAGTCCTATTTTGGAGGATTTGACAAAAGGGAAAACTGCAAAAATCGTGTTTTTAAATTGCTAAAAAGCTGTTTCAGACTGTATAAGTCATCACAGCTTCTGAATTTGCAGAAACATCAAATATCACAGCAGCCATCAGGTCGCAGGTCCCTGCTGCTGGACCTGTTGAATGCCTCTTACCTATGAAGAGATTCCACTCAGTGTCCAGATCCGCCTGGTTGGCCAGGCAGCCCTTCATGACGTTGAGACAGTAGTTGTTGCAAGATCTCACAGTGGGCAAGCCTCGGCAGTACGGGCAGTACAGCATCTTCATGAGAGCCCGGATGCACCCAGGGGTGGGGCTCACCTGTGAGTATAGAAGACAGGGGAAATATCAGAATCAAAGAGATGAAAGGGAGCGGGCTGAAGAAGTCATGTTTTCCTAAAAAACATAATGAAAAAATAGACAACGTTGCTCTGCTAAACCTTAAGCAGCCAAGCAGAGGGTTGAAGAACCGGTTAGGAGCCTTTTTAATCTTTGATATGGGACCTAGTCAATTCCTATTAGATACCTTTGCTCAGCAATAATAATAATAACTTCCTGAAGTGTTCCTGTTCACATTTTGTTCTTTCTCTCTGACATGGCAATTCAACCCTAAATCACAGACACTGTTTCATTGCAGTAGAATGTGAAGTGAGATGATGCACACGAAGGCAGCTTGAAAAGCAGAGAGCCCCATAAAGATGCAGTTGCTATTAAAGTTTAATGTGTTAATGTGACACCTCTAGCAAAGTTTCCAACTGGTTACTTGATCCTCTTTTAGAGGAGATTGGCAGGTTTCCTTCCTGTGTCCATAACTATTATAGAGGCTCAATATCACCTTGTCTTGGATCTATGTGATTTAGGCCTGCATAGAAGCAATGGACCTGGCAAGTCATTGTCTCCAGGCACCTGAGGGTGTAGGACTCTAGAAAGTCCACTGAAAATGGATCCAGCTTGCAATGCAAGCAGACATTCTTTCAGGAATTCAGAGTCCCTGCTAACCCACCAGTAGCTTGACAATAAAGGGCTATTTGTTCAGTACAAGGAATGCAGTCCCCCTGAAATCAATCCTCAAGCAGTAAAACTTGGGGCCCAAAGACTGTAACAACTAGAAGACAAGGAGACACACAGTAAAAGCCTGCCTCTTGGAAAGACACAGCCACAGCACCCAGGGACTCACAGCAGCTGCCTCAATGCTGATCTGCAGAAGACAGGGCTTTGGAATAGTCCTGCTTGCATGAGAAGGGTCTGGGAACCCTATTGCCCCTCTTCAGCTGTCCACTACTGACAGACTAGGTGAGGGAAGGATTCATTGTTTCTGTCACGTTCCCACTGGTGACCTCCACATGGTCCAATGGATAATCTCAATCCAGTGGTTGGGCAGATGGCCACGATCAAGACAAACAAGTCACAAAAATAAAAAAAAAATAGATGTCATCAATCTGGTAAAGGGACTGGTAAGGATGAGAGGTGGGGGCTACAGGGGTGGGAACGAGTTAGGTGTACAAGTGCATGTGATGACGTAACCAGAGCACACTATATATACATATGTGTATATATATATAAAATTAGCAACAAAATTAATCAATAAAAGAAAAATGCATAATGATAAGACATCATTAAAAACAGAAGAAATTGTAATTTGACTTCAAGAGAGAAACATGCTTAAGACAGCATAAGCTAACAACAAAAAGCTGCTCTTTAGACTAGATGTAAAATTATTGTGCTGCTGATTTGGTTGGTGTTGATGATTTTGATGTTTTAGTCAAGTATCTGGCTATGTGCTGCTATACTTGTATTTTTGACATAGAAAAAGCCTAGTGTGTCCTTGGACCTCCTTGAGAGTGTGGCCTAACACACAGGCATGACTAGGGATGTCTCCCCTGAAAACGCTGCAGTAGTATGGCATGATATGACTAGAACATCAGGACAATAATTGTTTCCATAATTTGATTTACCATTGACATTCACCTACAGTCTGTTTTTTTTTTTAACCTAGAAGGCAAAGTTGCAAATTTTTAATACAAAGCTTTAGTTTCTATAATGACCTGATAAAACATTGTAATAGAACAAAGAATTTATGGTATATACTTGTATCATTTTTTTTCTCATTACTGTAGAAAAACATCTAACTAAAACAACTGTGTTAGTCAGGGTTTCTAGTTCTGCAATGAAACACCATGACCAAAAACAACTTGGGGAGGAAAGCATTTATTTCACTCACAGTTCCATAGAACGGTTCATCATCAAAAGCATCAATATCACATAGGGGAGGATTCTGGAGGCAGGAGCTGATGAGGCCACGGAGGGGTACTGCTTACTGACTTGCTCCTTGTGATTTGCTTGGTCTGGTTCCTTATAGAACCCAGGACTGCCAGCCAGCCTAGGGATGGCACCACCTAACCTGGACTGGGATCTCCCCCATCAGTCACTAATTAAGGAAGATCTTATGGAGTTATTTTCTCAGTTGAGGTTCTTTTCTTTTAGAGATCTGTAGCTTGTTTCATGTTAACTTAAAACTAGCCAGCACACCCTTTACCCTGGATCTCAATTCCTCTTCTAAGTAAAAGCTAATTTCAGGGTTTATATCCTGGCCACTGATGTTCCCTCATTAAAGAAGGATGCCAATGCTCTGCCATCAACCTCACAGCTTTGGGAAGTTATTCAGAATATCCAAGTCTGTCTTTGGTTTTGTATCTGTCAAGTAAACCAATGATTCTATTAAGTGATATCCAAAGCCCTCAGAGTCTTCAGGAGCAGATTACTTAGACGAAGGAGCATCTGTCCAAGCTGAATGCACCTGTAGCTTTTTGAGAATATAATCTAGCTCTACCCAGATATGGAGCTCAAGGGCCAGTGCCTGCATCTTGAAGTCTACAAGGAGTAAACAGGCTTCATCAGTGGTACTTTTGGATGTTTTCTAAGAAATTCCAAAAGCCAAATTCTTATTCAATTTAGTTATCTTGCTATACAAATTATGCTTTTAAACTAACCAATGTATTTTAAAAGAGAATGATGTTAAAAACACGTGCTTGCTGGTGTCAGTATGTGGTAATCTAGAGATTTGTCCATTAGTAGAGTCTAAACTGGGGGATCCAAGATGGCGGTGACCTGCACTGATGCATTTTGAACATAGGGGAAAAGAGCCATAAAAAGCACAGAGTTATTGGACACTGTGTAAAAACCAGAGTGGCTAGACCCTCCAGGAACACACACAGCTCCCAAGGGACTGTTAAAAGTCCCAGGGCAAGGCTCTACCCCCATCTCTGTCAGACACGGAAGCCGCTAAATCTGGGAATCGGGAACTCCCATTTGGAGAGGCGCCTGGTAAGATCGACCCTAACACACAGCAGGCAGAATCAGAGCCCACATGGTGATCACTCGCTAGCCTACTAGGCTCCCCACACCTCAGGAGGACCTTATAGCTTTTTAGGAAACTTTGCGGGCTAGTTGAAGTCTTAGCAAGGCAGAAACAGGGTGCACAGCGGGAGGTCCGCAGCCGCTCGAGCCGCGAAGGATCCAAGGGGGAAGCCGGCAGGCAAGGCAGAAACGCCAAGCCCGCGGCAGAGCAGCCAGGGCAGGAAGCCGGCACAGGCAGGCGGAGCTGAGGCTCCGTGCACCCGCGGCAGAGGAGCCTGGGTGGGAAGCCGGCACAGGCGGGCGGGGCTGAGGCTCCACGCACCCATGGTGGAGGGGAGGAGCCAGGGCGAGAAGCTGGCACAGGCGGGCGGGGCTGAGGCTCTGCGCGCCCGCAGCATAGGAGCCCGGGTTGGAAGCCCCCACAGGCTCCACGCGCTTGTGGCGGAGGAGCCCGGGTGGGAAGCCCCCACAGGCAGGCAGGGCTGAGGCTCCGCACGCCCTCAACTGAGGAACCAGGGCAGGAAGCCAGCACAGGCGGGCGGGGCAGAGGGGCCACGCCCAGGGCCGAGGAGCCTAGTGGGAAGACAGAAGCCAGGGGACCATAGCTGTATTCTGGAAAACCCAGACATATTAGGCATGGAGCCGGGCCCTGTCAGTCTCTGTGACACAACCAAAGTCCACAGAATCTGTGCCTGGGCAAACAGATCCATACCATCAGAACAATTACAGGCTGATCATTCAGTGTGCAACATAGAGAAGTCTGAATTGGGAGCAGTGAAACAATCCTGGGCCATTTCTCACTACCTGGGAATAGGCTGCACCAGCTCACAGTGCTTCAGGCTATTAGAATCACAGTAACCCTGAGATCCCCCTGTAAGCAACGACAGATAGCTAAACAATTCGACTCCTACACCAAAGCATCCTCTGTGCATCCAAGCCCAGAAAACGATGAGAGCAGACAGCTAAACACATCCATATGGCCAAAGGTCGAAGAAAAAATAGAAATCCAGGAAATATGACTCCAACAACGCAAAACTATCCTAGCTCATCCAATTCGGATGACCTCACACCAGCAGAAACACATGAAAATGATGACAATTCTGCATTATGGAAAGTGATAAAGTCCCTTCAAGAAGAACTTAAATCTTGGAGGAATTCAAAGAAGCCACAATTTTACAAGTCAAAACAATGAATAACACCATTAAAGAGCACCAAGACAAGGTGACTCAGCTTGAACAGGAAAAGGACAAAGCAATGAAAGATTTCCAGACAAAAACAAGCAAACTGGAGAAGGAAATGTACAAAATGAACAATACCATACAAGACATGAAAACAGAAATAGAAACAATAAAGAAAACACAGACAGAGTTAAAAGAGGAAGTGGAGAACCAAGGGAAGAGAACAGGAACTATGGATGTGAGTATCAACAATAGAATGCAAGAGATGGAAGACAGGATCTCAGACATGGAAGATTCGATGGAAGAAATCAGTACAACATCCAAAGAAAATGAGAAGGCTAAAAAATCTCTCACCCACAACATCAAAGAAATCAAGGATTCAATGAAAAGATGGAACCTAAGAATTAGGGCTGGAGAGATGGCTCAGCTGTTAAAAGCTAGGCTCACAACCAAAATATAAGAATTATAGGCATAGAGGAAAGAGAAGACTCCCGACACCAAGGTCCAGGAAATATCTTCAACAAAATATTAGAAGAAAACTTCCCAAACCTGAAAAAAGAGATGCCAATAAAAATCCAAGAGGCTAACAGAACACCTAACAGATTAGATCAGAAAAGAAACTCCTCTCGCCACATAATAATTGAAACATCAAATGTACAGAACAAAGAAAAAATATTAAAAGCTCTAAGAGAAAAAGGTCAAGTCACATACAATGGCAGACCAATCAGAATTACACCTGACTTCTCCTCAGAAACTTTAAAAGCTAGAAGGGCCTGGACAGATGTCCTACAAGACCTGAGAGAACATAGGTGCCCAGCCAGACTACTATACCCAGCAAAACTCTATTAGCATAGATGGAGAAAACAAGATATTCCATGACAAAAATCAATTTTAACAATATCTACCCACAAACCTAGCCCTACAGAAAATCCTAGAAGGAAAATTCCAACCCAGAGAAGAAAACTACACCCAAGAAAACAAAGGGAATAGAAAACCCCTTAGCAACTAAACCAAAGAAGCACAGGACCATCACCTGTACCAAACTAAAGGGAAATAACAACCTCAGGTCACTAATATCCATCAACATCAATGGACTCAACTCCCCAATAAAAAGACACAGGTTTACAGAGTGGATACGCAAGCAAGACCCGTCTTTTTGCTGCATACAAGAAACACATCTCACTATCAAAAATAGACACTACCTCAGAGTAAAGGGCTGGGAAAAGGTTTTCCAAGCAAATGGACCCAGGAAGCAAGCTGGAGTAGCCATCCTACTATCAAACAAAACAGACTTCCAACTGAAGTTAATGAAAAAAGACAGAGAAGGGCATTAGATACTCATTAAAGGGAATATTCATCAAGAGGAAATCTCAATATTGAACATCTATGCCCCAAATACAAAGGCACCTACATTTGTAAAAGAAACACTTCTAAAACTTAAATCGCACGTCGATCACAACACAGTAGTAGTGGGAGACTTCAACACCCCACTCACAACAATGGACAGATCATCAAGACTGAGGCCAAACAGAGAAATATTGAGTCTAACAGAGATCATGAACCAAATGGACCTAACAGATATCTACAGAAAGTTTCACCCAAACACAAAGGAATACACATTTTTCTCAGCAACTCACAGAACCTTCTCCAAAATCGAACACATAGTCGGACACAAAGATAGTCCCAATGGATACAAGAAAACTGAAATAACACCTTGTATCTTATCAGACCACCATGGAATAAAGCTGGTCTTCAACAGCAAAAGAATTAACAGAAAGCCTACACACACATGGAAATTGAAAAACTCTTTACTGGATGACCACTGGGTCAGGGAAGAAATAAAGAAGGAAATCAAAGACTTCTTAAAATCCAACGACAATGAAGGCACAACATACCCAAACCTATGGGATACATTGAAAGCTGTGCTACGAGGAAAGTTCACAGCACTAAGTGCTTTCAAAAAGAAAATTGTGCCAGCTCATATTAGCGAATTAAGAGCTAAGCTGGGTGAATTGGAAAAAAAGAAGCAAACACTCCCAAGAGGAGCAGAAGGCAGGAAATCATCAAACTTAGGGCTGAAATCAACAACTTAGAAACAAAAAGAACTATACAAAGAATCAATGAAACCAAGAGTTGGTTCTTCGAGAAAATCAACAAAATAGACAGACCCCTAGCCAAATTAACTAGAAGGCAAAGGGAAAGAACCCAAATCAACAAAATCAGAAATGAAAACGGAGAAATAACAACAGACATTGAGGAGATCCAGAAAATATTTGGGTACTACTTTAAAAATCTATATTCCACCAAATTTGAAAACCTAAGCGAAATGGACAATGTCCTTGATAGATTCCACCTACCAAAATTAAATCAAGATCAGATTAACAGCTTAAACAGCCCAATAACCCCGAAGGAAATAGAAACAGTCATTAATAATCTCCCAACCAAAAAAAGCCCAGGGCCAGATGGCTTTAGCACAGAATTCTACCAGACCTTCAAAGAGGAACTACCACCATTACTCTTCAAACTCTTCCACCACGTAGAATCAGAAAGAACACTGCCAAACTCATTCTATGAGGCCATTGTCACTCTGATTCCTAAACCACACACAGAACCAACAAAGAAAGAGAACTTCAGACCAATCTGCCTCATGAACATAGATGCAAAAATATTCAATAAAATACTAGCAAACCGAATTCAAGAACACATCAAAAGTATCATACATCATGATCAAGTAGGCTTCATCCCAGGAATGCAGGGATGGTTAAACATACGAAAGTCTATCAACGTCATTCACCATATAAACAAGATGAAAGAAAAAACCACATGATAATCTCGCTAGATGCAGAAAAAGCATTTGACAAAATCCAACACCCCTTCATGCTAAAAGTTCGGGAGAGAACGGACATACAAGGACCATACCTAGAAATAATAAAGGCAATATACAGCAAGCCAGTGGCCAACATCAAATTAAATGGAGAGAAACATGAAGCATTTCCTCTAAACTCAGGGACAAGACAAGGATGTCCACTTTCACCATATCTCTTCAATATAGTACTTGAAGTTCTTGCTAGAGCAATAAGACAACTAACTAAAGGAGATCAAAGGGATAAATATTGGAAAGGAAGAAGTCAAGTTATCCCTATTTGCAGATGATATGTTAGTATACATAAGCGACCCCAAAAAACTGCACCAGAGAACTCTTACAGCGGATAAACAACTTCAGCAAGGTGGCTGGATACAAAATTAACTCAAAAAAATCAGAAGCCCTTCTATATACAACAAACAAATGTACCAAGAAAGAAATAAGGGAAAGAACCCCCTTCACAATAGCCACAAACAATATAAAATACCTGGCAGTAACTCTTACCAAGCAAGTAAAGGACCTATACAATAAGAACTTCAAGCCCCTGAAGAAAGAAATGGAAGAGGCCTTTAGAAGATGGAAAGATCTCCCATGCTCAAGGATAGGTAGGGTCAACATAATAAAAATGGCTATCCTACCAAAAGCAATATATAGATTTAATGCAATTCCTATCAAAATACCAACACAATTCTTTATAGACCTGGAAAGAGCTATTCACAATTTCATATGGAACAACAAAAAGCCCAGAATATCTAAATCAATCCTGTACAATAAAAAAGCATCTGGAGGTATCACCATCCCAGATTTGAAACTGTACTACAGAGCAATAGTAATAAAAACAGCATGGTACTGGTATAGAAACAGACCAGTGGATCAATGGAATCGAATTGAAGACCCAATCATGGACCCACACACCTATGGCCAACTAATCTTTGACAAAGAAGCCAAAATTGCACAATGGAAGAAGGAAAGCATCTTCAACAAATGGTGCTGATCCAACTGGATGTCCACTTGCAAAAGAATGAAATTATACCCATACTTATCACCTTGTACAAAACATAAGGCCGGTCACACTAAATCTACTAGAAGAAAAAGTAGGAGAAACCCTCGAACTCATTGGCACAGGTGACAACTTCCTGAGCAGAACACCAACAGCTGAGGACCTGATATCAACAATCAATAAATGGGACCTCATGAAACTGAAAAGCTTATGTAAGGCAAAAGACACTGTCATTCGAACAAAATGGCAACCAACAGACTGGGAGAAAATCTTCACCAACCCCACACCTGATAGAGGGCTATTATCTAAAATCTACAAAGGACTCAATAAACTAAATGCCAAGAAACCAAATAATCTAATCAAAAAATGGGCGACCGAGCTAAATAGAGAATTCACAAAGGAGGAATCACTAATGGCCGAGAGACACCTGAAGAAATGCTCAACATCCTTAATCATCAGAGAAATGCAACTCAAGACGACTCTGAGATTCCATCTCACACCTGTCAGAATGGCTAAGATAAAGAGCTCAAATGACAGCACATGCTGGCGAGAGTGTGGAGAAAGCGTAACCCTCCTCCATTGCTGGTGGGAATGCAGGCTTGTGCAACCACTATGGAGGTCAGTATGGCAATATCTTAGAAATCTTGGAATAACTTTTCATCAGGACCCACCCATACCACTTCTGGGTATACACCCAAAGGACTCCTCATGGAGTCATAGGGAAGTCTCCTCATCTATGCTTATAGCAGCCTTATTTGTAATAGCTAGAAATTAGAAACAACCCAGATGTCCCTCAACTGAAGAATGGATTAAAAAACTGTTGTACATCTATGCAATGGAATATTACTCAGCTATCAGAAACAATGAAATTATGCAATTTGCAATCAAATGGATGGAACTAGATAAGCTCATCCTGAGTGAGCTAACCCAGACTTAGAAAGATGCACATGGCATCTATTCACTTATAGTAGGATTTTAGCTATATAGTACAGGATATCTGTACTCCAACCAGCACACGAAAAGGAACATGGACTTAGACTTTTTTTTCTTTTTCCTTTTTTTTTTGTTGTTGTTCTTTGTTTTTGTGGGTTTGTGTGTTTGTTGGTCTTTTTTTAGTTTCCCCCCCGTAGCAAGTAGACACCTTTCACTGGCGGTACTGCCTCGTAGGCCCCCGGTGTATGAAGAGGCTCTTGGCCCTCATATGACTCCTGAACTGTGGCGAGGGACTGTTATGTAGGGACACTCCACCCCAGAAGAACAAGAAGGAAGGGTTAGGGGGTAGAGAATGGGAGGGTGGGGCTGGAAAGTGGGGAAAGAGGACAATATGATAGAGATGTAATCAGAAGACAAACAAATAAATTTATTAATTAAAAAAAGCAGGTAACAATTTTAAAACACTGTAAATAAAATAAAGGTTACAGCCATTCAACCTGGTTTTATAAACCTCCAAGAGTCGAGAAAATTTAGAGCTAACGTAAAATACATGAAAAATATGGTGTTAACCCATGCCTTTAACTTCAGCAGAAACGGGAGGAGCACTATAGAGTTAATGGTCTTATATATTCTAGAGTTACACCGAACAGGGTGGTGAGGGTGCACACCCTTAATCCCATCATTCAAGAAGAGTACACCCTTAATCCCATCACACTAGAGACAGAAACAGGCACATCTCAGAGCTCAAGGTCAGCCTGATACAAAACAAACTCTAAATAGAGAAAAACTTCGATCCAGGAGTGGTGGAACACATCTTTAATCCCTTCAGATGGGAACCACAGGTGTTTGATTCTAATAATTAGAATGCAGAGACAGACACATAGGATTTGGAAGGACCTAAGTTTAAAAGCTACTTACAAAAGGGCTACTCAATACAAATAAATTGTCATTTGCGATCTCAAAATATATACACTAAAGCTTGTATAGCTCCAAAATAACAAAATAATTTCTTCTTTCACCCAGATTGAAAGATAATACATTATATATTGTCAAAAAACCAAATTTGCTTCTGGAGAAATATTACCTAACCCCCCCCCCCCAAAGAAAAAGGGTAATTGTCCCAGAGTTAGGATTAGGGCAGGGCTCTGTTCTTATCTTTCCAGGAGAGTCAAAGCATCCATTCAAGGAACCCAGGGACAACTGCACAATGGAAACCTCAACAGAAAACAGAATCAGACACCAAAGAAGACGAGTGGCCCAGATGATTCAGCCTTACAGACTCCCTCAATAGCTGTTTCCATCAAAAGTCTACAACCACAACAACTCAAAATCTCTAAGACCGTTCAGCTCTACACACTGCCCCAGCCAGAACTTCAGTAAAGCCTGGAAGATCAGCTTCTGCCTACAAACTCCTTAGGACATCTAAACAGCTGAACACAGAAGGACTGAACATAAAAAGATTGTACTAACATTTTTAACCATTTTTCCATTCTGGTTTGGGCCCAAACAGGTTAACTACGACCCAAATCAGCAGGAAGTCATTTTAAGAGAGCGATGTCCCATGGCCAGAGGGTGGGGAAGGTGTTTCTCCGCCCCCCTTTTGGTTATTTGAAGGATTACTGAAAACTTTGTTATTTAGGGGAAGAGACTACAAGATGTTAAATGGGTTTTGGAGGTTAGACCCAGGGACTTCCTTCTTTTCCTTTTCTGTATCCTTCTTTCTCTTCTATGTAGGAGTGCACGGACTTGAGAAAAATGAGACATAGACATAGTATGGGAAGGACCAAGAAGAAGGGACAGATTATTGAATATGTATATTCTTACAAAATTTGTATATTTGGCTAAAGTGGTATTGACCATTGTTTATTGTGCAAAATTAAGATTGTATTGGACTACATCGGTATTGATCTTTGTATATTGATACAAAATTAAGATTATAGTTGGCCACAATGGTATTGACCCTTGTATATTGACATAATATTAAGATTGTATTGGGCTACATAGGCATTAATCTTTGTATATTAATATAAAATTAAGAGTATATTTAGCCACATTGGAATAGATCTTTGTATATTGATACAAAATTAAAGGTAACGCTTCCTAATGGTATTATACCTAGAGATACTTAACAATGAAATGTGAAGCTCTGGCCTCTTGATACCAACTGTTTTAAACTGTTTAGGATAGTTAAGAAATACAAACTCCTAGTCATGCAAGCATGACAGTCTATCACAGATATTCTCTAAGCTACTCAGCAATCAAGTTGTTAAGAGACAAGCAACATTTGCTTATCTAAATAAAAGAGATGGATAGGGCATCTTCAAAAACCCCAAGAGATCTGCAGAATATGGCATTCAAAGATGTTGTCTTAAATTAAGATTTTTTTTGATATCGAGACATATCAGCTCCTGACAGCACCCCCTATTCTACTCCAAGTAGAAGATAAGCATCGAAGAATCTCCAGTGTGAGATGGTTGAATTACTGGCAAGCCTATCTCTTGGCATGAAAAACCCCTTGCTTCAACTGCAGACAGACTGCTGTCCAAAAAGGACAAAACTTGGTAGCAGTGAAGTCGACAGCCTAGCTCTGCCAAGACAGGGTAGGTATGTCCTTCATAATCCCTGCTCTACAATCAATGTCTGTCAGAGAAACAGGACCAAAAGGCTGAAGATTGATGCTGGAATGTATGGAGAGAAAATGGGAACTGTCCAGGCAGCCACTGGTATGTCATTTCTTAGTTTTGGAAGCTGCAGGCCCTGCACTTCGTATATAATCAGATATATTTATCCCTCTCAGGTCTCTGAGGTGGTTGAAGAATATATAGCTAGAGTCTCATAGCTACATTTTGAGTTGTTTAGGAATCAAGAGGGTGTTCTGGATCTAAGAAGATGTTTTTAATAGTGATGCAAGTTAGTATTAAAGCTGAGTCAGATATAGAACTTTAAACTCATGGAGATGGTTAGATGGTAGAATGTTAAATCAGGGGCCAAAAATGTATGAACTGGACATTGGGAATGTATACTGGGCCATTTAACACTCATAAATGTGGCATGTTTATTTCTGTATAGTATTTACTGTTATAAGAGAAGGAACCATTTGTTGGACTGAATGGGGAAGCTGTTGGGGGGAAGA
This sequence comes from Lophiomys imhausi, assembly GCA_907164525.1. NCBI lineage: Eukaryota > Metazoa > Chordata > Mammalia > Rodentia > Muridae > Lophiomys > Lophiomys imhausi. The sequence continues at coordinate 1,832,101 of CAJQZJ010032066.1, read as the reverse complement.
GGGTGGAAGGGTGGGACAGGAAGGGGGAGTAGGGAAGGGACTGTGACTGAGATGTAACTCGAAGAATTGAAACTAGGGATCAATAACAGAGAGCAAGCTGGAAAAGTGAGTAGTGTGGAAAACAATATGTTTCAAAGCAACAGTGGGGAACAACAAAAATGCCTATGGAAATTAGAAACTACTTAGAAGAATGGAAATGAAAATGCAACATGATCAAACATATAGTCATAACTGCCTATGCTAAAAGAAGAAAGATCTCAAATCAGTAACCTAACTTTATGTGTTATAGGAATGGGAAGGAGAAAAGAAAGCTATGCGCAAAGCTCTCAGAAGGTGTGGGATAATAAAGAATACTAATAATGCAATAAAAGAAGCAATGAGAAACAACAGACCTTTATAGAGATGAACAAAGTTGACAGACCCTGAGTCCAACTTAGTAAACAACAAACAAAGGAAGAAACAAGACTAATATCAGAAATGAAAGCAATAACATTACTATATCCATGTGGTAGAAATGGAAAAAAAAAAACCAGTTCAGGCCTAGGGTGTGGCTCAGCGGTGGAACACCTGACCAGCAACTAGTCACACCTTTGTATATGTAGCCTTTGTATAGGAATAGCTCCCAGTATAGGCCCTGGGTTCTACACTCAGCAATGAGTAACTACAAAACTATACATGATTGCATGCTGTGGTAGGTAGATCAGAGTATTCTAAAATGTATATCTATACGAGCTTACAAACTTGACCTTTAAAACAGGATATGAGGAAATACAAAAAGTGGATGGATATAAAATCCAACTTGAACTGAATGTGGTGACACACACCTTTAATCCCAGCACTTGGGAGGCAGAGGAAGGTGGATCTCTGTGAGTTCGAGGCCAGCCTGGTCTACAAATTGAGTCCATGACAGTCAGGGCTACACAGAGAAACCTTGTCTCAATAAAATAAAATAAAATAAAATAAAAAGATCAAACTTGATTAGTGTCCCCCAACTCAATATGATAATCCTCCTGAGAGGCAGAAAGGGGTCCAGACAGAAAAAGTGATGTGAAAATTGAGGGAGGAGTTGTAATGATGTAGGGAAGAGCCAGATAGAAATTCAGTCTCAAATCATTAAAGATGCCAATCATCAGAAGGACAGCTAGAGCTCCTTTTAGTGTGGATGTGAGAACAGACTCTAAAACATTACTGAAAAAATATAAAATGTGCAGCCACTGAAACCACTGAGTAAAAGCATGTCCCTGCAATTCCATTCCAAGTTATACTGCAAAAAACGGTGACAGACCAACCAAGGAAGTGCCCATAAATGTAGCAGGATCATTTTTAAGGAGCCCCAAACTAAAAACAAGCAAAAATATATACCACCTGATTAATCAATAAAAAGTCATATGCTCATGAAGTGAAATGTGATTTAGCTACTGAAAAGAATTACATTTAAAAATATTCAACATCATGGAAAAATTTTGAAAGCTGATGAACCGAAGCCAGTCATAGAAGATCATATATCACATGATCCCATTCATATAAAATGTCAGCCAGACCTGAGGTTGCGTCTTGTAATTCAAGCTACTTGAGAAGCTATGGCAAGAAGAAGAAAGCAAGTTTCTGCCTGGGTCTCAGAGCAAGTTCACGAATTAGACCATGTTTCAACAGAAACAGTACAAAATGGGCTGAGGACAGAGCTTAGCTTTAGTAAGCTTGCCTAGAATGAGCAAGAAGCAAGGTTTAATTTGAGGAACCAAAGGAGAGAAAGGAAACAACAGCAACAACAAAAACCATACAGAGTGGAGTAACCTGTGCAAACAGAACATAGGTGGTGTTTTCCAAGGCTGGTGCAAGGGAGGGATAGCAGGGTTTGGGGCTAGACAATGATTGCTGGTAAGTATAAGTTGTCTTTCACATGATGCAAGATTCCAATTGAGTTTATGGAAACAGTAATGTCAGTCAACACCACAAATATATTAAAAGCTATTGGCATCTCCACTTCAAGTGGAGGAACTTTATGGCATGTAAACCATCTCAATAAAGCTGTCTAAAAGAGAGCAAAATATATACCTATAGCAAATGAATCCCTACTGCCATATTTGCGAGTAGTAAAAGAATTTAATGGTGGGCATTTTGGTTCATGGTGTGTGCTAAGCATAAGGAAGGTCCTCTTCAACCCACAGCACACACAAAAATGAAGAATTTCAGAGCCAGTAAAGCAATTTCTATCATCATCCAGAGACTATGTTTAGACATATGATTATCTATGATTTTAAAAATACCACTAACTCTAAATTATATGATAACAAAATCAATCTTATGTGCATGAGCTGAGTGATACACATGCAACAGGAGAACATGCTAGATTTTCATGAATAATAGTTTTGAATGATTCTACTTGTTCATCCCCCCTGCACACTCTTCCTTCCCTGATGTATCTTATTTTTGTCTCAAAAAGTCATCTATTATTTTAAATTTCAAATGTTTTGTATGTGAGTGAGCATATACACATGCTTGTGTGAACAGTGCATGTGTGTGTGTGTGTGTGTGCATATGCATGTGTACGGGTGAATGCATTTGTGTGTGTATGTGTATGTGTGCATGGATATGTGTGTGTGTACACATACATGTGTTTGGGAGGGTGCATGTAATGTGGAAGCCAGAGATTGATGTCTAATGTCAACCTCATCTCTTTCTACCTTAACTTTTGAGACAGTGTATCTCAGTCAGACTATAGTTCTGCTGCACTGACTGGCCAGAGGGCTCCAGGAATTAGTTTTCTTCTCCTCCCCTCATGCTTAGATTACAGGTCCACTCTGTCAAGCGGAACCTGGCTTTTCATGAATTCTGGGGCATCTGAACTCAGGACTTCACATTTAGTCGGCAAGCATTCTAATGACTGAGCCAGGTCTCCAGTCATAATGGCTCTTTAGTAGAGATAAATTTGTGTACACCCAGGAAAGCATAGGGCCCCCTTCAATTCAGTTTGAATACTGATTAAAATATGAATTCTCCAAAACTATCTCTTCTTCATCTTGTACAATTGAAAAAGAACAAGGATAAGACAGGAAAGGATTATGAATTGCAAATCAGAGCCTGAAGGAAACATGTGCCCTACAAGGATGATGAATGTTTATGGTACCACTGTAATAAACTTCAGCCTCATTCAAAAAAAATTAATTGACTTATTAACTAAAAACATCCCTCGAAAAGCTTGAGAAATATGAAGCATTTGCAAGTCATGAAATGATGACTGAACTTTCTGGATTTGAGAGAAAAGCAATGGGCATAATTTGCATAACTAACAGCCATAACCGCAGAATTTCTAAGGCCAAACTTGAATAGCATAAATACTTTGGAATGCTTTTAAACAAAATCAGAACATGGGAAATCAGTTTTAAAAGTGTTATTGGGACCAGTCTGTTGGTTCCATGTTGTTCTCACGATTAGGTCATAGAGTCCTTAATAGTGAGATTAAGTTTTTGTACCTAATTTCATTTCTTAGCATATATATAAAATTTCTGTAGAAGTTAGCAAATGGATGCTACTATTCACTTGACAGACTGGAATATTTTCAAATAGCATTTAAATAAATTATACACACACACACCAAATAGCACTCAAATATATTATGCATACACACGCGCGCGCACACACACACACACACACACACACACACACACACACACATGAATATTTTCATCCATTAGAAAGAATGGATTTCTTTCTTTCTGCTAGTTAAATATATGTTTCCAATGACTCTTTAATGTGTTTACCAATAGAACACAACTTTATTTTAATTTTACCTTACTGTATCAAAATGAGGTCTTGGTGATATTACTTTTTATTTGGGCAGTCAGCTTGACATTCTGAACTTTACTTAGCTGTAAATTTTTAAAATGTGAGCATAGAATATAAAACAGGATCTCTAAGTGTCTCTGGGGAATTGCTGTCTTCCTCAGTTAGAAATTATAGTTTAAATATTACTTCATTTAGAAGAAACATTTTAGCAGTGACTTTCAATATGAGTAATTGAAGTGAAACCCACTCTAGTAAGAGCTGTGAATTTGCAGCCTCTGTATAGCAATACAAACATATCTGCTTTGGAACGCACACAGCCTGAATTTAAAATAAGGAGGCATAGCATTTTCAAGAATGCAAAACCAAATCAATCACCCAGAAACATGTTGAACTTCAAATTCTTAGTGTAAGTAGCTGGCATATGGCAAGAGGTGAATAATATTAAAACAAGTCTGCTACACATAGGAACGTAGGCAAACACCATATTGTAGTGTTTGGGTAGTTTTGATGTACAGTACTTAGACATGAAGTCTGTATTAGTACTATTTGTCCATCTGTATATACCTTTTGTTGGGTGTCTATGTTTTGTTATCTCTCATTTAGCTATCTATTGTCTATTTATCTATCATCTATCTATGTAGATATTATCTATCATCTACCTTCTATCTATCTATCTATCTATCTATCTATCT
>CAJQZJ010032066.1:1812103-1827613 GCA_907164525.1 Lophiomys imhausi | reverse complement strand
TCTATCTATCTATCTATCTATCTATCTATCTATCTATCTATCTATCTGTCTATCTTCTATCTCTCCTGCTAGTTATCCATTCCCAATTGTATATCTTCCTGCCAGTTGCATCAACACTATCTAGCTCAAGAATCATAAAACTGTTAGCACATATACAGAGTCATATTAGTAATTCTAATCTGATCTAGAGATAGATAGATAGAAGATAGATGACAGATAGAAGATATATGATAGATAATATATACATAGATATATAATAGATAGATAGATTATAGATAGATAATAGCTAAATGAGAGATAACAAAATATAGACACTCAACAAAAGGTATACAGATGGACAAATAGTACTAATACAGACTTCATGTCTTAGTACTGTACATCAGATAGATGATAGATAGATAGACAATTGTCTTTGTGGAAAAAAAGACAGTGTCAAATGAAAAGAATATTTGTCTTTTCATCCATTCCTAATTAAAGGACATGCCACCACTGAATTCATTCTAAAATTCATTCTCAAAATATTTACTGGGCAGAACAATGTGCTGTCACTATAATGAATGGCAATGGAAATGAGAGGTCATTTTCAGAGTTAACAAGCAGAGAAAGCCATAGTGTAGAAAAGGTAGGCAAGAGTCGCTTGGTTTTTGAATGATGAAGAGCCAAATTTCATAAATAACTGGTTTGTGATAATAATGGCAGAAGAAATTCTTCGGCTAACAACTCCAGAAAATCAGAAACTGGAATGAACTGGAAATGGAATACTGAGAATGTTATCCCCAGACAGTTCACCCATTTAAAGCCTCTATTATTTTATTTTTATTTTTAACTAATTAATCTACTTTACATCACAATTGCAGTTTTCACTGCCCCCCCTCCCAATCCTTAACCTCCATCTACCCTTCCCCTACACCCAGTCCTCTTCCTTTTCTCTCTGGAATGAAAGGGGAGGCCTCCCATGGATATCAATCAGCCTTGGCATATCAAGTTGCAGCAAGATTAGGCATTTTCTATTGAGGCTAGACAATGCACCCCAATGGAGGGAAAGGGTCCCAAAGGCAGGCAAGAGAGTCAGGGACAGCCCCTGCTCTCACTGTTAAGAGTCCTACATGAATACCAAGCTACACAAGTGTTACACATATGCAGAGGGCCTCGGTCAGTCCCCTGGAGGCTCCCTGGTTGGTGAATCAGCCTCTGTGAGCCCCTGTGGGCCCAGGTTAGTTGATTCTGTAGGTTTTCTTGTGGTGTCCTCGTCCTCTCTGGCTCCTATAATCCTCCCCCCCCCCTTTCTATAGGATTTCTCAAGCTCCAAAATATAATACACATCGTGTGTGTGTGTGTGTGTGTGTGTGTGTGTGTGTGTGTGTGTGTGTGTGTGTGTGTGTGTGGTGTGTTAGGGATGAGGACAGGAGGAATCAGGATGGAGGAGGATGGGAATAGAGAGTACTGGAAGTAGAGGGTACAGCTGGAATGAGGGGTGGGAGTCTCTGGGACTAACTAGAAACCTAGGGTAATGGAAACTCCCAGAAATATATGAGGGTGACCTAGCTAAGACTACTAACAGTGGGGGATATGGAGCCTGAACCGGCCATATCCTGTAACCAACCAGGCAGGACTTCCCCCCAAAGGAGGGATTGGTACACCAATCCAATCACAAAACTGTCAACCTACAATTTATCCTGCTTGCAAGATATGCAGGGGTAAAAATGGGTTGGAAAAATGGGGGAATGGCCAAAAATGACTGGTCCAGCTTGAGATCCATGCCATGAGAGGGAACCCACTCCTGACACTATCAATGATATTTTACGATATTTGCAGACAGGAACCTAATATAACCATCATCAGAAAGGCATCATCAGGAACTGTGGGATTGTGGGAAACAGATCCAGAGACCCACAGACAAACATAAACTCTCTGTTATTTTAAATACACGTCTAAAGCTTGTGTGGGGTGGTTCTGAGAACTTGTCACTTTTCAGGATTTTCAGTGTTCTCAAGACTGGTGGGTGGTAGAGGGAGAGTATAATAGAAGCAGCAAATCCCATGAAAGGAAACACAGGAGAATTTGTAAAGGGGTGCTCCAAAGGTAATGTAGTGGATTTTCTTCTGTTAATGCACTATAAAAGATTGTTTACTTTCCCCAAATAATGTAGTGACATTTGAAAAGTTTTCCAGTTTTGGTGGAGCATTGCTATGACATATGAAAATAATTTCATTCAAAGGTATGGGACACTTGAAGCAGAAAAAAAAGCAACATTAATTTTTATTAATTCCTTTATGATAAAATGTAAAGGGATCAGCTTTTGATGACATGTACAACTTTCCTACTTTTACCTCCTCCTCTAGGGAAGCTCTGAGGATTCCGTGGCTCGGACACACTTGACTTAACTAAAAATGAAGACATCCCGAAGAAGCAGAGAACAAATGGGCATTGTGATGGCATGCTGCTGGATAAATTCCATGTCATTTGTTATGTAATTGGCTCCTAAGTATTTTAGAAAACTTTGGTAGTAATGTGGGTGCTAAAGATCTGGTTCTATTATCCACTTCAAATGTAGTTACTGACCCCTGTTAATAAGATATCCCCCATGATACATTTTTACTATGAAAAATCCTATTAGAGTTGTTATTTCAATTCACAGTGCTGGCTTTAGGAATACTACCCACCATTAATTCCTATATTTAAAAAGAATTATTAAAAAAATACTGATTAAGCCACAGGTGAAAGCTTAAATGAAAATATTGAGCCTGATTTTACTGAAGTACAAAGATAGCTCTCATCTTATCCTAGGTCCTACAGGTAACTAAAATGGAAAACTATTAATAGAATTTATTGTGCTTAAACTCTAATACTACATAGTTTACAGGCTATAAAAAACTGTCAGCCCAATTTATTAGCTTACTGTATGTGGACAGGGCCATGCTCATATCTAAGAATTATACTTTTCCTTATGTATATGGTCACTTGATAGGCAAACACGTTATACATTTTACAATAGGCCTTCTAGGACAACTAATTAAACTTCTGAAATATGGATTAAAGAACAGATTCAGTGAAAAATAACCTTTTTCAGATTCTCTAAAAAATACTTAAATGCAAGTAAAAGCTTGGTTTTATAATATCTTTTGGTCAGTATTTTCATTACCCTTGGTCATCTGATGTTAATCTTTGAAGTAGAATGTTACAAGTACTTGGTGCACTAGGGAAGAATAATTAATTCAATCTTTTTATGTCCTTTCTCCTTGAGCTTTAAGGTTCTAAATTTTCTAAATTTTCCTTGGCAGTGAGTGTTGAAACTTTTTCTATCCTAGGTTCTACCATGGAAATCATATTAATGTAATATATTTGGATAACAGAAAACACAATTTATCTTCTAATAATCATAGATATATTGACTTGCAATTTCAGGTTTTTTTTTTTTTGTAGGTTTTGAGGATATAGTCAAACCCTGTGTGCTTACTATGCTTCAAGGGGAAATGAATCAAGAGGACTATAATTTATAGAGCTTTTAAGATGAAATATAATATAATATAATAGCAATTCTAATAGAAATTCTTAGCCAAGCTGTTGCTATTAACAGCTATGCTGTGGCTCCTGGGCCACAGCATCAACATTTACACAGACTGAGGCTGGAGAAATGGTATTTTCTTCTCCATTACTTTTCATTAAACAAACATGATTTTCTGGTGGCCTCCCCAGTCCCTAGCTTCATTCTTTGGTCACCACTCAGTTTCCAGAAACACAGATCTGGTTCCTCTTCTGCCTGCTGACTTATGCTGTACTGTAAGTTCTTCCTGGGGTGTGTGTGAACAGAGACTGTTTGAGTTGATACCACTTCCACATCTTCAGTCTGTATGAATTCTTGCCTAAAATAGATCCAAGACTGAACCTACTCCCAATGTTATCTGTTTCTTTATCATAAGTCACAAAAAGACCTTCTTGCCACTCTGTAAAATGCAAAATGATGCATCATGACAAAATATACTCACTCAAAGACTTGAAACTGAGGTAAGATGTTAAGAACAATTCAGATATCATAATTTCCTTAAGAGAAGGATTTGCAACCGAATTTACTTTGAACTTTGAATTATAAAAACATACATTGGCATGGTTTAGAACAATTTAGAATCCAGAGTAATTGTAGTAATAACTCAACTCAAAACCAAGGAATCCATAGTGGAGCTTATCGTTATGTAAAAATTTTGTCATTATTTTTCCTATGTTTAAAACATGCTTTTATTTTTGGAAATGATATGATGTCACTAAACTTTGGTAGGCATAAGCATGTACTATATTTCCATAATATTTGAAGGGGAGTTGAGTGAAAAGAGATCTTTAGCAGAAATAAAAATAAACTAGTAAAGAAAAATTAGTTTATAATTTTTAAGTGGCTAATAAAAGATCACACATTTCCAGATACTTAGATTTTCGTACTTCATTGGACATATATGAAGGAGCAAAATACTATTTTGTTTGAACTATCAATGTTTATAATGTGGCATGAAAAACACCTTTTGTAACTATTTCAGCTTATGAAAAACATTTTAGGTAACCAAATCACAAGAATCATTAATACAAATAAATTCTCAAAATTATTTTAGGGGAGACACAAACAAAAACTATGAAGACATCTGATGCTGGATCTATACCTTTAATTCTGTTCTAGGTTGTGCCTTGAAGGGTCTTCTCATTATCTCATCTAACGTCAGAAGGTTAAAGTCACTGAACGCTGCCAGGCTGTTGTGTGTGCACGCATCTGTGATGTGGAAATGTGTCTGAAGAACATGGTTCTTATAATATGGAAGGCGAAACACAATCAAGCAACTGAACACTGAAACATAGTTTCAGAAATAAAAAAATAGGATATTTTGAAATGTATGTGAGATGAAAAAATAAAATAAGTGCTCTCTGTTGAAGGAGATTGTTGATATGTCCTTCCTTCTTTCCTTCCCTTTTCCTGCCCTCAACCCTGCTTTATTCCCTTTCCCTTTCCCTATTCCTTTTCTCTTTTCTTTCCTTCCTTCCTTCCTTCCTTCCTTCCTTCCTTCCTTCCTTCCTTTCTTCTTTCTTTCTTTTTTCTTTTTTGGAAAATGATATTACTATGAAGATCAGGCTGCTGTTAAACTTTCTATCATAGCTCCTTCTCCTCCCCTTCCTCCATGTATTCTTGTGATACTCCTCACAGTGGGAGCAGGAGTGTCTCCGACTCTTGTTACCTTCTGTTGAGACTCTTTTCCTCCCATTGGGTTGTCTTATCCAGCCTTGATATGCCTTGTCTTATTGTACCTTGTTTTGTCCTGTCAGACTGTCATCTCTCGGAGACCTGCTCTTTTTGAAAGAGGAAATGGAGGGGGGTGGATCTGGTGGATAGAGGAAGTGAGGAAGGGCTGGGAGAAGTGGAGGGAGGGAAAACCGTGGGTGGGATGTATTGCATGCGACAAGAATGTATTTTCAATAAGAAAACGAAAATAAGACTAATCCAACTCAAACCAGGCTAGATTTCAGCCTTAGTTTTCATAACCTTGAGCCTCTGTAGTTTAAACCATATTCATTGTGTAATGGTGTTCATATGATTATGCTGTGCATAACAGACACTAGGCAGAAAAACACAGATTATATGAGTCTTTACAATATGATATTATCAAAATATTTTCCTTACAAATCATAGATGCACAAATATACCTTTAAAAACAAAATAACTTATAGGCATCATTTACTACAAGTTGAGTCCATGATAAGAAAGAAATTAACATTTTGAAACACCGACAGTCCAGCACCTCTGATACAGGCCATAAACATGGCCAACAGATCATAGGGCTTTAAGGCAACAATGGAAATTGTTTTACTAAGTATGAAAATAATCTTCTCAAAGACCTGAAGTGAGAAAAAGATGTCTGGATCATGTACAGGAAGAGGACCAAAGAGAGGCCAGTGAGACTCGAGCTGAATTATTCATAACAAGACTGTGTGCTCTTCTCTCTGCCTTTGTTAATCTTTTCTGTGGTTAGCATCAGCAACAGCACATTATTTGTGGGTGCCTGCTCCAACAGGAACTGTCAGTCTTTATCGACTGTCTTCCATGGAAGACATGGAAGCACAGTGAAGACAAGGTTCCTCCGACAGGTGCCCGTCCATTGCTGTAAGTCCAGTGCTTCCTGCTATTGCTCCATCTCAGGGAGGAGCAAAGAGTCTCCATATAACAAGTGCCTATTAGTACATAGCTGTTGATATTTTGGTTTCAGAATCATAGACACCAAGGATGAGGGGAGCTTCAAGAATAGTCTGGTCACACATATAAATGCTTAGAGTGATCTGTAGTGTTTGAAGGAGGGTATTGGATATAGGATTTAGGGGATCACACTGGAAAAATTTCAGTTAACAATTGAAAAAAAATTACTTTTTGACGAGTTATTAAGTAAAACACAGTGACTGAGTAAGAAAAAAGATCCAAGGAAATTTTTACTTATTTAGATTTGATGATGAAAATTATTTATGTAAACATGAACAGTAAATATCTTCTATTGCAGACATAAATAAAGAGCAATTTATTCTTAAAAGAGAAGTTTGTGGCTTTGGAACTATGGAAGATCTTATTTAAAACATATAACCACTCATTGAGTTACCCATCTTATTTCTGGGTAGGCCAGATATATTATCCAAAGTTAAACACGTGGTGGATTGTAAGGACTATAATAAGATAGGATATCTTGTTGCATCTCATTCTAATGTACCACTAGAATGACTTTAGAATAGACCCAAAAGGAATGTGCATCTTTTTTTCTCTTGAAGACTGTGGGTGTGATATGGATCAGCCTCATAGGGATTCTTGCTTTGTAAGCCTGTTTTGACTGTGTAAAAATGTTAAAACAGAGAAATGTGTTGCTATCTGTCATGTTCACTTACTGTAGCCATTAGCTAGAGCCAATAAACAAGTGGGTGGTGAGCATCTTTGTACCCTCAGGAAAGGGGAGTCTCAATATCATTTGCATTTCTAAATTGAAGTACTTGCACAAGCCTGGTTTTTAAAGCGGGGAGTATTGAAGATTATAGGAAAAAAATAACTGATCTAATTTAGACACTTAGAAGTAAATCATGCCCCTGGAAATGACTTCTTGTTTGAGGGTGTGCAGTTTTCCTGAGAAAATGGCATTAGAGGAGGCAGATGAACCAGGTAGATGAGATGGGGAAAAATAATAAGCCAGTTTAATCTTTAAAGTTTCATATTTTCAGCTGAGTATTCTGAGCAACACTTGAAAATCCAGATAGATCAAAGAAAAGTGCAGAGCTTTGAGGTGAGAGCATCACATGTGATGAACTATGTGACTTGTTTGTGTCATCTGTCCTGATAGTTTCCCTCTAGATAATGCTCTAGTTCCACAGTTTCAACCTTGCTAAGTGCAGAGTGATTCACTATTGTATTTTTTGTTTTTGTACTGAGGATATAATGTATTTGTATGTATGTTATGTGGGTGTATTCTGCTGTGTCTGAACACATAAAGCAAAAGGTATATGGCAGGAACTTTCCTTTATGAGTCTCCATGTTCTTCTTATTGCTGTATTATTATTTTAAGATACAATCTCCCTTTGAACATGGAGTTCTCTGATTGGGTCAAGGTGCTAGCAAATCCTAGGAATCCATTTGTCCCAACCTTCCCTTCCCACAGTGCTTGGGTTAGAAGTGTATGGCACCACGGATGACTTTCACAAGGGAATCGAGGATCTCATGTGAGGGTCTCATGTTTGCACCACAAACACTTTATGTACAGAACCACCTCACCAGGCTTCCACTGTACTTTTAAAAGCAGAGAGTCTTAAAGATTTGAAAGAGTGATTAGTCTGACTAAGAAATCAAGAAGGCAAAACAAATGTAGATTTCAATGAGATCTAGACTCTTTCCAGATTATTGCAAAATGCACTACAAGGATCACCAATGGGAACCTGACATGGTCTCCATTACTTACTACACCAATGGTAACGTACTGATAAACAAGCAAATTGAATTTTGGCTCTGCAAATTAGTGGTCTGCAAATGCCTTGAGGAGCATTTGTGTATAGGGAAATCTTAAGAAAAATCAATTTCATCTTCTCAGGATCCCAAACTTATTTCCAAAAACCTCTCTAAATTGAACTTCATTTCCACCTACTAATTGGGACCCTGGGTTGGACTTCCTGTATATGGAATGGAGTTCACATTTTCAGGGCTGTAGGGAACCAACAGTGTATCCCATCTTAAGCCTGAATTTGTCCTTCTAGCTATTGGTATCTCTCATCGTGTCAAAGAAGCTAAACCACGTATAAAGCGTTTCATTGAAAATGTGAATTCGGGTCTTTTTTGTGCAGTCTAGCAGTAGGAAGTGAAAGAATTGATTTTTGCATATATATTTTAAACAACACAGTCTTTTGATCATCTCAAGGTTTCTGTTTTTATTTTTGTAATGTGAAAATAAATTAGGTTCAATGGAAAATATTTTCATATGCTAATATGACACAAGTGCTGTTGGTTAATCTGTCAACCCACCCCTTGAATATTCAGACATAAAGATGAGGCAGAAAAGTTACTATGAACAGTACCCGGCAGGCTCACCACATCAAGACCATTTACGTCTTATTCAGTCACTAAGTCATTGATATTTTCTCTAACCTCCATGTGACTGTCATTTTAATTACGAAAAAATGGAATGCAAATAAGAGAAAATCATGCAAATCTCTATACTGACACATGTCAAATTTATATTTACTATAAATAAAAAAAAACTCTTCAAAGTAGCATTTATTATAGAAGGTAAAACAAGATGGAGAGAAGCCGAGATGACTTCTTGGAAAGGCCAATAATGAATGCAACTTTGCTGAAGCAATATTTAGTTACACAGAAAAAATTATCCTTGGTCTTCTTTCACTCATTCTGCTTAATAAACTAGATGATTCATCAGTCTGTATTCTTGATCATGAACTATTAGCAGCAAAGTGTGTTCAACTGAGTGTAATACAGACTGGAAGAATAAATCCAGGTTCTCAGAGCAGGGTAGAATGGTAATTTGACAATTTTTTCTGCCCCCAAAATAAGACTGCCAGAGAAGACCCACTGTGATTGTCTGGAAGCTTCTGAACTTGTAGTCTTCACATGGAGCAGTCACAGTTAGCACAGTGTCTGCCGTCATTAGAACACTCCACCACATTCTATGTATTCAATACACAGAATGTATCACACTTCCATTCTGTTTGTAGTGTGACGTTTCCTTGAGTGTCTGGAAAGTAGGAATTAAATACTAGGCTATCCACTGGCAGGCTATGCACCCCAAAGGCACAAAGACACAGAGTTCCTGTTTATCGACTTAACAAGAGTATTAGTTTCACTTGTGTATCTTCAAAGGAGAGGGACTGAAACAATCATTCAGTCTTGCTGTTTTTCTTATCCTAGAGACGCAATCCATCCAGGAAGCTCACCCTTCCCTCTATTTCTAAGTATGAAGCTTCTCTTTCTGACATTGACACTTCTCCACTGTGCTAGCTCTATTGATGGAAGTTAACATGTCCCAGACGTGCAAGCCATTTACAGAGCAGATTTACAATGCTCAAACTTTGAAAGTTCTTCAACTTTACACAAACATTTCAGCAGCTGAGCTTCTGCTTAAATACACCTTTGACACATTACCTTCTTGGCAGCCTCCAATTATACTTTATTGACTGAAGTTGCCAACATTGGAGACAGCACACACATTGCTCTCCTAGCTGTGGCTCGTTATTGACCACATTTGCTAACACTGGAGAAGGAGCTTTGTTACCTGTGGCTTTGGATTGTTCGAATTCACAGCTAGACAGGAGCTGTTCACTTTTGTCAATTTTTGCCACCTTCATGAAAACTGTATTGCAGTTGATTTCATTTAATCATCTTAGCAAGAACCAATAGAGGATCCTACCACGTGTCCAATGCAGGTAATCTTTCATTAGTACTTTGGAAAGCCATTTAAGATAAATTGATGTATTTAATAATTGGTTCCCCCCCCCCTTTCACACCTCAGTAGGATGTTTTCAGCTTCAATAGATATACCTTAGGATCAAACATTACAAAGCATTTTTGAAACCTTTACGCCCCATACAGGAAAAACACAGGACAAATGTCTTCTGCTAAAAATTTAAGATGAACTATGTCTTCATGTATTTCTACACAGAGAAAGTTTTCCTCTGTGTATATGGATTTTTTTTTTTTGTATAAATGAAAACTGAACACATCAGAAGAGCCGCAGAATTCAGGATTCTGTTTATTTTGAGATACTGTCTTATGTATTTCAGGCTGTTCCAGCTCAGTATGAAGGCGAGGATTGTCTTTAATTTCTGCTCTGCCTGCTTCCCTGGGCATGCACCACTATGGTAGGTTTACATGATGCTGGGGCTCAGACCCAGGGCATCATTCATAGGCAAGCATTCCTTCCATGAGCTATGTTCAGACCTGGGTTCCTTATGCATTATTTTATGCTATAACGGTCCTTGCTTGTATGGCATTCTTCTATGTGTCTTTCTGCTATATTGAGAATTCATCTGTAATAGTAAAATGCTCTGGCAAAGAAAAGACAGACTAATGTCTATAATTAAGATGAATATGGGTCAATATTAAGATAATCTAACTAATCACTTTGGACAACACATTTATTTGCTGTGTTCTTTTCCTCAGGTGCATTTTCACTAGGCATAGAGATGTATCTTAATATCATTTCTAATGGACTTG
Source organism: Lophiomys imhausi (assembly GCA_907164525.1). Lineage (NCBI taxonomy): Eukaryota > Metazoa > Chordata > Mammalia > Rodentia > Muridae > Lophiomys > Lophiomys imhausi. Next base: position 1,816,893 of record CAJQZJ010032066.1, on the reverse strand, counting down.
GTCGCCCTTCTATTTCCAATTCTGGACTGAACTTCCCACATTCATGAAGTGGTGGGGGGTGCAGATACTGGCCAAGATGGTCTTGATGGTCCCTTCTGCTTGATTAAATTTCACCAGCCTTAGTTCTGACAATAGACCCCAGACTTTCATTTCTTAGTGTATTTACTTTAGAAGACTAAAGTTATATTTTTTTCCTCTGCCTGTGTGGAAGTTTGAATGTGGTTTGTTCAGTGACATTTAATTGTCCAATGTGGTGGTAGTGAGGTGCAGTGAGATCTTTAATAGCACTCTCGGAAAGGAGAGGCTGCCACAAGAGTGGGAGGTAACAAAGGCTGCCACCTCCCCTTGGTCTGTGTCTTTTACATCTGCTTTATCTTTCATCTCTCCATAATGCAAGTAGGAGGTCTCTGACAGACACTGTCTCCATGTTGCTTGGAGTATTCCACAACCAGAGTCATGTCTGTCTAGTGTCCCAGAACAGGGTAATATGTTACCATAAAACAAATTATACCAAGACAACCTGTGATGATTCATCTTGATCACTGGCTTACTGGGGTTTGGAATAACTAAGTCACATGGAAATGAATCTCTGGGCATGTCTGTAGGGGACTATCCAGAAAAGGTGGAGGGAGGAAGCCCAAGCCTACAGATGGTAGAACCAACCATTCCAGGGGCTGGACTCAGACTAAATAAAGGGAGAAAGCAAACTGGACACAAGCATTCATTGCTGTTTCCTGAGTGTAGACACAAGTGTAAACAGCAGCAAATGCTCCTGCGCCCATATCTTCTCTGTCATCAGGGACTAGATCCCCTGGAATAGAAGCCAAAAATTAACTTTTCCATCTCTCAAGTCTTTTTTTGTCAGGTATTTTGTAGTAGCAACTAGACAGATTATTAATATATGGCTTTTGAAATATAAAGCTTGTCTAAGAATCTTATGTTTTTGTTTCGTTATTTACATTGATTTCGTTTGTTTTTCTGTAATTCTCTTGTTCAAACCTAGGACCTGACACGTGACTTTATTTATTTATTTTTTGTAGTGTTTAATATTGAACTCAGGGCTCTACACAGTTTAAGCAAGTTTTCTACCCCTGAGCTATCATGCACCCCTACTTCTATAACCCAGGAAGGTCCTGTTCAATCATCTGGGAGCCTCCACTTTGAAAAATAATCAACAGCAGAGATAGAGTCCCACTTTGCAGTGTCTGCAGGAGGGTGAGAGACTGACTTCAATGAGCTTAACTTCAATTAGCAATCACAGATGGCTTAATCACATTGACCAGCCTCCCTCTGGTCTCTCCCACACTTTTCCAATAGCTCACTTGCTGCTTAAAAGACTCTCCCATCTTTTTATTTCAAAGGAATTGAATTCAATCCTTCCCCCACTCCCTGCCACAACTCCACAACTGTTTCTCTTTACAACATTCTTGAGTGAGCCCTCCATACCAGTTTATATGCAAGGAGACATTTTTTCCTTTGTCACTGTATTTAGTTTGACCCACAATGCTCTAGATTTTAATAAACACACCTGTTCTTTCATTCCTGTATATATCACATTATTAGTGAATCTACTAATCTACATCAGTCCTGTTTTGATTTTCACCGGGTTCTTTATGTCATGTATAGTAGATAATGGACATGTTTGGCTAAGCCTACTTAAGTGTAACCATAATTCTTACTCATTAGGTGTTAACTACAATCCAGCACATACTATCAATGTGGTCTTTTTCAGAAATGGCAGCATTTATCTGAGTGAGAAGGATCCCTTGTGGTTCAGGTAAAGTAGAAATCTTAACTGATGTGTGCTAGTTCCCAACAGGTTCTTGCTTCAAGTCCCTATGTGCAGGTGACAAGTTCCCTTGGCAATGTCTCAGGAGACCATGTGAATAGCTGAAGAGTCTCACCATAGAAGACCTTCTCTTGGACTCAGCCAAATGATCCTTTCTAAAACCATTTGAAAACTGCTTTGAAATTCATTTTGCTGCAAAGTATTATGTAAATTCAAAGTGATTATCTTTATCATAATTATAAGTGAATTCATACACCTTTTACAGTTCCTACCAGTCCTCTTTTGTAGACATTTTATACCGATATTCTATCAATGCCACATTTTCTTTATTACACTGTCATTTTTCAGCCTTCAGACTCAATTGCCCAAATAAGAATAATATCCATAGGCACTTCATTGCTATACAAAGGACCTATGGGAGATGCTCAAATAAAGATGACTATTTCTGAAACTCCTGATATGAGTGTTATGCAAGGGCACAGCTTTATGTAGAGAGATGACCACTATATGTACCAGCTTGAAGGGGCTTTAGTCTATGCTGACATACACAAAAACAAGTTCCATCCATGCTTATTTACACATTTATCAGCTTTGTAAACCAAGTAAAATTGCAATTTTTAACAAATTATTTAAATGTAAAAAAAATCAAGCTATTAATGCTTGAAAGAAAATTAAATTTCATTGTTTGACATTTAAAATGTCAACCATCTATAAATATTTGAGTTCTGTCACTCTTCCAGATCTCAGAAAATATACTCATGTATATAGGGAAATCTCTAAAATGATGCATTTATCAGAAGAATTAAAGTTGTTCAAAATACCTTGTGAGGGAAGTACCCCCCATGTTTACTATAATGTCATTGCTGACAGCCAGCATAAGAAATATACCTAAGTGTCATCCAGTGAAAGGATGGATTTAGATAATGTAGTATACGCACATAGAAAAATACCAAGCAACATTCACTAATCTTGTCATTTGTTACAACATATATGGATCTAGAAGTTACTCTGTTTAGTAAAACATGCCGGCACAGAAAAAAACCAAAAAACCAAAACAAGAAAACATCTGACCTAATTCATATGTGGCATAGAAACAGAGTGGTACAGTGCTCACCAGGGCTGGACATGATGAGGAGCTTCAGCAACACATGAGAGTGAGTTCAAGAGATGTATAGTTAACAGTTATGTGTTCTATTCTTGAAAACCAGCAAAAGGATAGGCTTTCAGTGGCTCTCCCCCAAATGACATATGCTTGGGGAAATGTTTATGTCAGTATGATTGGTCTAGACATCTCACAATGTTAGTCATGGAATTTTGTATGATATGCAAATACATAAAATATTTACATGTATATATAAATATATAAGATATATAAGTATATACATAGAGAGAAACTGAGTCAATTAAATTTAATTAATACATTAATTAATTTTATTATTAATTTATTTGAGTTACATCCTTATCTTAGCTCTCTCACTCCTCTCCTACCTGGTACTACCCTCTTTCCCTCTTCCTCCTCAGATGAGGGGAGCCCCACCCCCATCAACCCACCCAAATAGTTTGATATTCTTAGGATGACTAGAGTTTTAGCATGATTATCAGTACCTGCAATGCTTCATTGACTCACAACCAGAACTTTTATTTCATCCCACCTCCTCCATGCTACCCTTGCTGGAACCACAGATGTCACAGCAGGAGCCTTAGAAGAAAGAGTTGGGCTATGACAATAGAGGGAGCTGGAGAGAGCAATGACAAGGTGAAGCCTGAGCTCTTCCTTGGCACTTTTTATAGGAGTGTTTCTAGAAGGGACCACATTCACTTCTGCTTGATTCGTGGTTGATGCCTGCAAGTCAATACTGAATTTAGAGAAATTTGGTAAGTAAGGGGTACACTACTAACCCTTGCTTAATAAAAATTAATTATGTAGACTTGGAATTACATAAATTACATAAGATATTTAGAGGTCATGTGTAGCCCTTGGTTTACTGTGTTTTATTGACACCTGTGCTCTTGAAGTCATTTACGCCTGCTGAATGTGTATGACCGAATTACTATGCAGTGGCATGCCACTGAGGATCACTGTCTAATATTTAGTGACACTAACACATTTCAAGAGAATTCATAGCAGACATCAGAAAACTCTGTCCCTTGGGACTTCTGTCATACAGCATTTGTAGTCATTGACTAGGGCAAGTCACATGGTGACATTTTTGAAACCAGCATGGCCTGGAGAAATATTAAAGTTGAACACAGCTTCTAGGAAGAAAAGAGGGAGACTAGGAAAGGACTGTGGCTGTCAAGAGTATGGCTCTAGTTCCTGACTTTCCTCTTGGTTAACTTCCCATGTTCATAAAGCAGGACTCTTGCTAGCTCCATTCAGAATCCTTTGCCTATCAGCAGCAGTTACTTAACAGTGATCCAATATGAGGCAAGTGCAGAGATATTTATGGCAACTCAAATTTTGACTTCTTTTTTCACTATTCTGGCTTCCAATCTTTCCTTTTCTGAATGAAATAGGCAACAGTATATTACAGCTACCCTCTTTTTCCAAAGTTCCTGAAGTTTGACTCATACATCCATAGCCACACAACAGAATATGTTTAATGAACTATGAAAGAGGCTGAGAAGAGAGACTACAAGGATTACTTCGGGTTTGGAGAGGAAAGGGGGTGTATCAGTCATAGTCCTTGTACAAGATCCTCAAGGCTCTAGAGTTAAAGAATATAACATTCTCAATTTTCTCTTCTACAAAGTCACGATTTGAGTCATGTAGGGGCTGATAGATTAATATAAGTTAGATTTAGTGAATATATAGGTTTCTGATACAGTCTTTTAATTCGGGGCATGAAGATCAACTTTGCTGTGAGCAATTAGCTTATCAGCTTATGGATGAAGTCAGGTGAAATGAGGGGAGTCTCTTTGGACTGAAAAACAAGGTTGAAGCCAGGTGAAACAAGGAAAGACTTTATGACCTGGCATTGCTTTCAACTGCTAAGTGGGC
>CAJQZJ010032066.1:1794167-1807970 GCA_907164525.1 Lophiomys imhausi | reverse complement strand
GGCAGTTGTTAATCTTTAGGCAGCCATTACAAAAAAGTACACAGAGACCACATGGATTTCTAACAAGCCTAGGCCTGAGTTGAGGAATCCTAGCCCATCTAAGCTAGCTCTCAATTCTATTACCCAAATATGACCCCATATATACATACATCCCCTTGGACTGCATTCTCCTCAATATGCCGATGTTCCTGGCCATATGGAATGAGGTTCTTTTTTCTAACCCATGGTGTGAGTCTCCTTCTTCCTGCTCCTGGCTGGAATGTCTTAATTCTCTGTCTAAAGCCCAGGCTTCCTGCTCTAATCACAGGAAGTCCCACCTTTCTCTGTCTTTGCCCAGTCTCAGGCCTTGGCATTTTATTTAACCAATCAGAGTCAATGTAAGTAACAGACAGCAAGCAGGACCAATTAATTAACATTTAGAATGCTTAACACTACCCCAACAATTTAGAATTTTAAAGTACCACATACAATGTTTAAAAGAGTTTGCTATCTCCCCTTCAAATTTACCACTTACAAAACTCATCACCCAATATCTAAATGGGATTGTTAAATATGGTACATAATTTATTTCAGGAAAATGTAGGTAAAAATGAGTTTATGCACCAGTTCACAGGAAGCAGTGGACAGTAATTTGGCGCAATCTGAATTTTATTCTGTAATATATGTAGATGAAACATATTCCTTTTTATATTTGGTTAAGATGAAAATAAGTTAATTTGGAAAATGGTAAGAACTTCAATGAATTGTGCTTTCTTGTTATTATCCCAGATAGACAGATGTCCTCCAGAGCAAGGGAACAAAAAGATAGGGCCATCATCATTCATTTCTGCATGTCTTTCTAGAACACGTTGTTCCAGAAAGTAAAGAACAAAGCAGGTCAAGTAATAAATTATTCTGAAAAACAGAATTTGATGAATTCAACTTTCCTACTGATACTTAAAAAATGCATTTTAAGTAATAATCAAGCTCTAATGCATCCATGTTTATAAGAAAAAGAAGCTTACACCGATCAGGTTATAGCACTAGTTGCTACTTGCTCTCAACCTGATCAATTCAAAACTATGGGTAAGGAAGGAATATTATTTTGCTAGTGATTTTTATGTCAAGTCAACATGAAGTAGAATCATCTGAGAGGAGGGAGCCTGCATTGAGAGCTTGCCTCCATAAAACTGAGCGGCAGGCTATCCTGTAGGCATTTTCTTAGTGATTGATGTGAGAGCTCAGCTCATGTGGGTGGTGCCATGCTCAACTGGGTGATCCTGGGTTCTATACAAAAATAGGCTGAGCAAGGCAGTACGCAGCACTCCTCCATGGCCTCTGAATCATGCTGCATCCAGGTTCCCTTGGTTTGAGTTCCTGCCTTGGTTTCTCTCCATAGACTGTGATTCAGGATATATAAACCAAATAAACTCTATCTTCTACAAGTGGCTTTTGTTCATAGTATTGAATTTCCATAATGGGAACCTTAACTACAACTTACATCAAATGCCCTTTCTGTGCTTCAAAATTTTATAGAAATTGTTACAAACTAGAAATGACTATTAAACATATACTACCAAAAATATAATACAATTCAGTCATCTTTATGAACATGGGTGGAATTATCAAATTTTTTTTTTTTGTAAACCAAGAGGATCTGAGATATCAAACTCTTCACATTCCTTACACTGGGAAAATGATTTGCATATTTTTCCCAACTGTCTTTTATGATTGTCTCATTTTTCTAAATTTCTGTTCATTGGCACTTAATTTTTTTTTGAGAATTTCATACACAAGTACACTATATTTACATGTCCAGCCTTTCTCACCTCTAACTCCTTCCATGTCTCTCCCATCATCCCCTTTTGCACTCATGATCTCTTCTTCTATAATTATTAATGTTCTCTCTATATAAATACACACATATAAAACCTACTGAGTTCCCGAGGGAAACCAGTTCTCCATCTTCCAGCAGCTATTGATTGCCTTGAGGTCTTCAGGTAGGGATGAGGCCTTGTGAGATTTCTCTATCTATGTGAGCATGTTGAATGGTGCTCTTGTTAAGCACATCTTGTTTAGGAAGCCATATTGTTGGCTTTCATGCATTCCTGTCATGTCTAGAAGATGCCACCTAGCACTAATCATCCTGACAATCTGTCTATCATTTCTTCCATAATGGCTCCTGAGCGTAGATGTAGAGGTTTTATTTTAGATGTCCCAGTTCGGGCGCAGTCACTTGCTCTTTGCAGTTTGACCAATAGTGGATCTCCATAGCAGGCTCTTTTTGCTGGAAAAGAAGCTTCTTTGAAACTGAATAAGAGATGTATTTGTCTATAGGAATAAGGGTAAGCATTTAGAATATAGATAGAGGCTATTTAAATTAGAGAATGACAGCATTAAGTTCTATCCCAGCATATCTGACTTCTTCAAACGTAAGTTCTTGCTAGATTTACAATGCCAGACGTAAGTTCCTTCCTTTGAGCAGGCTGTAAATCCAATTAGACAGCTGTTGTTTACCCCAAATATATATGCCACTTTTGTCCCATCTGGTATATCTTTCAAGTCCCATCATATTTATGATTCAAAGGCTTTTATAACCAGGTAGGATAGTTGATGACTTTTCACCCTTGGAAGCTTGTAGAGGACATTCTGAGCACCACATCCATAGAAAAAGCCTATAATTAAACTGATACAATTGGAAAGCCTTAATTATATGAGAAAGAACTTTTTGTATACTGAAAAGGTGTGTTCTTTCTTGTCTTATTTATTTAGATAAAGTAATTTGATAATTATTATGAATCTTAAATGCATGCTATTTCAAAACAAAGCTTACAAAATTATATGTGTTGATCTAATACACAAGACCTATAAAAAGGAAAATTTGTGAAACACACAAGATACATCCATGTACAAGACATATACTTATAAAGCACAAATATAATTATACACAAAGATTGTACACAAAATATCTATCCAAATTATAAAATCGCATCTATGTGACAGATGTATAGATCTCTCTCTGTATATATTATTTATTATATATACATCCATACAAACTTTGTAAATTTACTGTGTGTATGTGTCTGTATATAAGATTCACAAATACATGTGTGCATACGTGATTTTATGAGAATAAAACTCAATTCGGGATATATGCTTGAGAGGATTGTTTTTTAAGTGTTAAGCCTTATAAAATTAAAAACTGTCCACTTTATGACATAAGAGTGACAAAGAGTGATGCTGTGTTGTCACATACATTGAGGCATGCGTTATCCCATAAGTGATGTGCAATTTCGCCTGTCAGAACTTGAGAGCATATCTCAGCAGCTGCCCTTTCCTTCACTTGTACAGGTTCCTGTGGCTGATGTGCTTTTGATGGCAACAGTTGAGGAATTTGATGATTACCTCACATCCCTGGAAACATTCCATAAAAATTGTTTATATTGTAAAATTGTATAAAAATATTTCATTGAGTTTCTAATAAATCAAATGTGAGTAACAGTTAAGGGGATGCACTTAGAATTGATGGAAGCAACGGGGCATTGGTACACAATTGGAAGAAGCTTTAAGATGGTGTAAATAATCTGTTGATTTTCTAGGTGGAAATGAAAAAAATGGCATGGCAGACAAAAACTTATTATGTTTTTTTATTAATAGTAAAGGCTGTGGGGGAATACAGGGCTACACTATAATAAAATCTCTTTGCCAGAATTACTTTTCCTAGAAAACTGAGCTAAGAATATATTTACATATTTAGCTGTTCTTCACAAGTAATATGCCTTAAATTACCTGAGTGAATAATATCCAAACATTTTGCAATACTTTTATGATATAACTTCTCTGTAGTTTATTAAATGTGATATTTAAGCAGGGGCTGCTTGGGCTCCTATACTATATTATTAAGAGTCCTTCGCTAAGCTGGATATGATGAGTCACATCTGGGATCTCAGAACTTTTGAGACAGTGGTGAGAGGGTTTAACATGAGTTTGGTGGCACCCTGATTTACACAGGAAGCTCCAGAATAAGTGGCCAATTTTACAGAGATTCCATGACCCACAAAGCCACCCTCCCAAAAAAGAGGGGGAGCAAATGTTTAGCTGAGCCCTAGGCATAATGACACACACCTGTAATCGCAGAACTTGTAAATCAAGTGTTACTATCACTAATTTTCAGGCATTCAGTTTCTTTACTGACAAGACCATTGGTAATATAGGCTCTATCAGCACTGGAAAAAATGTGAGTACTTCCTCCTGTGACTTTTACAAATGTTAAACTCTATGACCTCCTTACCATGCTGATGTGCTACATTTTATTTTTGTAGAATATTATGTTTCAATTATCCCTATGGAGTTATTCTAATTCACACATATTTGGGCCCTCCAAGTTGCAGCGTTTCTCCAGAAAAAAAATACCATTTTCTTTCCTTTGCCCTTTGCTGATGATAATATGTGCAGAGAAGAAATTGAATTCTAATGGGAGGTTGACACTGATTTTCTTGGAATATTACTAGAGTAGACTTTGTATTTAAGTCCAAAGAACATAATCCAAGTTTGTTCTTAATGAAACAAGCAGTAGAATTAAGTGGATTTAAAATATTACTAGGATAATCAGCTATCATCCTACTTTGTCAATGATGGTGAAAGTAAACATTTTCCCTGATGAGTTTTAAAGAATTTATAATTCCATGAGGTGTGAAAGTTCATTTCAAATGTGTGACTCTCCCATCTCTGTTTTACTATTTCTTTTACATATTATTTTTTCCAAATAGTTAAAGAATGATCTGACCAGAGAAAGACAGCATGCAGAGTGTGCGCATCTTCAACACTTCTTCCTACTCTCAGTCACAACTATAGCTATGTGACAATACTGAGTCCTGGAGTCTCTCTTAGCAACTTCTCTGTTATGAAATACCATGGCCAAAGTAACTTAATGAAGAAAGGGATTCTTTTAGCTTATAGTTCAAGAGAGCCAGAGTTCACTGATAGTGTGGAGGCATGGCATAGGCAGGCTGCTCTCTGATCACATTTTCATCCATAAGCCAGAAGCAGAGAACAAGAACAGGAAGTGGAGTGAGGCTATGGATCTTCAAAACCTATCTTCAGTAATATACTTCCTTCATCAAGGCTACAGCTCCTTAAGGTTCCATGACTTCTTCAAACAGTGCCACCAGCTGGGGACCATGTGTTTAAAGGCATGAGCCTATGGGGGGCATTTCTCACTAAGTAAGAGAGCACCTACTTCACAGTGGAATCCTGTTCAACACTGTGTTCTAGAAAGCCACCTCAAATGAGCAAAGATGATGGTAGAGCCGAGTCACCGGTCCCCCTTGCAATGGAGGCTAGATTTTGTGAGGAGCTCAGGATCAGATTTCCCTAGTGATCACTGGGCAGCTCCTATCATTCAAAGGTTATGAAATATGAATCTTGTGTTCATTCATTAGTAACAGAGGGACTCAGCATTCAAGAAATGCATAATCATTGGTAACACAGAATGCTAAATCGGACATGCGCAGTCTGGCAGGTGTGAAAGGGGACTGTATAGGAAGGCATGTGCCAAAGGAGAAAGGACAGAAAACACAGTCTGTAGGTTTACCTTCTTTCCCAGGTGACAGAAACTGCTGAATATTTAAGGAATCACAAATATCCTGTATAGGGTTACAACTTTGTGTTCTTTTTAAATTGTCTGTTGAGTTACACCTTCCTGGTTCTAAGGACAGAAACTTAGTGTCCTCATCTACAAAATGCGGGAGATAGTTTATTCTTTGCTAGAGTTGCTATGATGATTAAAAGAACACATCTGTAAACTTCTACTCATATATATCAATATACCTAACACACACACACACACACACACACACACACACACACACACACATATATACACATATATACATATGCATATAGAAGACATGGTTTACTTGCTTCCTATGTTTCAGGCATAGTTCTAACACAACTTACATATACATGTACAACCACACGGCCATGCATACATATGTACATGCTGACTTAAATTTACATGTTCAATACTAACTTCCAAATATGTGTTAGAAGGAGAGGCTTTTAGGAGGCATCAGGTCCTGAAGGAAAGGCCCACATGAAGGGATTGGTGCTCTTATAATAGAGAAGCAGAGAGTGTGCCCTTCCTTTGGCCATGTGCTGACCCAGAAAATTTAGTTATCTGTGAGTCCTGAGTCTCCTGGCACCTTGATCTTAGACTGTACAACTGCCTGACTGGTGTTAATGGTATTCTATTACTATACTGCCCAAACACTAAGACAATGTTATGCATTGAATAAAACAACTGATTTGATATTGCTATAGAGTTGAAATCTTATTTCAATGGAACAAGCACACTGAGTACATACAGTCTCTCATCATTAAGGCCATGCCATAAGAAGGGGCTGAGAGAATATCAGAGGAGACTAGACAGGAACATCCTCTGCGACACTGGCAAGAGGGAGAAGACATCACAGATTCTGCAAGTAGGCAGTTAGAGCTTCCAAATATCAGTCTGTGGATCACATCAGATCATCCAGAGCACTTTGTAAGAATAACCAACTGCATGCTCCAGTGCAGGTGTGTGTCATTGGCTATTTATGGTGGGAACCTAAAGGCCTGTAATTTTTTTAAATGATTTATTATTGTTGTTGTTGTTTATTATTATTAATTATGATTATTCTTAATATTATTAATTATATTTCTAATAAAATATTATTATAAACACTATACAACAGTACATTGTGAGGTCGTAGGATGATCTTGTGGAGTCAGTGCCCTCCTTCCACTGATGTGTGGGTTCTGGAGGTGGAACTCAGGTCCCCAGGCTAGTTTCTCACGTTGCTTTCCACCCTGAGCCATCTCTCAGGCTTGGATCTGTAGTTCTACATCATTGATTGTTGCTAATTCAGATGCTCAGTTGTAGGTCCTCCAAACCAAGTCTGGAGAGACCTGGGAATCAGTAAGAGCCTCGGCAGTGTGGGAATAAATTGGAACTCCAGGAGATAAAGTATGGAGAGAAGGGAGTCCTTGTGGAGGGGACTCCTGCTGCTGCCACCCTTCTGTTCATTTCTAGACATTCTGCCACCTTGAGACCTGTTCGCAAATTTCCTAAGAATGTCTCCTCTTGAAGGAATAATAGAAGTAAAGGACAAGTGAATCACCACTGACTCCTTTATTGGACAGTGGTTTTCAAATAGGCAAATTTGAAAGGATTGTACAGCATTTAAGCACCTCAGCATTCTGATTGTGCCTATAGCTTTGAGATGAGACACTCACTTCGCTGCTTTTCATGGCTGCATGTAGAAAAATGACACTTATTTCATCAGAATGATCAAAACAAAGATTTGACTACTGGGAAATCTTTGTGAAGGAATATTTGCATAGCAGTAATCACACTTGAAACCACTTTTACATCTTTCTGGAAACCTATCTTTTACAATCTTTACTAGATATGTTAAATAACATCTACTTAAACAGTTAAAATTACAATGGAAGCTAGAATTTTAGTCAAAACTTTAATAATTGGATTGTTAGGCATAAAAGAGACTTATAAAATTTTATGAATATCTTGCAAATGAAGGATGCTCGTAAATGTTTTTTGACTGAAGGACTGGATGCAAGTATATATGACTGATCAAAACCATCACTTTTGATTTATTCTGTGGTGTTCTAGGCCAATAAATTATTATATAAGCATAGGGATACACTAATGTCAACAAAACTTGTTAATAGGTGATCTCTTTATTATGAGTTGTACACTGCTTTGGCCACTAATCCTTCTCATAACTTTCTCTTCACAAATTAGGAACTGAGGATTAAGTTTGGCATACAGCTGCTCAAATTAAGATGTTGCCAGACTTGCAGCACACACGTGACTAGTGCACTCAAAGTGCAATGACACAGGATGCTTCAAATGTAAGAGTGCTTAAATTATAGGATGGACACATAGCATTAATAAAATTCCACACTACCATTAAATTCATGCTCTACAAGGTGCCTTGGTGCTGTTAGTACAGCATTTTCTCATGTTAATTGACAAAAGGTAATTTGCCAAAGAGTAGGTGATTTTCAAAATGGCATGCACAATATTAACTCAATTAAAAACTATACACCACAGGATCCAAGATGGCGGTGACCCACATGGATGCATTTTGAATGTGGGGAAATAGCCATAAAAAGCACAGAGTTATTGGACACTGTGCAAAAACTGGAGGGGCTAGACCCTCCGGGAACGCACAGAGCTCTCAAGGGACTGTAAAAGTCCCAGGGCAAGGCTCTCCCCCCACCTCTCTCAGACACAGAAGCCACTAAATCCGGAACTCGGGAACTCCCATTTGGAGAGGCGCTGGTGAGATCTACTCTAATACACAGCAGGCAGAAGCAGATTCCAAAAGGGAATCACTCACCAGCCTACTAGGCTCCCCACACCTCAGGTGGACCTTATGGCTACTTAGGAAACTTTGTGGGCTAGTTGAAGTCTTAGCAAGGCAGAAACAGGGCGCATGGTGGGAGGTCCGCAGCCATGTGAGCCGCGGAGGATCCCTGCAGGAAGCCGGCACAGGGGGGTAGAGCAGAAGCGCCGAGCCCATGGCAGCGGAGGAGGAGCCAGGGTGGGAAGCCAGCACAGGGGGGTGGGGCAGAGGCACCCGCAGGGAAGGAGGGGGGGAAGCTGGCACAGGGGGGTGGGGCAGAGGGGCCACGCCCCCGAGGCGGAGGAGCCTAGCGGGAAACACACACAGTGAAGTTGGTGCACTGGGAGCGCACAGAAGTACACAGAGGCAGAGCTAGCAGCAGAGACGCACAAAGGCCGAGGGCTCCAAAACGTGAAAGCCAAAAGCCAGGGGACCATAGCTGTACTCTGGAAACCCAGACATATTAGGCATGGAGCCGGGCCCTCTCAGTCTCTGTGACGACAACCAGAGTCCACAGAATCCGTGCCTGGGCAAACAGGTCCATACCATCACAACCACTACAGGCTGATCACTCAGTGTGCAACATAGAGAAGTCTGACTTGGGAGCAGTGAAACGATCCCGGGCCATTTCTCATTACCTGGGAATAGGCTGCACCTGCTTACAGTGCTCCAGGCTATTAGAAACACAGTGACCCTGAGATCCCCCTGTAAGCAAGGACAGATAGCCAAGAAATTCAACTCCTACACCAAAGCATCCCCTGTGGATCCAAGCCCAGAAGACAATGAGAACAGAGAGCTAAACACATCCATATGACCAAAGGTCCAAGAAAAAAAAAAACAGAAATCAAGAAAATATGACTCCAACAACGCAGAACTATCCTAGGTCATCCAATTTGGAGGACGTCACAACAGCAGAAACACATGAAAACGATGACAATTCTGCATTATGGAAAGTGATAGAGTCCCTTCAAGAAGAACTTAAATCTATGAAGGAAATCAAAGAAGCCACAATTTTACAAGTCAAAACAATGAATAACACCATTAAAGAGCTCCAAGTCAAGGTGACTCAGCTTGAACAGGAAAAGGACAAAGCAATGAAAGATTTCCAGACAGCTAAGCTGGGTGAATTGGAAAAAAAATGAAGCAAACACTCCCAAGAGGAGCAGAAGGCAGGAAATCATCAAACTTAGGGCTGAAATCAACAACTTAGAAACAAAAAGAACTATACAAAGAATCAATGAAACCAAGAGTTGGTTCTTCGAGAAAATCAAAAAATAGACAGACCCCTAGCCAAATTAACTAAAATGCAAAGGGAAAGAATCCAAATCAACAAAATCAGAAATGAAGAGGGAGAAATAACAACAGACATTGAGGAGATCCAGAAAATATTTGGGTCCTACTTTAAAAATCTATATTCCACCAAATTTGAAAACCTAAGTGAAATGGATAATTTCCTCGATAGATTCCACCTACCAAAACTAAATCAAGATCAGATAAACAGATTAAACAGCCCAAGAACCCCTAAAGAAATAGAAACAGTCATTAAAAATCTCCCAACCAAAAAAAGCCCAGGGCCAGATGGCTTTAGCACGGAATTCTACTGGACCTTCAAAGAGGAGCTAACACCAATGCTCTTCAAACTCTTCCACCACATAGAATCAGAAAGAACACTGCCAAACTCATTCTATGAGGCCTCTGTCACTCTGATTCCTAAACCACAAAAAGACCCAACAAAGAAAGAGAACTTCAGACCAATCTCCCTCATGAACATAGATGCAAAAATACTCAATAAAATACTAGCAAACCGAATCCAAGAACACATCAAAAGGATCATACATCATGATCAAGTAGGCTTCAGCCCAGGAATACAGGGATGGTTCAACATACGGAAGTCTATCAACGTAATTCACCATATAAACAAGATGAAAGAAAAAACCATATGATAATCTCGCTAGATGCAGAAAAAGCATTAACAAAATCCAACACCCCTTCATGCTAAAAGTTAGGGAGAGAACGGACATACAAGGACCATACCTAGAAATAATAAAGGCAATATACAGCAAGTCAGTGGCCAACATCAAATTAAATGGAGAGAAGCTTGAAGCATTTCCTCTAAACTCAGGGACAAGACAAGGATGTCCACTTTCAACATGTCTCTTCAATATAGTACTTGAAGTTCTTGCTAGAGCAATAAGACAACTAAAGGAGATCAAAGGGATAAATATTGGAAACGAAGAAGTCAAAATATCCCTATTTGCAGATGATAGGATAGTATACATAAGCGATCCCAAAAAATTCCACCAGAGAACTCTTACAGCTGATAAAAAACTTCAGCAAGGTGGCTGGATACAAAATTAACTAAAAAAAAAATCAGAAGCCCTTCAATATACAACAAACAAATGTACCGAGAAAGAAATAAGGGAAACAACCCCCTTCACAATAGCCACAAATAATATAAAATACCCGGGGGTAACTTTAACCAAACAAGTAAAGGACCTATACAACAAGAACTTCAAGCCCCTGAAGAAAGAAATGGAAGAGGCCTTTAGAATATGGAAAGACCTCCCATGCTCATGGATAGGTAGGATCAACATAATAAAAATGGCTATCCTACCAAAAGCAATACATAGATTCAATGCAATTCCTATCAAAATACCAACACAATTCTTTATAGACCTGGAAAGAGCTATTCTCAATTTCATATGGAACAACAAAAAGCCCATAATAGCTAAATCAATCCTGTACAATAAAAAAGCATCTGGAGGTATCACCATCCCAGATTTCAAGCTGTACTACAGAGCAATAATAGTAAAAACACCATGGTATTGGTATAGAAACAGACCAGTAGATCAATGGAATCAAATTGAAGACCCAAAATTGGACCCACACACCTATGGCCAACTAATCTTTGACAAAGAAACCAAAACGGCACAATGGAAGAAGGACAGCATCTTCAACAAATGGTGCTGGCCCAACTGAATGTCCACTTGCAAAAGAATGAAATTATACCCATACTTATCACCTTGTACAAAACTTAAATCCAAGTGGATCAAAGACCTTAACATAAGGCCGGTCACACTAAATCTACTAGAAGAAAAAGTAGGAGAAACCCTCGAACTCATTGGCACAGATGACAACTTTCTGAACAGAACACCAACAGCTCAGGACCTGAGATCAACAATCAATAAATGGGACCTCTTGAAACTGAAAAGCTTCTGTAAGGCAAAAGACACTGTCATTCGAACAAAATGGCAACCAACAGACTGGGAGAAAATCTCCACCAACCCCACATCTGATAGAGGGCTATTATCCAAAATCTACAAAGAACTCAAGAAACTAAATGCCAAGAAACCAAATAATCCAATCAAAAAATGGGAGACGGAGCTAAATAGAGAATTCACAAAGTAGGAATCACTAATGGCCGAGAGACACCTGAAGAAATGCTCAACATCCTTAATCATCAGAGAAATGCAACTCAAGACGACTCTGAGATTCCATCTCACACCTCTCAGAATGGCTAAGATAAAGAGCTCAAATAACAGCACATGCTGGCGAGGGTGTGGAGAAAGCAGAACCCTACTCCATTGCTGGTGGGAATGCAGGCTTGTGCAACCACTATGGAGGTCAGTATGGCGATATCTTAGAAATCTTGGAATAACTTTGCCTCAGGACCCAGCCATACTACTTCTGGGTATACACCCAAAGGACTCCTCACGGAGTCATAGGGAAGTCTCCTCATCTATGTTCATAGCAGCCTTATTTGTAATAGCTAGAAATTGGAAACAACCCAGATGTTCCTCAACTGAAGAATGGATTAAAAAACTGTGGTACATCTATACAATGGAATACTACTCAGCTATCAGAAACAATGAAATTATGCAATTTGCAACCAAATGGATGGAACTAGATAAGCTCATCCTGAGTGAGCTAACCCAGACTCAGAAGGATGCACATGGCATCTATTCACTTATAGTAGGATTTTTAGCTATATAGTATAGGATATCTGTACTACAACCAACACACCAAAAGGAACATGGACATAGACTTTTTTTCTTTTTCCTTTCTTTTTTTTGTTGTTGTTCTTTGTTTTTGTGGGTTTGTGTGTTTGTTGGTCTTTTTTTTAAGTTTTCCCCTCATAGCAAGGAGACACCTTTCACTGGCGGTACTGCCTCGTAGGCCCCCGGTGTATGAAGAGGCTCTTGGCCCTCATATGACTCCTGAACTGTGGTGAGGGACTGTTATGTAGGGACACTCCACCCCAGCGGAACAAGAGGGAAGGATTAGCGGGTAAAGGACGGGAGGGTGGGGCTGGGAAGCGGGGAAAGAGGACAATATGATAGAGATATAATCTGAAGCAACAAACAAATAAATTTGTTAATTAAAAAAAAGCAGGTAACAATTTTAAAACACTGTAAATAAAATAAAGGTTACAGCCGTTCAACCTGGTTTTATAAACCTCCAAGAGGCCAAAAAAACTGAGAGCTAAGGTAAAATACATGAAAAGTGTAGTGTTAACCCATGCCTTTAACTTCAGCAGAGATAGGAGGAGCACTATAGAGTTAGTGGTCTTATAAATTCTAGAGTTACACGGAACAGGGTGGTGAGGGTACACACCCTTAATCCCATCATTCAAGAAGAGTACACCCCTAATCCCAACACACTAGAGACAGAAACAGGCAGATCTCAGAGCTCAAGTTCAGCCTGATACAAAACAAACTCTAAATAGAGAAAAACTTCGAACCAGTAGTGGTTGAACACATCTTAAATCCCTTAAGATGGGAACCACAGGTGTTTGATTCTAATAATTAGAATGCAGAGACAGACACATAGGATTTGGAAGGACTTAAGTTTAAAAGCTACTTACAAAAGGGCTACTCAATACAAATAAATTGTCCTTTGAGATCTCAAAATATATTCACTAAGGCTTGTTTCGCTCCAAAATAACAAAATAATTTCTTCTTTAATCCAGATTGAAAGATAGTACTTTATATATTGTCAAAAAACAAATTTTGCTTCAGGAGAAATATTACCCGACCCCCCCCCCCAAAAAAAAAGGGTAATTGGGTAATTGTCCCAGAGTTAGGGTTAGTGCAGGGCTGTGTTCTTATCTTTCTAGGAGATTTAAAGCACCCATTCAAGGAACCTAGGGACAACTGGACAATGGAAACCTCAACAGAAAACACAATCAGACACCAAAGAAGACGAGTGGCCCAGATGATTGAGCCTTGCAGACACCCTCAATAGCTGTTTCCGTCAAAAGTCTACAATCACAACAACTCAAAATCGCTAAGACCGTCCAGCTCCACACACTGCCCCAGCCAGAACTTCAGTAAAGCCTGGAAGATCAGCTTCTGCCTACAAACTTCTTAGGACATCTAAACAGCTGAGCACAAAAAAAAAAAAAAAAAAAAAA
>CAJQZJ010032066.1:1767813-1794067 GCA_907164525.1 Lophiomys imhausi | reverse complement strand
GACCCCCCCCCCCCCAAAAAAAAAGGGTAATTGTCCCAGAGTTAGGGTTAGGGCAGGGCTGTGTTCTTATCTTTCCAGGAGATTTAAAGCATCTGTTCAAGGAACCTAGGGACAACTGGACAATGGAAACCTCAACAGAAAACAGAATCAGACACCAAAGAAGACGAGTGGCCCAGATGATTGAGCCTTGTAGACTCCCTCAATAGCTGTTTCCATCAAAAGTCTACAATCACAACAACTCAAAATCGCTAAGACCGTCCAGCTCCACACACTGCCCCAGCCAGAACTTCAGTAAAGCCTGGAAGATCAGCTTCTGCCTACAAACTTCTTAGGACATCTAAACAGCTGAGCACAAAAAAAAAAAAAAAAAAAAAAGACTGAACATAAAAGGATTGTACTAACATTTTAAAAAATTTTTCCATTCTGGTTTGGGCCCCAAACAGGTTTACTACTACCCAAATCAGCAGGAAGTCATTTTAAGAGAGTGACGTTCCATGCCCAGAGGGCAGGGAGGTGTTTCTCCCCCCCCCCCCGCTTTTTGGTTATTTGAAGGATAACAGAAAACTTTGTTATTTAGGGGAAGAGACTACAAGATGTTAAATGGTCTTGTTAAATGGGCTTTGGAGGTTAGACCCAGGGACTTCTTTTCTTTTCCTTTTTTGTATCCTTCTTTCTCTCCTATGTAAGAGTGCACACACTTGAGAAAAATGGGACATAGACATAGTATGGGAAGGACCAAAAAGAAGGTACAGATTATTGAATATGCCCTTATACCTTTGTATATTGATACAAAATTAGTATTATATTTGGCTAACGTGGTATTGACAATTGTATATTTTGCAAAATTAAGATTGTATTGGACTACATCGGTATTGATCATTGTATATTGATACAAAAGTAAGACTATAGTTCGCCACAATGGTATTGACTCTTGTATATTGACATAATATTAAGATTGTATTGGGCTACATAGGCATTGATCTTTGCATATTGATACAAAATTAAGAGTATATTTGGCCACATTGGAATTGATCTTTGTATATTGATACAAAATTAAAGGTAACGCTTCTTAATGGTATTGTACCTAGAGATAGTTAAAAATGAAATGTGAAGCTCTGGCCTCTTGATATCAACCGTCTTAAACCGTTTAGGATAGTTAAGAAATACAAAGTCCTAGTCATGCAAGCGTGTCACTTTGTTAGCTACTATGACAGTCTATCACAGATATTCTCTAAGCTACTCAGAAATCAAGTTGTTAAGAGACAAGGAACATTTGCTTATCCAAATACAAGAGATAGATAGGGCATCTTCAAAAACCCCAAGAGATCTGCAGAATATGGCATTCAAAGATGTTGTCTTAAATTAAGATTTTTTTTTGATATTGAGACATATCAGCTCCTGACAGCACCCCCTATTCTACTCCAAGTAGAAGATGAGCATCCAAGAATCTCCAGTGTGAGATGGTTGAATTACTGGCAAGCCTATCTCTTGGCATGAAAAAACCCCTTGCTTCAACTGCAGACAGACTGCTGTTCAAAAAGGACAAAACTTGGTTCAGGGAAGTCAACAGCCTAGCTCTGCCAAGACAGGGTAGGTAAGTCCTTCATAATCCCTGCTCTACAATCAATGTCTGTCAGAGAAACAGGACCAAAAGGCTGAAGATTGATGCTGTAACGTATGGAGAGAAAACAGAAACTGTCCAGGCAGCCACTGATATGTCATTTCTTAGTTTTGGATGATGCAGGCCCTGCACTTCCTACATAATCAGATATATTTATCCCTCTCAGGTCTCTGAGGTGGTTGAAGCATAGATAGCTATAGTCTCATCGTTAAATTTTGAGTTGTTTAGGAATCAAGAGGGCGTTCTGGATCTAAGAAGATGTTTTTAATTGTGATGCAAGTTAGTATGAAAGCTGAGTCAGATATAGAACTTTAAACTCATGGAGATGGTTAGATGGTAGAATGTTAAAGTCAGGGGCCATATATATATGAACTGGACATTGGGAATGTATGCTTTGCCATTTAACTCTCATAAATGTGGCGTATTTATTTCTGTTGTTTTGTATAGTATTTACTGTTATAAGAGAAGTAAACATTTTTTTGACTGAAAGGGGGAGCTGTTGGGGGGAAGTGGGTGGAAGGGTGGGATAGGAAAGGGGAGTAGGGAAGGGATTGTGTCTGAGATGTAACTTGAAGAAATAAAAAAATAAAGTATAAAAAAAGCTATACACCATAATAATGCATGCAAAGAATTAAAATAATAAAGTATTAAACTTCTAGTTCTCTCAAGTGACAAACTGGTGAATGATAATTATATTGTCCTTTATATTCTTTATATTCTCTATGATGAAGATGTACTGAAATCACAATAAAGAGAAATACTCAAAGTATAATAGTTGTTTAAATAAGCACATAACAGACTTTTATGATTTTAATTTAATTTTATTTTTTTGAGAATCTCATGAGTTATGTATTTATACTCTTTCTATCTTTCACTCTCCTCCACCTTCTTTTGTGTTCCCATAAATCTATGTCTAATACAATATTTTTTCTTCTTTAATTTTTTGTTAATAATTTGTTACACACACACACACACACACACACACACACACACACCCCTACCTTACCTACTGTTGTTCTGTCACTCATATGTAAATGTGTTTAGGGTTGACCACCTGGGATAACATATCAGTGGGCTTGTTTCTGCAAAAAATTGATTCTTTATCTTGCCATAGCCCCTGTATGTCTTCAGGTAGTGGTGGGGCCTTGTGAAGTGTCATATTCACATGCTATAGTATTATACAGTGTTCACTTATATTTAGTTGGCCATACTGTGAAATGCACTCAAATCTCTGTTATTTCAATTCTCTTCAAATGCCCCTTTATTTTTTTTAAACTTCTCTTCTACATACTTATACTGAAAGTTGTATTGATCTTATTATTTATTTTTTCTTTGTCAAAATGCATTTGTTTTGTGTGTGTGAGTGTATTGTCTACATGTATGTTTGTGTACTATGGAGACCAGAAGAATGTATCAAATCCCCTGGAACTGGATTTCCAGAAGGTTGTAAGCCATCATGTGGTTCTTGGAATCAAACCTGGGTCCTCTGGAAGAGCAGCCTGTTCTCTTAGGTGTTGAGCCATCTCTCCAGTCAGAATAAAATTAACAATGATATTGTAATGCAAGGCTTGGGATTTTTGTTGTTGTTAATGCTCCTGATTGTCCGCCAGAACATAATTTGCGATGAATTATCTGCAACACCATAGTTTAATTTCTTATTGTCTTGAATTTACTACATGTAATGAAATAATTAAAAAAGCGAGTAAGTGAAAATAGTGAGAAGTTTTAGAAGTCACAGAGTTGGTTGCACTCATTTAACTCTAGTAACATTCTGATATGAGTAATTAAAGGGCAAAAGATATGAGTGAGGTTATGTTTCAAAACACCAGGGCTGCCAGGGTTATTTACTGAGACCCTCCCCTCAAAGATATTAACATGCCTTAGAAATCCTCTGCTAGTTGCAAAAGGAAAGTTAAAAATCAATCAGTGGAAAACCCAAGCCACTTCAGTGAGGTGTGTGGGTGATTCAATGTGTCCTAAATCCATTCTTCTGTAAAAGAATATCAAATGTACAAATAGGCCACACGACCTTTCCAAACAAAAGGACACATTCTGTGGCCTGGGATGGGCCCAGCATTCTAGAGTCAATGTAAGCCACAGGGTGTATGAAGATTCTGGAAAGTATACTCGTATTAAGAGGTATGCCTTGCTAACATCTTTTTCTTCAGGTGGGAGGGAAAAATGATTTCCAAGCTCAGTCAGACACAATGGGCCATAAGGTATCCAGAACAGCACAGCCAGACAGAGGAAGGCTCAGATTGTGTGAATCACAGTACTCCAGGGCTGACTTTACACTGCTAACTGGTGACCCCTTTCACATGAGGGAAATATATTTTATTTTGATAAACCTATTATTTTGGTTTTGCTGTTATTTAAAATAATAAATATTATCAAACAGAAAAGAGATTTGGAGTCTATATCAAAATTTAATGAGCTCACAGTCAATTACTTAAGAGATCTTCCTATGCAAGAATATGTAACATTTTTACTTTTTGCTGATATTTATAAAGATGATGATTAAAACAATCCTTCGGTAGATACAACTTAGGAATGCTTCATTTTATGTGACTATTGTCAGCTAGAATCAAAGAAATTATATCTGAGGATTATTTAATAAAAAATAGTTACATGTGGTTTTCCTTATTCAGTGGTTCATTTACTGTGATCTCAGATCTTAACACAAACATCTCTGTCTTTTAAGAAAAGTGTTCCAATAAATTTGAATTTGAGTATTTCTTCACTGTGAGGATAAAATTTTCCAAATGTGTTTAACGAGTATATTGTGCAAGCAAATGGACCTTTGTTTCTGGAATCCTTTTCCAAATCTTTGATTCATTTTGGTTGTGGGGCAATCCTTCTGTGCTATTCTTTTATTGCGGGGATAAAAAGCCAGATGAGGATAACAATAAAGCTAGAAGAGCTTCTTATTACGCATGTAAAGCCCATTTCATACATTGAATAATGCTCAAGAGAATGTCAGGATGTGTAGCAGAAGAAAAATAGCACCTGCCTCATCAAAGATTCTGATACTTCATAGCTCTGCCATGACGTGTGTTTGGAATTTTTCTGGAAACTGCTGAATCCAGTTAATGCAGCAAAGATAGATCAGTCTGGCTCTAGGAAGAGCCCAGCATTATCTTGAGATGCACATAGGAGGTGCTACTGCTTGGAAAAATAGTGGTTCTTGATTTTTTTACCCTCACACCCCTCCCAATAATTATTGAAAAATCCTATAAACTTCCAAGTAAACTATTCAAAGGTCTATTTTGTTTCCTTTCAATGTGTTATTCATTTGTGTCTCTTATGGAAAAAAAGAAACAAAAAACATGCTTTTTCAGAAAAATAAACAAACAATAAAACCCATTTGTTGCTAATATCACAAACCTGTAGTGGTTTATGCAGGAAAGAGCCAGCTACTCACTCTCTGGGTTTCTCATTGATTCAGAGCTTTTGAGAAGAGTTTTCATCATTGATGAACATACATCTGCCATGAAAAATCTGAAGGACTTACAGAGCCTACAAACACCCAGAGAGGTTCAGCAGTGCACACTACGAGGCTTGAGAATTTCCCCCTTCCATTTATTATGTGCAGTAACTGCCCAGCTGCTCTAGGACTTAGGGGGCTTTTCAGTTTAGTAAGTCCATTGATGGCAAATGTGTCCTAAGACAAAAATGCATTTAACAAATCATCCTAGAGAACACAGTTTACCTTACCTGGCCTTAATCATGTTTATGTAATTTGCATTTGCAGACAGCCACTCAGATATATCCCCTAATTATAAAAGGTGTAAGTATCGTCTGTCATATTACACTTTTTTTTCCTGAAAGTAGAAAACAGAATGTGCTTGTGGGGTGTTTTTATACTACAGTAAAGTAGACAATGGACATGTCAAGTAACCATTGGTGTTTCTGTGTAACCTTTTCTAATGTAGAACTGCAATATCTACTAAAATTTCCTGCACCTATGTAAGATCCATTAGTTTATTCAGTTACTGATTGACCACCTACTAGATAATATGATCCAGTTTAGTGATCAGAAGAAAAGTATTTGGAGTCAGATTGTAATTATGGAGCCCAGATTAGCCTTAAACGTAAAACCTTCCTATCAGTCTCCTAAGTGTAAAATCCCGTTGTGTGACACCAATTCTTGGTGGTATAGGTTTACTTGTGCTTGAATTCTATTCTGGATTAACAGACAATTAGACAGTAGCACAGATTAATCTGAAATTCCAGCCTCATCTTGCCAAATCTACATTGCAGAGAGAGCAACTATCAGTCATATAGATCTCTTTAGATCTTGGTAAGTATTGGAATTCCTAATCATAGATGCTATCTTTTTTTATAAATAAATTTATTTATTTGTTGCTTCAGGTTACATCTCCATCATATTGTCCTCTTTACCCCCTTCCCAGCCCCGCCCTCCCACCCTCTACCCACTAATCCTTCCATCCCACTCCACACTGTTATGTATGGAGTGTCCCTACATAACAGTCCCTCACCCCAGTTCAGCAGTCATATGAGGGCCAAGAGCCTCCTCATACACTGGGGGCCTACAAGGCAGTACCACCAGTGAAAAGTGTCTCATTGCCAGGGAGAGAAAACTAAAAACAAACAGCCTTTTTAACAACCTTTGGCCTGTGACCATGAAAGCCAGAGGGTGGTGGCACAGTCAGCTAATGGGAACAATGCAGACTGCCTTTGACAGAGGTAGTAATGCTGAAGGAAAACACTAGCTTTACAGGTTCAACCAGCAGGACATTTTACAGTCCGTGGGAGGCAAATATCTGATTTTTTCTGTGTAAACCATTACTATTTGGGGATTATTATCACCACAATATATCTAACCCAAGTAATTTGGCAGGTCTGAATGAAAAGTAGTTATGAGAGAGACTCGAAGACCACAACAAGTTCTGATTTTGACTGCTAGAGAAAATAATTCTACAAGTAATGCTAGATATAGGAATTAAATCATTTAGAGTTAGTATCTTTAAATCATCTTTTCAATTAAAGTAACAAGCCATACCAGCTATAAACCTTCCATCACTTCTTTCTCAGTCTTCCTCCCGCAGACAGCAGATGAGCAAGGCTTCCATACATCTCAGCCTCCAGAGGGCCCAGTGCAAACATCTGGTATCAATCAGGCTACAGTAGGATTTCCTCTCTGTCTTCTCTCTTAGAATTTGATCATGTGTAGGGATTGCATTTCTGAATCGCGTTGACTAACAATAAGTATATATATGTCATATTTTCTCTGTGGGAAAAACTTTAGTTTCGAGCTTGAGAGATTGGGGGCCCCATGAGTACAGGATGAAAATAAGAAATGCTGAGGAGTCTGGTTTCCCTCAACAACACAGAACATTTCTGCATCAGTTGTATCCACCCCACATGTACCATCCCACGGATTTACTCCGGTAATTCCCCAGAGTGAGAAGCAGCACCACAGCAGTTTTAAAGGGAAAGAGAAGAAAAGGAAGACACCCTTCCCTACCCATTTCTTGAATGAACAGTAAGAGTTTGAGTCACACGGATGAATAAATTAAAGAACAATACAACACTGTTGAAGAGAGAGATTGGAGTTTTAGTGTCTGTGCCACCATTTCTAAATCTTAAGTGGAAATAAATAGCTACTAAAGGGGACTGTCAACCAGATTTAGAAACAATCACACATGACTGTAAAATGAGTTGGAGGAAAATGGAAGAATATTCTATTTTTACATTAGCTTAAGTGCATATTTTGTATGGGATCCACAGAGATTTGGTAACGAAAAAAAGCTTAGGTTGGTGAATGAATATTGGAAAGCCAAGTTAAACCAGGCTGTAGCAATAAGCAGCCAGATTTTGTTCTTGTTTCAGCCCCAGAAAATTATGTAAATAGCTGTAGCATTTTCCTCAATAAATTCTATTTCATATGCTACTGACATGATTTGAATACAAAATTGAAAATTAAGTTTTCTCAAGTTTGTTATTTCAAACAAAATTTTATTCATCACAAGTTAATAAATCAGGCTTGTTCTCTCCCCTAGAAAAGGACAAACATTTGGATAATTAACTTTCCCACTGAATAACAGAGTTAAAAAACTTCCAGATTTAAAAATTTGAGATATTTGTATTTGCATAGGAAAACAGTGATGCACTTGAGAAATTTAAATTCTTGCAAAGAAACTTTTACAATGGGCTCATCAGATAAGAAATAGCAATTAACACGTGCTCAGAAATAGCTACATGTTCTATAATAAAGCAGACGTCTTCTGTGAAATCAGAGATCCAAGATAATAAGGAGTCCAAACTCGGGAGATTAAGACTTTTCAAGATATTTTGAAAGGGTCTAAAATTCAGATCTGTGGGTTTTTTTTTTTTGTCTTTTTTTGTAGGAATAAGATAATTAGATTTTATTCTTAATGCAAATCAAACCAGAGAACAAAATATTTGAGGGAATAAAAACAGCTACTGGGAAGATTGTAGTTAGTGCATTCTGTCTCTGGTCAAATCCCTTAGCTACAAGAGGCTGTGATACAGATCGCCTATGACTGGTTTCTTAAGAGTGCCTCCTCAGGAGATACCCTAAGGAAGTGAGATGATGCGCAATAAGGAAAGAGGTGGGGAAGAATAGAGCTGCTTTCCTGCTAACCACACAAGGAAGTCTGTCGCATGAACTGTGCATTAGGGGGTCAAGCCTACCATGAGGCAAAAGGCTTCCAGCTATGCTACCCCAGTGATGCGGGTACCAAAGTCAAAGGCACACCTATACAGAAAGCTGCGGTGAGGGCTTCTGGAAACCCAGTATTCGAGGGAATCTTGCAGAGTCCCAACAGCATGGTCACTCAGTCAACCAGTTTCCCTATTTTTCACATGGAGAATGTCAGTTTGCTGTGCACTGTGTGAGCTCCTCATAGGGAGTCATGAGTGTTGATGTCCCATTGTCACTTTATCCACTCTTCAAGGGAAAATCAGAACGGATTACAAAAGCACAAAGGCACCGTTTTCTGTTTCAGCAAAACAACAAAAACAAACTGACAGTTTGCTCAAAACCTTAAACTTTAGTGGAAAAGCTGTTTTCAATTGATTTGACTATCTATCTGCACCAGGGGCATATGGGTGCCTTGTCTACACTGATTTTTAAAAATTCCCTATGGTGGCAACCCACGGTGGCAGAACGCCTCAGCTGGCTCAAGCACAAGCTGCCAATTATGCAAGTGTTGTAGCAATATTCCCAGACTTCCATTTGTTCTGTGAGGAAATCTTAAGATCCTTCTTGGGCCAAATCCATTTGGCAGAGTATAAAGAGAGCTCGCCCGCAGCCAGGAAGGGAGTTCCTCAAGCTCTGATGTGAGCCGTTAAAGTGTGCCACAGCTTGCCCTGGCTTTTCCATTTATAAATAGAGGAGGATGCACTGTGTACTCTGTCTAGGGATGTTGTTGTTAAGTCTTCTCATTCTGGGAGGTTAGTTTGGTCTATGCAGTATATTTTAGTCAGCCTATTGTAAACAGATTAGATCTCAAGTCCCCTAAGCTTGTGCTTCTCAGCAATGTAAATTTATTCTATGAAAAGATGGATTTTTTTTTTTTGTTCTCTTTCAGTTTTCAACTTTAATGGACCATGTGTGACTCTGCTGTGCCTGACTGCTGCTGCCATGATGGATAATTTGGTCTGTAGGCTTGATGGTACTTCAGATGTCTTGTTCAAGGTGAGTTTATTGATTCCACAGGAAGGGTCACGTCAATACCACATGTCTATGGAAGCTTCCACATGCTGACTCTCATTTCTATTAATTAACTTTGCTGTAGATTAGTAACAAACAGCTTATTGACCAGTCTGAATTACATACCACTCTTCACATAGCATGAATCTACCATTATTAATTGACAATGAAGAAAATCACACTCATTATTCATCTCACTGACCATTCAAAACTCAAGGAGTCCACAATTAATGGAAAAGTGTCCTCGTGATGTCTAATATGACAGGCAGTAGTTGCATATGAATATTTGTACTTATATCTAAATTAACTGAAATGACATATTGTAAGTGCTGCATGTTGTCTGCAGTCCTTGCTTGATGGCATCTTTTTCCATCTTCCAGGTCAATAGCATTTGAAGTCTCCCTTTTGGTTTTAAGGGTTCTTGTGATCACACTGGCACAAACTTTATTTCATGGTTTGTGACAATTTTTCTATGCTAAAACATCTAATTCCAGCGGAGGAGATCTGAGCTCTGAATTCATGGCCAGTCGGATCTACATAGTAAGCTGCAGGCTAACCAATGCTATGTAATGATGCCCTGTTCCAAATAGACAAACAAACAAACAAATAGATAACAGAATATTATCATTTTATTGTCTGCCTTTGTGCTGGGTAAGTAAAAAGTAGGGAATAAAGGATAAATAAGCTAATATGTTTGGCATCTATACAAACTACCTTATGTTAAGACATTTAGGCCTCACGTTCCCAAATGGTATAAGCAATGGCTCCAAAACTATATGCAAATCATGGATGGGACAGCAGTCCTTGAGAAAGGCGAGAGTCGGTTCTAGTTTTGAGAATCAAGTGCAAACAAAATCATGAAGGTGTGTATGTTTCTAACAGTAAATAATAAGGTTTTCTTATATTGTTATATCATCAATAAGTTATGTTTTAAAACTTCTTATGTACTGTTATCATATTGTACTCAGATTTGCCCTAAATCAAAAAGAAAACCAGCACCTGAGTGAAATAAGCAATGTGAAAAACATACAGACATTAATATACAAATATATATACACAAAGACATATACATATATGCACACACATGCCAATTTGGCAACTCTTAGAACTGAACTTATATAGAATGGCAGCACAAGTTTCCACAAATTTAAACAAGAAAGCCAAAATTCAGTGAGGTTTGAAGATTCATTAACTGATCATGCAATGAAACCACTGCATTGATTATCTCAGCCTTTTTATCAGGAAGCTAATTATAACAGTGAACTTGGAGTCTTTGGATTGTTTACTCCTACTTCTAAAACAGTTGGTGGAGGGCTGGAGAGATGATTAAAGAATAAAGTGTCTGCTGTGCATGGTTGGGAATTGAGTTGGATGCCTTTGATCCATGTAAAAGCTGGGTGTTTTTTTTTTTTTTTTTGCTTCCATAATCTTCCCACTTGGAGGAAGAGACAGGGAGATCCCAGGGCTCACTGGCCAGCCAATCTAGCAAACAGTAAATATCAAATTTAGTGAGGACACCCTGCCTTAAAAAAAGACAGACAATAGAGGAAGATATCCCAGCTTCAACACTTGGCCTCTGCATGTGCTAACACTTATGTATACACATGTGTTGATCACACACACATTCCCCCCCACACACTATGTATGTATGTATATATATATGTGTATGTATATATATACATAAAAACAATGATAAGAAAACTGCCTATGGGAGTAGCAAATATCCAGTCCTTTTTAAAAATTTGTTTATTTTATATTCTAATTGCACCCCCTCCCTCCTCTCCCCCTAGGTCCACCTTCCCAAC
Source organism: Lophiomys imhausi (assembly GCA_907164525.1). Lineage (NCBI taxonomy): Eukaryota > Metazoa > Chordata > Mammalia > Rodentia > Muridae > Lophiomys > Lophiomys imhausi. Next base: position 1,782,942 of record CAJQZJ010032066.1, on the reverse strand, counting down.
CATTTTCCCCAAATCCACCCCTGCCCGGTACCAACCCACTCTGGTACATCAAAGTGCATCAGGAGGATGATTTCAGTTTTAAGAGGTAGCTAAATGCTGAATAATGAAAATAATTAGAATCCAAAGTACAACAATTGACCACCTACCCCTGCTCAAATGAACTCTGGATGTCTGTTTTTTAAAGTACAAATTTATGTCTCACAAACTATAGGCTAGGGGCTCTTATTTATTTTAATTTAACAGAATATTCTGTATTTACAAGGTGGGGGAGGGTAGAGGAAATGCTATTAGAGACCATTAAAAATTGGAAAACATCTTGTTTAGATTCTTGTGCTGTTTCTGAATTGGGGCATTAAAACCAAACTGGAAATATGGTTATGCTAATTACAAGTAATTAGGAGCCCACAGGCTGACAAACAACCTCTTGGTGCAAGTGAAGGCTGCAGGTGCTCATCTCGCTCTTGGCGGAAGTGCCAAGGTTCCTTAAGAGCACTTTTATGGATGAGAATCAGCTGCTCTTGGTGCTCCAGGGAGGGGCTACCATGATCATCTGCTCACAGCTTCCTATGCTGACCCCAATGAAGGACTCCAGCAATGAAAAGCCATCTCTCACATTTATTCTCATATTTCTCTTAAAATGTGGTTGTGATTACATTTTCAGGTGGTTGTATTAATTTGAGTCATTTGACCTTTATTTTTATACAAAGATGTGTATTTTCTTTATATATTTTTGTAGTCATCACTATTTTTGTTTTCCAAAACTCTCCTGTTTTCAATTATGAATGATCAGCATGGTTAAAATTATACAACAAGCTCAACAAACCATCAAAAGTCTACATTTCGAACCAGAAGGGCTATAATTAGCATGTTTAATAACATTCATAAGAACTGCATTAAAATGCATATCAGATTTAATGGGTCTTATCACAAATGAATGAGCACTCTAATATGCCAGGACAATGGAGTTTTATAGTGTCTGAGGAGTCAGGGAAAGAATATATTTCTAAGTTGAATGCGTGTGAACCAACAGGGCAGAAAAAAGGGCAGCAAAATTGGCTCTATTGCGGGGTGCTGGACTCCTAGGAGTGCCACCTGAAAATTACATTTAATATGCTAACACCATTAGGAGAATATTTCTATTCTTCCCATAAAGGTCTTGCTAACAGTAATTAAATTTTAAGACAGTCAGATCTGGAAAGGAATAAAACTACAGTGAAAATCCGATTACAATGGTTGGAGGAGACCTTCCCCTTCAAATACTAATTAAAAAAATTGAATTTTGGCTACCTAGGGACACTAACTGTGGCCATATCTATATTAAATTACACCTGATCACACCTAAGTTCTTAAAATTCTAATACATTTAACACCAAAATGCCTTGCACTGGAGAAATATGTAAATGATATCCTGCACGTATACATTTTTCACATCAGTACTCACACACAGTGTGAAGAGAAAAGTCAGATAAAGAATCCAGGATCACAGAACAAAATTGCACTGAGCCAACAGAACCAAGAGTGGGAAGGTGTTACACAGCCCTCCCATGTGTGAGAACACCTCACCTACTGGATCTTCAGTTAAGATAATTTTGTTTTTGTTACTCACAGTCTCCAAACCAGATTTGTTTAAAGGTATCCTTTGTTACTCACTGGTTCACCTCTATCATAATCTAGTCTCATTTGGAAATAGTTTGAGAGCCATACGGAAGCCCTCACAGCCCCATACAGTGTGACTCCACAACATTCATTTTCATGGAAACTATCAGTGTTTGTTCTTTAACCTTGATTATTATCAGCTACTATCTTCACCGATCAAGGATTACCCAAAATAAAATTCTGAAGAAAACTGTAAATAATAAAACAACTACCTAGTAGCTCTTCAGCAAGACTCTAGAACGATGTTTTCAAAAATACAGTTGCAAAGCTGTAATATTAATCATCTTTTATAATTTAGTGTAGGTTCTTACAGATCATTGGTTCTTAAAGTTTTAAAATCAGATTGTGGGGCCCTAACTCCAGAGTTTATGATTCAGCAGGTCCAAGGTAGGGGGTTGAAATTATAACCACAACTGAGGGTGGTGCTGCTGGTCCAGGCACCAAGCTCTGAGAACCTCCTGCATGAAGGGAAAAACCATTGGCTTTCAGGTTGGAAAGAAAGGCTTACCTGATTCTAAAAATAATAGCTTTATAATCTTAATACTTAAGTTTGTTTTTTACCCCATCTACAAAATCATAGTAAAAGCAGTACTTTCATCATAGGATCTTTGTATAGACTTAAAGGAGAAAAATATAGAGTTTCTTAGAATACAGTAAAAGTCCAATGATAATTAGCTATTCTGAATATAATAAATGGACTAAAAGGAAATTTTTCATATGCGTCTTTTGTGGTACCTATTTCCTGAAAGAAAAGTAAATATAAAACTGAGAAAAGATATGATGCCTTTATTTAAGGAATGAACACTAAGCATATATTAACTGCTATACGCTATTTCTAATAAAGTTGTGTAAGTTCCATGTTGATACTAAAAATGCTTGTCACATGGACATATTTTATGCTTTGTTTAAAAATTATCTATTATGCATTGGTACAGAGTGTAACCTACATCTTTAGTTTTAATGTTCATAATAACATATAATAAATTTACATAATATGGAAATGCATATTACATTGTAGTTATTTGGAACACAGCATTAAAAGAGTAAGCGTTAAAGGTTCTTCTTTCTACTTTTCTGGTGAACAGTTACTTTTTTAAACCTGTTCTCTGTATTTTAAAATTTTTCTATTAGCTCATAAATGGGTATAATCTTTTAATCACACAAAGACCTTAGAACAAATGGCTCCTAAAAATCACATACCCCCAACACTCTGCTGCTGAGCAACTTCTCTACACAAAGAGAATTAAGAGAGCATATGTACACAACACAAGTGCACACTTGCAGAACTATAGCTTCTTTTTGAGAGCCCTGGCCATGCATAAGACCGTGGCCTGACAACAGAATATGGTATTTCAGGGACAAGAGAACAAGCTATTTTGGAGTGAGGTTGTAGTAGAATCGATCAGCACATGTAACTGACACATATGAAGATTCAGATATTGTTAGGAAAAGACACTTCCTACTGTTTCAGTCTCGTTCTGCACAGAAGGATGGACAGCGCAAAGTACTCTGAAAGCATACGTTATTTTTTCTTGGATCATGTGCCCCTGTGAGAGCCTGCTGAGAACCACAGAATCTCCTCCTCACTAACGGCACATGTGGAACACTCCTATGAAGTGGTGGGAGATTCTATTGCCTCTCTGTAGGTGATCTTTGATGTCTGGACTTCTGAGATGAACCCTAGATAACTGAAGCAAGATAGGTAATAGTGAGAAACACCTTCACCTGATCATCATAGACATTATTATTTTTGTACTTTTTTCATTTTTTGAAAATATTTATTTATTACTTCAAGTTACATCTCCATCACAGTATCCTCTTTCTGCTCCTCCCAGTCCCACCTATCCACCCTTTACCCCCTATCCCTTCCATCCCACTCCTCTGGAGTGGAGTGTCCCTACCTAACAGTCCCCCGTCCCAGTTCAGCAATCATATGAGGGCCCAGAGCCTCCTCACACACTGGGGGCCTACAAGGCAGCACCACTAGGGCAAAGTGTCTCACTGACAGGAAAAAAAGTCTATGTTCATGTTCCCTTTAGTGCATTGGTTGTAGTATAGTTATCCTGTACTATATGGCTAAAATCCAATAATAAGTGAATAGATGCCATGTGCATCCTTCTGAGTCTGGCTTAGCTCACTCAGGATGAGCTTCTCTAGTTCCATCCATTTGGCTGCAAATTGCATGATTTCATTGTTTCTGTCTGAGATTTGACCACCAAGAGTACACAGGAATCTTGTATCTTGCTGAAAACAAAATCAGAAAGGATCCTATGGAATAGCCAGTTAGGTAGGGAGGGATTGCAGCTAGGGACCTAAAGTATTTGTCTACTCTGGGCAAAGGGCCTACTGTCAGTGTTGTGGATCTAAGATTTCCCATATCACTTTCTATTTGGAAGGAACAGTAATAAGATGTGGTAGGAAAGAACATGTTTGTATATTGTATGTGATGTATGTACTATGAAATTATTTGTAAGTCTGAGGGCACATAGGGGTGATGGTATTCATGAGGAGTAAGAGGAGAATATTGGGTATCGGTCCTCACTTTCTTCTTTGTTTCAGTCAGGGTCTATTTGTTGGTAATTACTGTGTGCACTAGGCTTGCTGGCTCAGAAACTTCCAGTGTTTCTGCTTCTTCCCTCATTGTGGAATCATTCATATGACACACATGTGCTTTCATATGTAGCTTCATGTAGGCTCTGGGGCATCCAAGCTCTGGGCATCTGTGTTGCAAATCCTATCCCAAGACCAATGGCATGCATTCTAGGATGAAGCAATGGAAAATACCATCCCACACTTGGGAAATCAGAAATTCCAACTTTAGGTTTCAGAACATCTCTACAGACAATTGTGTGCTTTTTTTTCTCTTTCCCAGCTAATGAGTACTCTCTGTATTTATAAAAATCTTAAGGCTTTCCACGGTTTCCTTGGAGAACCAAAATAATCCCAAATGAAAACTCAGTCTATATAAAATCTTTAGATCCTTCATGTCTTTTCTTTGTGTTGTTCAACAGAGTGAATGAAGACCTTTTTCTGCTTCTGCCCTCACCCAGTACACCATCCGTAGCAAGCTTCTCAATCCCATTTGATAGCTGATGGCTAATAAATCTTGCCAATCCTGAGTGAAGTGTGCTTGGGGAAAGCATCACATTTTGCAGCCAGACTTCATTTGCCTAATCTGTGTGATTGGATGGGCCATCATTGCCTCATCTGTGGGCCAAGACAACACTTCTGCCCAGTCTAGACTCCAAACACTATCAGATTTTGTCAGCCTTTGTGACTGAAGATGGAGCCATCCTCTAAATCTGACCTGAGCAACCAGGGTGAGCTTCCTACTTTCAGCATTGTTGCTGACGTGATGTTGGATATTTTTGTGTCTAGCAGGAGGGTCAATCTATTAAGTCTGTTAATATTAATATAACGTTAATGTTAATATATTAAGCTTAGATATCAAAGATAAAGATTTAAAACAAGAGGGCACAATCACTGGTACATTCCATGGGGTACAAGGCATCAGCTGACCCATAGATGAGCGATTTCTTCACACATTGGTTTTCTTGCTTGCAACTTCTACCTTCGTCAAGCTGGTCCTCAAGGTGCAAGCTTGTTAAAATAGACAAAAGCCACGTGATTTCCATTTTTCTGAGTTGAATTCATCATCTATGTTAATTTAAGATGTGCTATATGGAAGATACAGTTCTGTAGGGTCCCACTGATCTCCAGTCAATACCATTCTGTGGAATTTTCCTGACTGTGGGAGATTTTCTTTTTCTTTCAAGTACAAAATTCAATAGCAATACATAAATTATTTCAATGATATTCAGCAGTATGTATACCATAGAACGTGCATTTTCTAAACTAGTAACTCCCAGATCTTTAACAGGTTGCAGTTCAAAACTGTGTTAGTAATTTACTGCTTGGGTTTAGGTTGTGTGTTTCCAGGGAAAATAAAATGTTTGAAATTGGTGAAGAAACTTGCAAATTTATTGCTCATATTTTAGTTTCTTTCTAATGTGCTACACACAGAATTCTAGGGAGAATGTAGCCATTCAAGTTTTCTGTCAATAAACTGTTAATTGAACAGTGAGTCTTCTAGAAATTTTCTGTAAACACATTTAGTCACTCCATATTCATGCAAAGTATGAGTTAGTGTCTTGATTTTTGAAGAAGTGAAATAATTTGTTTTGAACTAAATCAGGCAGAAATGGTTGATGTACTGAAGTTGCATGTCCTTACAAAACTCATACTCAGTGAATAATAATTTATATTGTAATTGAAAAGCATTTTTAAAGAAGATGTCTGGTCAGAAATCTGATTCACTTCTGAGTAGCATCATTCTTTTTTTAATTGCATGATTTTTACTTTGGATAACCAAGGTCACTATCAAAATTCTGGCCTGTGTGGGAAGGATATTTGCCATGTTGTACTGTGTCCTGTTAAAGACATACTGGATATAATAATGACCTTAACTCTGCTCTGAAGACTTAGGCTCCTGAACACTTTCCTTTAGAGGCTAAAATCTGGGACCTTACCTTGCAAATATTAAGTTTGTTTCTCTAAGGCATTGATGTTAACAGGAGTTTTATACTAAAATCAGGTTGCTGGGGCACAGAGCAAGGCAAGCACTACTGTTAAATAGCTTTTACAATCAGCACCTAATTAACGAGGTAGGGAGCATGAGTGACCAGAGGCTCCTTGATTCAACACAGTATCACACAACTGGGCATCTCATTACTCATTTAATCGTAAACTTGCAGCAGTAGTAGCAACAGCTGGCATGAAAGGGGAGCAGAGGACATTTTGTCAGCAGAGAGGTGCAAGTCTGGGGAACATACAACCCTGTCATTAGCATAATTATATTACAGAGGATGACAGCCACCTAGGAAAAGTGGCAAATACTTCTCTCTGTTATCAAACTCTTGATTATTGATCTCTTTTTTGTTTCCTCCATTTAAACTTTTCTTAATAGGATAAGAATGCTATTGTAAGAGTTTGTTATTCAAGTTAATTCTTCAAGCTGAGCTGATCTTTAACTTCTCTTTATACAAAGTCAGTCAGATGTATATAGCCCTGAAATGGAGATCACTGTATATAGCCCTAATATGGGTGATCACAGTGTTCAGCCCTGATATGGGATCACAGTATAGAACCCTGATATAGGGAATCACTATATACAGCCCTGATATGGGCACCGCTGACATTCCTAGAAGTTAATGTAGGTACTCATTTTGTTGAAGAATTAACAAGAAGTAGGTAATATAAGTAATCCCCAAGATTTATACATTTTTTTCCTTCCCAAGTATATGCAAAGAGGTAACTCAGCTCCTCATACAGGGGGACCATACATTCTTATAAGCCTTTTCACTTCATCTGTAGAGTGGGTATAATTCCACCCGGTCAGGATCTCACAGATGGAGACTGCAAATAACCTTTGTTAATTACCAATTGTTTCAAAGTCTTAATTTGTTAATGGTATCAATTAAAGGCCTGTAACTATAAAATAGAGTTTAGAGTAACAGGAAGGCTGGATATAAGATGCTTAGAGGCTAAGGCAGGGTCACAAGTTGAAAACCTGTCTGAGCTACAAATTGAGCTCAAGGACAACCTAGGCAACTTAGGAGACCCTGTGTCAAATGAGAAAATAAACACAGAGCTGGAGAAGAGGCTCAAGAAGTGAGGTGCTTGCCTAGAATGTGAGAGGCCATAGATTGAACTTCAAGCACAAAATGCAAATAAGAATAAGGAGGCACAGGAAGCACATATAAGAGAAGAGCTGGAAGGAGGTGCAAAGGTGATGGCAAATTCATGGTTGGTTGCATCGGAATTCTTTAATGTCACAGAACCAGAAGTGTTCGACTCTCTGCTCAGGTATCCCTGAAATGCATTTTATCTTAAAGTTATTATGTGGTGCCCTGGATTTCCATGTCTATGCCAAGGAAAGTAAGGACCTGACTATAGGACAAAGGAGAGTCTCCTATATGTCCATGGGTGACCCATCACTAGAAAGACAGTCTTCACTGATAGGAACAATGTAGTCGGTGTTAAACTGCTGCAGGTTTCCTACCCAGACTCCCACATACACTGTACTGCACTAATGGCAACCCTACCCAAATGACTTGCCTCCCATCACAGGAGTGTGTAAGCCTAAGTAGAATAAATAGTGTCATATCCATGTGTTCATATATCCTATTAAGATGGCTATATACACATACATATGTGCCCTATTACTATGGAATAAGAAGAGATTTACAGATATTTCCATAATGCCTATTCATTAGAATAGGGTATGATGACATTACGTTTTTATGTATTTCAGTCAATCTGAAAGAACATATAAAATCTATAATTTGAAATTTTGTTTAGAAAGGATATGAATGTGTGTGGTTATTTTACATGGATCAGACACAGCTGTTCTCTAAGTCTTTGACTTCAGGTGCCGTGTACCTCATCCTGTGCTTCCTGGGAAAGGTCTTCATGGGACAGAGAAGACAGAACTGCCTGGAGATTGTCTTACATTAACAGAGTGCATTCCATTAAAGCAAAAGCTAGAATGTGTAACACAGCAAATTGATCTGTGACCATTATGTGCTGATTGTCAAACTAATTGTGTTAGCTAATGCCTTGGAGCTCAGAATAGTGTGGTTATTGGAATGCCTTTGGCTATGAATTAAAGTTTAACAATTCAGACTACATTCTTTACATTTAACCATTTACTTTAAAAAAAAAAAGCTTTAAGTATTAAGATATAAGCTGTTGTTTTTCTCACTGCTTATTTCACAGATGTCCTGACTGTTAGAAGTCCTACTCTGTGTCTCCAATCAATAGGACACTTTCCTGCTGTGACAGGCACTTTATTAAATATAATAGAATAATTCTGAGCTTCATGCTTAACTTCTTCAGAATGATCTGAGTTCAAAGGATTTTAAACTAAAAGTACAGTCTTAAGAAAAAAGTATTAATGATTTATTTTAACTTACATGTTCATAAACATTCATAGAAAGAACTTAAAGTGTGCCATATAATTTCCTCATATCAATTCTGTATTAGTTACCTTTCTATTGCTCTAACATACTGTGAACAAAGCAATTTACGAAAGGAAGCATTATTGGGCATATATACTGAACTGCAAATAAAGAACAGTGACAGTGAGCTAAGAATGGTATGTGGTCTTGAAACATCAAGGCCTGCCCCCAATAATGTACTTCCTCCAGCAATACCACCTCTAGACTTCACTAAACAGCACCATCAAAGGAGAACTGAGTATTCAAGCATGAGTCTGTGGGGGGACATTTTAATTCAAAGCACCACGAATACCCAGGAGATTATTCATTAGATGGCATTTACAGAAATCTCTAAGCAGTCAGTTTGGTAGTAATTGTTGAAATGTTGCTGTGTGCTAGGAGCACACCGGGGACTAAGACCTTAACTCTATATTCTAGAAGCTCACAATTGATAAAGAGTGTAAAAAATTTCAGAATTAAGCAAAGTAATTCATAACTTCTCTAAAAATGTATTTAATGGTGTAATCAATTTTACTTAGTTTGCATCACTTCCACTTGCCTATAATTAGACAGAAGGCATATTAGATCCACACAGCGATGGCCATACTGCTGGACACACAAAAGCAAGAATACTGGTCTCCAATTCTGCTTCAACTTTCCTGAGTACTGACATTATAGGCACACAACCTCTTCCAGCTCAGAAAGATGGTTAACAAGTCCATAATCTGGGAGCCAGGTGAGAGGAAACAGTGACCCTTGTCACATCAGGAATCAGACATACTTTGTTTCTCTTATGTCATGAGCTTGGTAAATATAAAATGTATTTTAGTGTGTTGAGAGAACAGTAGTTTTAGAGATCCTGTCCTCCATATTGTTATTCAAAACTGAAAGCATAACTTTGATGCATTTTCGACATGCCTTGATCATATATGAAGGAGTCTAATCATTTGCAGTGTCCATTTTCACAAGTGAATTATAAACTTGTTGAGAGACAGATAGCAATGGACTCATCTTCACCCCCTTATTGCCCAGCAAAGTGACCATTGCCCTGGAGCTGGTCAACATACAGAAATGAGATGGCATGAGGAGTGGCCATGACTCCTCATGGGCACGGTCCACTATCATCCCTTTGTGTATTCAGAGAGCCCTCAACCATTTACTTCCCATTCTTCATACTGCCTTGTCATCCCAGTCTAATGTATCAGTTACCGAGGTGCCGCTTAAAGTCGTTATAAAAAGAAGTATACCGTGGGTGGCTTGTGCCTGAAATCCCAACAACTGGGAGGTAGAGGAAGGAGAAATTTCAGTCATACTTGAACCTGGGCGACTTAGTGAGATCAAGGCCAGCCTTGGCTACTGGTAAGATGCCATGATAAAAAATTCCCATGCACATGGTAAAAAAAAAAAAGAAAAAGAGCGAGCCAAGGTGGGAGTAGGAGGAAGAGGGGAGCAGGGGAGCAAACAGAGTAGGTAGCAAGAAGTGGAAAGCCAGTCATGAGTTCTCTCTTGTTCTCAAAGAATTTAATAACTGTGCTAGGTCAGAGCCAAAGACTCAATCAGGTGAGTGAATTTGTCTCAGGAAGGTTTCCTTACATTTTTGTCACAGTTGGATCACCAAACCAGCACAGGAAAAAAGGGATGACCCCGGTAAGTTATCTGTCAGAGGGACCTTAGAGCTGGGGCTTGGTGGTCTATACAAAGCGCAACATCTGTGCCATATGAAAGGAAATACACTTTAGCTCCATGTTCCTTGGATCTTTCTATTAAATAGTCTAAAGCATGTATAGGCAATAAGAGCCTACCCAGTTCTACATTGTCTGTCCTATGTTTTGGCACTGTACAATGCTCACACTATTACCTCCTCTTATGTCATCAAATACATTCTGTTATCAGTTTAGTGTATTTGACTTCAGCTGGTCAACACTAAGAAGGAGTACCAGGACTTTCCACATGACATTAAGGTGGAGCCTCCAACAAACTGAGGTCCAGGAGTATGGCTCACAGTTCGTCAATTAACTCAGCTGATCATTTCCCAAGAAGATGGGAAGACAGAGTCATATCAGTGGGTCATGGCAGCTTTTCATTTTACAAGTGGCCTGAGGTCACAACAGAGGGCTCTGGGCTTCAGCGGGAGAGTGCTCACTACCTCAGAACTGATTTTTTAAAAATTATTTTTAAGTGTCATCTTTTTTTCTTGTATAACAAGTTATCAGGAAATAGTGGTTTCAACATTAATCATTCATCTTTTGTCACTCTGAGAGTCAGTGATCTTGGTTGAGTTCAGCAGCACAGTTTTCCTACAAAGGTGACATCTGAGGGCTCAGTCATCTTTTGGCTTGATGGTCGGAGAAGGCCTTGCACATACATCTGTCAGTTGGCAGCTAGCAGGCTCACTTTACCTTCAGGTGATAGCTCAAAGAGGGGAAAAAGGGGGAGATACAAGCCCTCTTGATGTCTCACCTCATGTGGCTCTGGCACCACCCCCTGCCAATCAAAGCAAACTTCAGATTCATCCCACATAGAAGGGGTTGGAAAACAGCAAAAGAAGAGTGAAGCATTGTGCACATGTTAGTTCACCGGAAGTCTCTCGAAAAACAAAACAGAACAAAAAGTCTAATACCCATGCAATGTTCATCATTAACTTAATAGTTTTATATTTACTACTCCTACATCCTCCAAGTAATGAGATAACTATTAAACATACTCATGAAAATGAACTACTTAAATGAGTTCTTTCTCTCAGTCTTCACAATAGATTATTACGACTTTTTTCTCTTGACAAGGGCTCTGAGTGTAATGCAAGATAGGTATTTTCCAGAATGTATGTAATACTGTAATGTATTTTATTCCCATGTATAAGCCCATAAAACAGAGTGAGAATTACCACAGCCTAAATGGAAATGGAAAACAGTAGGCTATTTTCTCTTTCTAATAGGTAAGTAATATGGAGCGAGCATACCACCAGTCACTTCAGACATAGGACACAAAGTAGAATTTTCACTGTATTGTTTTCAGTCACTTTTGCCCCATGGGTATTTCTGGAAGGCTGATCAGAAATGAAATGGGCTATTCTGAGAGAGCATAGCTCTCACTTTTCACCATCCACATCACTAGTGTCTTTGCAAAGCAATCTTATTCCTCCCTCTCATTATTCTTTTGAAATAGAATTTACTGTATATGACCCTTCTCCCTTCTTTTATCTGTTTCTCTCTAGTCCTTGGAAAAGATGATACATCATAAGACTTTTGTGCTGGGCCACCCTGAGTGATTCTGAATGTTTCTGCAGTGTCAGCTCTCTATAATGAGAAGGCAGTATTTTACCCTTATTGCCCATTTTTGCCATTGATGGTAATGGGCTACTTTTATGGCCTTTTTTGACACTCAAAATAATGCATGGTAACACTGTGTTGACCTCATTTTCTTAGAACTAGTCCTACCACCATGGTCCCAGCATGCAGTGACTCTGAGGTGTTTGGAGAATTACCTTGCCTCTATGTAAGTACAAGTGTCTAGGCCTGGAATTCCTTAAAACACTGAGCCCCTTCCTAATGTATCATCTTTTCCTGTGACCTCTAAAACTTCTCTCTGGTAAATGATATCATTTTATTTCCAAACAACCAATGATTTGTTCCAAACATGGTCCCTTTGCTAGTTGATGGGGTTGGGGGAAGTGGGGAAGAAAATTCTGGAAGTGCTGGACTGTGACTGCAAACTGAGCTATTAGGGAGGATGAGAAAAATTGACATTGTGCCATCTGCAATGATCAAGTCATCAGGCTGACACTCTTACAAAGTCTCCTGTTACCACAAACAGACCCACAGCTGAACAGGAGCCTGATTTGATTTGTTGGTGGATTGCTCATATTTTGACAACATCTTGCTGAAATTGTCACATCTGTTGAATTTTTTGTTTGAAAATTAGCCACTGCGAAGAACACCAAACAATCTTATTTTCACACATTGAGTACACAGGGATTTTTCTACAATGAGTCATCAGCCACAGCAACAAAGAACTGTCAAAACAATTCCAAAGATACCATCTGGTGAAGGGAAAGGATTCAATGACAAACATACATCACTCAGCACAGCTATCTGTTAAATGACCATTGATTAAAATCAAAGCACTTCAAATCCTCTCTGAACTGTTATTAACAGCGCAGATATTGGAAAGCTGCAATTATAGTGAGATACATTGATATCATCTGCTAAGAATATGGATGGTGTTTATTTAAGAGTCCTCTCTAGGAAACAGCTGACATTTTGAAAATGTGGAAGATATTTTAATCACCTGTGTCCTCTCCACTTGTTTACAGAATTTCCCCAACAGAGACTGAACTTTTGGAAATTCTACTATATTTGGTAAACAGAAATAAGTAAAAACATTTCTTTGCAAGTTTGCTGAAGTACCTAGAAAACACAAGACCACTGCCTGAAGAATATATAAGGTCATCCAAACCACGAGATGCTGTTGTAAATCAGTTTTCTTCAAATCTGATGATGTTAGCTCACTTCACAGGGCTTAGAGTGATCTTAGATAAATCAGAGGATTGGGGAACAAATCTAAAATACAAGTCATGAGATGTCAGTTGTAAAAGTAGTAACAGACCAAGGGGGAAAAGAATTTTTGCTTTTCAAACAGGACCTCTCTATGACCCCTGATTGGTCTGGAAGCACTATGTAGGCCAGATTTGCCTTCTACCTGTCTCTGCCTCCCAAGTGCTGGAATTAAAGGTGTATGGCACTATGGTCCTCATTGTACCTTCCTTCCTGTTAGGATTATGGATGAATACTACCATGTCTTACTTAGGAAAATGAATATATATATATATATATATATATATATATAAGAAATATAGACTTGTAATTGAAAAGGTAGACATGCTTAATATAAAAGAACTGTGCATGAAGCCAATAAATTGCAAATCTAAAGATGTTTGTGTTATCCTTGGTAAGGGGCCTGGCAAGACGACTCATAGGTAAAGGCACTTGCTGCCAATCGAGACACCCGAGTTTCATCTCCAGAATTCATGTGGCAGAAAGATAGAGCCAACTCCTTCAAGGTTGCCTTGTGACCTCTATGTATCTGCCACAGTATGTGATTGTTCCCCAGCCCACAAAGTAAACCAATAAATGTTTTAAAATGGCATTCTACTTGATGATGAGCGAAGACATAAAACCTGTCAGGACTACTGTAGGGTAGATTTGGGAGTCCCCTGTAGTACCTACTGCCATTGCCATGGAGTTGTCTATCTAACCCAGCAAGAGTATGTCAGCACCCCTACTTTCACTCTCGTTATTTTCCATCCAAAGAGCAAAGAAGGTACCATACCTAATTTATAATACTTTGAAGCATTTTACAGCAATTCTTGAAGTGACAGAAACAGTGTCTGTATAACAGACTAACTTGTTATATTTGGTGTCACCACTTTTGGTGCCAGTTCCTTCATATGTTCATCCACCCATGAATCTTGTCTTCTACAAAGATTCATGGAGTGCTTAGGATGTAGAAAGCTCTGGGTTTGGCACTGGAGATGGCAGGATCAATAGAGTACTCAGGTTAGAGGTAGAAAAATTCTTGTTTTGTTTTTTTTTTCAAACAGCTAGTGAAGGATATGACATGGGTAGGTTGCATAACTTCTCTCCCAGTGTGTACATCTCATTTATATCAGGAATTAATTTGGATGAGCAAACCTTAGAGATTAACAAAGTGCTAATCATTTTTCAAGCAGCAACATGTCACACAGGAATGTTGCTATTCAGCCCTACTATTACCTTAGGAAAAATTAGGTCTCTTACAATATCTTTGGAGGGAGCCCGATAACGCACCACATTATAGCTGGGTACGTATTATGTTTCAGAGGCCCACCGTCTATGTGATCCAAATTCTCTGAATCTGTTAGGTGGAAATTGGTTAACTGGCTAAATGGGTGTAGAGAGCTGCGACGTGCCGCGCCTTAAAGATGGCGCTGGTCTCCGCCTTCCACCAGCCCGACGGTGAGCGCTCTCGGTGGTAAACAAGTCCATATTTGGCAAAGACCGCTGATCTGGCTTGCTTCCGCATACGTGGGCCTCTAAGATTGCACTACGTGGCTTTACTTGATTGGCTATTCATTTAGTATTTAGCCTGTGGGTTGGGTCTGCCCGGGAATTCGGAAGACTGTTTTCAAGGGACCTGAATAAACTGCTGGAGAAGAGCTTTTGCGAGTTGCGTCATCCTTGCTGGTCGAGGGGGACGCGACAAGTGGTGGCCCGTACGGGGAACCAGAAAAGACTCAGAACTCTTGCAGTCAGGGGCAGTGCACTGGTAAGTTCCCGGGATAAATTGGGACAATAAAGTTTCGCGGAAATTGCGAACTAAAGGTAAAGTTTCGCGGGAAGTTGCGAACTAAAGGTAAAGTTTCGCGGAAATTGCGAACTATAAGGTCTCCGGGAGGGAGCAATAAGGACCTCGGTAAAGAGGCAATAAGGTCTCCGGG
>CAJQZJ010032066.1:1743560-1767803 GCA_907164525.1 Lophiomys imhausi | reverse complement strand
AAGGACCTCGGTAAAGAGGCAATAAGGTCTCCGGGAGGGAGCAATAAAGTTCCGGGATTCGGACGAGTAGAAGACACAACTGGCAGAGCAAGGTGAGGAAAGCAGAGAGTGCCTCACAGAAATGGAGCGAATGCTGGCCTTGCTGGCCTTTATCAGTTGCTGGGAGAAGCTTGGGAGAGATCTAGATTTTGCCTGGGAGCAAGGTACATTGCAGGGAGGAGCACGGCCTATTTGGAGACTTGTTCGTAATTGTTTAAAAGATCAGAGATATTGCAAGGCCGTGGAAAAGGGACAAGAGGCATTAAAGCAGTTAAAAGAGGAGCGCTTGGTCAAATCTGGGAAAGATACTTTGGAAGAGGATAGCTCAGAGTCTGAAGAGAAACTTAAAATGTTAACAAAGAAAATGGAGAAGTCATCTTTGAGAAAGAGTTCTGACTGCACTCGGATAGAGCCCTCAGGTCCGGGGCCGCCTGTGTTGGCGCCGCCTTCATATAATGAGACTTCCCCTCCGAGTGGTCCTAGTGGGCGGTCATTCTGTCCAAATGTCTGGAGGGAAGTGAGACATGAGCTGTACTACCCTGTCTTTCAGGATGGAGGGGGAAATCGTTATCATGAACCCCTCGATTTTAAGATAATTAAAGCACTCGCTGAGTCTGTCCGCACTTATGGGATTAATGCTGCTTTCACTGTAGCTCAGGTGGAAGCTCTTAGTCGTTATTGCATGACTCCTAGTGACTGGAGGAGCCTGGCACGTGCCTGCCTGTCCTCTGGGCAGTATTTAGATTGGAAGGCTTTCTTGATTGAGTTTGCTAATGAACAAGCTGCTGCTAATCGTGCAGCAGGAAACCCAGCCTGGGATGTGGACATGCTTCTTGGGCAAGGTCGATTTGCTCAACAACAAACTGGGTATCCGGCTCAGGTGTTTGAGCAAATCAATTTAATCGCAACCAGAGCTTGGAAATCATTGCCTAACAAAGGGGAAGTGAATGGCAATCTAACCAAGGTTATTCAGGATCCCCTGGAGCCTTTCTCAGACTTCGTGGCTATAATGGTTGAAGCAGCTGGAAGGGTATTTGGAGACCCTGATTTGGCAATGCCCTTAATTAAACAACTTGTGTATGAGCAATGTACAAAGGAGTGTAAAGCAGCTATCACCCCTTATAAGAACAAGGGGTTGGAAGCCTGGATGCTTCAGTGCAGACTGCCGCTACCTTGAATAATTTGTCAGCCAATGTAGCCACGGCCTTGGTTGATTGTGGCAGGTGGCCCAGATTGGCTGTGAGTGGAAAATGACTGGTTTGTGTGTGACCTCTGTGCCATATCAAAATTATACTGTAGCTGCAAATTTGTCTAAGCAACTCTCTCAGTATCTTACAGGAAAATTGGTCTGGCGAGTTTGATAAGCTGATGCAGAATCTGAGAACTGCCATCGTGCATGTGACCAATGTGTCTCTGGCCTCTTTTTCTGTGGATTGTAAGTAATGGGAGTGCATCCTTGGGTGAAGAAAAGTTAGTATGCACTCCAGGCACATGTTTTTATGCCCTATGCTGGAATGCCACAGCCTTTCCTGTGGCTGTGGTGACTAGAATGCCTCGATATGTACCAGTTCCTGTAGAGGCTCCTAATACCATGATGCTATTCAGGTTTAAAAGAGATTTTGGCATCACTGCAGCTATTGTTACTGCTATCACTATTGCTGCTGTGGGAGCTACTGCCTCAGCTATTGCCTTGTCTAGTTCTATACAGACTGCCAATGCCCTGAATAACATCTCAGCCACTGTGGCACAGGCATTGGATACTCAGAACTCTATGAATTCTCATCTCAAAGGAGGTCTTATGATAGTTAATCAACGCATAGATTTAATACAAGAACAGATTGATTCTCTTTGGCAACTAGCACAATTAGGGTGTGAGTGGAAAATGCAAGGTTTGTGTGTTACTTCCGTACAATATCAAAATTATACAAAAGCTGCTAATTTGTCCAGACAATTGTCAAAGTTCCTCTTACAGGATTGGTCGGCTGAATTTGAAAATTTGATGAGAGAGCTGAGAGCGACAATCATCCACATCAACTCCACTTGGGTGGATCTGAGCCTGGCTATTGGCTTGACTTCTTGGATACAGATGGCTATGGATCATCTTAAGGAGTGGGCGGGTGTAGGTTCTTTGGCGATACTAATGATGCTAGCCTCTCTGGTTTGCCTATGGTGCATCTATAAAATGAGAGCCACACAAAAGCGTAACGCAGCCATGATTATACAAGCCCTTGTCGCCATTGAGGTGGGCCAGTCCCCTCAGGCATGGCTCGCTGCTGTGAAGTAAATCTTCACTAAGCATAGTCCCTGCCCACTGAGGTATTCGTTCCACGGATATTAGGGTCTGGCAAGTCAATGACGGAGTTGACGGGTAAGTCTCAGCCACCTAAGACAGGGCAGTCCCGAGTGGGGAGGCTGACCCAGAGACGGGTAAGAGTTTGAGCACCGCCCTCCTACAGGCTCAGGCCCACCGTGAGATCCCCAGATAGGGGATTACGAAACCTTTCCAGGGACTTCTACCAACTTTAGAAAAAATAAAAAAGGAGGAACTGTAGAGAGCTGCGACGTGCCGCGCCTTAAAGATGGCGCTGGTCTCCGCCTTCCACCAGCCCGACGGTGAGCGCTCTCGGTGGTAAACAAGTCCATATTTGGCAAAGACCGCTGATCTGGCTTGCTTCCGCATACGTGGGCCTCTAAGATTGCACTACGTGGCTTTACTTGATTGGCTGTTCATTTAGTATTTAGCCTGTGGGTTGGGTCTGCCCGGGTATTCGGAAGACTGTTTTCAAGGGACCTGAATAAACTGCTTGAGAAGAGCTTTTGCGAGTTGCGTCGTTCTTGCCGGTCGAGAGGGACGCGACAAATGGGAAGGATAATAGTCACATGGATGGGTTCTTGTAAGGATTATAAATCATTTACGTGACAGGTTGGTGACCAGTGCATGGCCTACCATAGTAGAGTCTTAATAAACTACAGACAAGTTGAGTTGCTATTAGCATTAGATTCAAACCAGGCCAGGCCAATGAGAGATTCCACGCTCTAAGCAAAATTAGGGCAAAGTATTCTGAGAGACATGTTATTGAACAAATAAACATCTTATTCTGCTTTTCAGCTGACTTTCACCTTTACCTTTTGTGACATTTTAGGAGACATCCATCCTAGCCATCTTTGAACTATTCATTCAACTAATGGCAAAAAATGTCTGGGCTATGTTGGCAGAATCAAAGCATGTTAAAGTTTCTGCTTCCAACCTCAGAGACTGTGATAAGTCAAGCATTTCAAAAGTCAATGAACACTTAAGAATGTGCCTTCTCGAGTAAAGTAATTTTCACTTCTTTTGGAAATATATTTCAACTGTTAGGAATTTGTATGGACTAATCATAGTTGGCTTTAAGAGGAGGATGTGGGTGTTCTGATTCCTCATATGAAACCACCATGAATTTCAGTCCTCTCTTCTTACTACATTACCTTCTAAGTATCTGTAGAGAGGTTGAAAGTTTGGTGATTACAATTGGTTATTTTATGTGCAGAATTTTATATTGTAGGGTTATTTTATTGTTTGGCTAGCCAGTTTAAATAAAAGAAATGATACCTTCTCATTGTAGAATTTAAGATTACCTCCTCAAATCTTGGTTTAAGTAACACTTGAAAGACATCTAGTGACACCCAATAGGATGCCAAAACAACCAAGCAATTACAAAGATACATTTCCAGCAGTGAATTGGATATCCTGCATGGTGTCAGCCCACACTGTTACAGCACTGAGTTCAGCTTTTCAAGGACTGGAGTCTCTGAAGGAAATCAGAGTTGGGGTAACTTGGACTGAATTCTGTGAGGTGTTTGACTATTTGTAGACACAAAGGTGTTCCTGCTAAAAGGATTTGATCCCAAGAGAGCATCCTGGCTCTTACCACCCTGTATTCCATTTTGTAACATTCCTCTGCTCTTTTCTCCTCTGGACAGTGGACTCCACTTCCGCCATGGTTCTTTTATGGACATTTTAGCCTAAGGCTAAGAACTAAGTCCCAGGATGTCTTTTATTGTGGTAATCTTTGAAAAACACAGGTGATTGGTAGTCATGAATCTGCTGCTGTCCACGCAGACAAGTGGTTGGTGATTCGTGGATTGTGGGTAAGATTAAAGAAGATTAAAGAGATCCAAGAGTCAGACCCATCCTGGCAGAAGGACTAGATCAACCACCTGGGGTTAATTAGCAAGAGTTTGGGGCTATATGCTACCTGTATATAACTATGTATCTAATTGAAATTGGGTTTAAGAAGAACTATAGGAACACATAAGAGGAGGAAGCCCGCCTTTGGGAGCCACAAGCTGTGCAGTGACTGGGAAGAGATGACCTCCATTCAATGAGATTGACAATGTCCTTTCCTTCTTCTGTGTCAGTTGGATTCTTATTGGAAGGACTTGGAGCTTACAGAGGAAAAAGGGTTTGGGGTATGGAGTTTATGGGCAGTCCCTTCTCTCTTGCTGTTGTATAAGGTAAAGCAAGGAGAAAGCTCACAGTGGTTGAGAGGCAGTTAGGCAAGTGTGGACATTATTTGGGTCTAAACCTAAGTTGTATTGCCCACTGGCTATAAGATCACAGGCAACTTATAGTCTATATTTGACTTTCTGGGAAAAGATTTCTGCCTGAGTCATGAGGTACTGTGGTGGTAAAGGAGTTAATATCAATGAAGAATTATGAAAAATTATCTGGTACATGAGAAGGACTTTTACTGGTCTGGGCTAACTGGTTGACTTATGAGATGAAGTGTTGTCAGGTTACTCTCTTACCTATGGTAGTTGAACATATCCTAAAACAACTTGGAGACAAGTTGATCACTTGAAAGTTTCCAAAGGTGAAACTGAAAATTTCAACATCAGGTCATATATAGAACAATCAGTAGCACAGCTCAGTATGCTTCAGCAGCATTTAAAACAAATATTTCTTTTAAGAAAATACTTGTTTTTAAGCAGATAAAATTATTTCCTTCATTTTATTTTTTAAAATATTTATTTATTACTTCAGGTTACATCTCCATCACAGTGTCCTCTTTCCACCCTTCCCAGTCTGGCCTTCCCACTGTCGACATGTAAAAGAATGAAATTAGACCCATACTTATCACCTTGTACAAAACTGAAGTCCAAGTGCATCAAAGACCTTAACATAAGGCCGGTCACACTAAATCTACTAGAAGAAAAAGTGGGAGAAACCCTCAAACTCATTGGCACAGGTGACAACTTCCTGAACAGAACACCAACAGCTCAGGACCTGAGACCAACAATCAATAAATGGGACCTCATGAAACTGAAAAGCTTCTGTAAGGCAAAAGACACTGTCATTCAAACAAAACGGCAGCCTTCAGGCTGGGAGAAAATCTTCACCAACCCCACATCTGACAGAGGGCTAATATCCAAAATCTACAAAGAACTCAAGCTATTAAATGCCAAAAAACCAAATAATCAAATCAAAAAATGGGGGTCGGAGCTAAATAGAGAATTCACAGAGGAGGAATCCCTAATGGCTGAGAGACACTTGAAGAAATGCTCAGCATCCTTAATCATCAGAGAAATGGAACTCAAGATGACTCTGAGATTCCATCTCACACCTGTCAGAATGGCTAAGATCAAAAACTCAAATGACAGCACATTCTGGCAAGGGTGTGGAGAAAGGGGAACCCTCCCCCATTGCTGGTGGGAGTGCAGGCTTGTGCAACCACTATGGAGGTCAGTCTGGAGATATCTTAGAAAACTTGGAATAGCTCTGCCTTGGGACCCAGCCATACCACTTCTGGGTATACATCCAAATGACTCCTCACCGAATCACAAGGAAGTTTCCTCATCTATGTTCATAGAAACCTTATTTGTAATAGCTAGAAACTTGAAACAACTCAGATGTCCCTCAACTGAAGAATGGATAAAAAACAAAAACAAAACAAACAAACAAAAACTGTGGTACATCTACATAATGGAATAGTATTTAGCTATCAGAAACAACGAAATCATGCAATTTGCAACCAAATGAATAGAACTAGAGAAGGTCATCCTGAGTGAGCTAACCCAGACTCAGAAGAATGCACATGGCATCTACTCACTTATAGTCAGATTTTAGCCATATAGTACAGGATAACTATACTACAACCAATGCACCAAAGGGAACAGGAACATAGACTTTGTTTTCTGTCAATGAGACACTTTGCCCTAGTGGTGCTGCCTTGTAGGCCCCCAGTGTATGAGGAGGCTCTTGGCCCTCATATGACTGCTGAACTAATAAATTATCTCATTTATTAGAGAAACTATATAAGCTAGCTCAATAGTTCGGTAGTGCAAATGACACTAAAGACATACAATATTGGTTGCTTCAATTCTCAGAGGACCACATATCTTTTTTTTATTATAATGTTTATTTATTACATCAAGTTACATCTCCATCATAGTACCCTCTTTCCACCCCTCCCGGTTCCACCCTTCCACCCTCTCCTCCCTCTCCCACCCGTCCCACTCCTCCAATGTGGAGTGTCCCTAAATCAGCTTCTCTCAGTTCAACAGTCATATGAGGGCTAAGAGCTTCCTCTTGCACTAGGGGCCTGCATGGTAACACCCCTAGGGCAAATTGCCCCATTGATAGGTAATAAAGTCTATGTTCCTGATCTTTTTGGTGTGTTGGTTATAGGATAGTTATCCTGTACTATATGGATACAATCCAGTTATAAGTGAGTAGATGCCATGTGCATCTTTCTGAAGGACCACATATCTTGCCATTCATAGGCTACTTAAACATAGATTTGATCACAGACTAGCTTTGGACTATGATATTAATAGGTGTGCCTCAAAAGACAATGCACTAATTCACAAATGGTTTAAAAAGTAACGCCCTGTCCACAGGAGTTTTAAATTACAGTCTAGGTAAGTGACCTTGAAAGAACAAAGCAGGGTGGGGTGTCCTCTGATCATTTCCAAATGAGGACAGCTCCCCAAGGAGGTTGTGGTTTCAGAACACAGTCTTGGAAGGATGTCAATGATGCAGAGATGAAGGGAAGAGTTTGCCTAGCCATCTGTTAAAAACAAATAGGCTCATTTGAACACAGATACATTTTTGCCCTTTATATCGTCTGAAAACTGTGGTGGTTTTGGCTCTTATTCCCTGTAGTGCAGAGTTCGTGCTGAATAAATACTTGAAGCTTGATGAATTGACGGTGTCCTCCCAATTCAGGATTGGGACAGAAGTGGAAACAGCAGGATATGCTTTCACATAGTAATCCTCAAATGTTCAACAAGTCTGTTTTGAAGAAACACCCTTCCCAAGTCTAGCTATTGAAAAATAAACACTCATAGTACATAATTTAATATAGTTTTCTAGGGTAAAATTACCCGAAGTGGACTAGTTTTAGCTATGATGCGACTAACATCAGTATTTTGTAATGAGAAAAAAAAATCATAGCTGGATCCTAAAAAAGTTTTTCTACCCCATTCTTTCCATATGCAATCCTTGGGATGCCAAATGACAACTATATATCCCAAGTTTCCTTGTGGACCTGTCATGAGGCATGGAAACCATGTATTTCATGTATGAATACAGATACTATGGCCACACTATTGACAAATGGAGAGAAAGATTGCAGTATCTCTGTGAGTATAACCAAAAGAAGGTGGGGACATTAATACAAGGGCTAAGACATCGTGAGTGATACATTTGTTTCATTAAGATGACTTTCTTCCTTTTGAAACATCCAGGAGAGTACTGAGTTAGTAGTAATGGCTAGGTGTAGTTAACTGAAGACTTGAACGAGTTAAAAATCTGAACAGGTCCACCAGGATAAGCGCAGTATGGAGGACAGACATAGGATAAGGAAAGAAAGAGAAAATATATTGACTAGCTCCACTTCTTCATCATGATTAAGACAGAATAAAGATGAAGCCAACACATCAAAAGCATTTTTGTTAGGAGATATCTGTTATAAATCTACCTCACTAGGGTACTATGCCCTAGCAAAACAGATTAGCAGGACCTCTGTTGCAATGCCACACTCAACAGCATTATTCTCTTGTATAGGAGATGTTCACATAACCATCTTCCACTCACAAAAATCCCTATGGTGTAAACTAAACATGTAATTTTATGATAAGGGCCAAAAAGCAGTAACTCTAAACCTTTTATTTGTTTTTTATTGTCATTCACAAGGAAATATCTGCTTTGCTTATAGGTCTGTTCCTGGGTAGAAAGGAAGCTCTACTGTGTGTTAAAGAGTATAATAGATCCCAGTTTGTAAAGTAATGAATATTTACCCTGGCTTTGAAGATGGTGATTTCTAGCTATACTGTATTGGTGCTGAAATTAACCTCTGTGTGTTTGTTATATGCATATGTGCTTGTTTCAGTTACACTAAATAATCCGCTTTCTTCGGCAATCCAAGCTGTCAGGAAGGTATTATCAGGTATAATGATGACAGGTACAACACACGAGCAGGTAAGTGAGGGGATGGGAGATGGATCCTTCCACTCACCACTACTGACTCATTCTTCTGTCAGTGTTATGGGAGAGACCCAGCTATTGGGATGGAACTCAGAAGGCTCGGTAGTGTTTTGTTTTAATTCTAAGGGCAACTTTGATAAATAGCTGAATCTGGACTCTCTGGATCAGAGAGCTATCTCACCTTCTGAAATATAGTAGGGACTATATTCACGCAATTTACATGTAATAGTGTGTGTGTTTGTGCATGCACTCGTGTGTGTAGTGGGTGTGTATGGAGGATAGAGAAACACGTTAAGTGTCCTGCTCCATGACTCTCTGCTTCACTCCCATGAGATAGGCCTTCTTTTTGAGCTCGGATCAAGGCTAGCACCAGAAGATGCATTAGTCCCATCTCTGCCACCTGTGGTTCTATGGTTACAGGTGCACTCACCCATGGATGTAGATCCTCATGTTTGCACAGTGAGCTCTGCTATTAACAAGCTTTCATTTTATTAACAAGCCTTCAACATCCAGGCCACACTGCATTTGATCAAAACTGTTAAAGGTACTGGTTGCTGAAATTTTATCTAAATTTTTTTACTTTATCTTTTAGGTGTTCCTTAGGAAATCCTACAAGATTCTGAAGAGAGACAGACATGCATAAAAGGCCACATATTTTAAAATGACATTTGCATAAAATATAAAGAAAGGGCAAAAGCTTTAAGATAGAAACCAGGTTGCTGGTCTCCAGAACCTAGAGGTGAGGGAGAATGAGGCAGCAATAGCTTTGTGGGTATAGAATTTCCTTAATGATTATGAAATAAATGGTCAGAACCCATAAAATAGAAGTAATTGCCCAATGTTTTGAATGTTCTGAATGTCAATGAGTTGCAAACTTTAAAGTAGGGAGTATCCCATTGGTTTATACAACTAAAAATAATTACATGTACTATAATAGCTCCATTTTGTGTTTACATTTGTGTATGTGAGTACATGGAAGTGTCCATGTGTGTCTACTTGTGTGTATGTATGTGAGGGCTAGAGGACAACCTTTGTTATCATTAGTGTATAGTATCTGCCAACCTTCATTGTGCAGACAGAGTTCTTACTGGCCTGGTACTCACCAAGTAGGCAAGGCTAGTTGCTAACATTTCTCCCTTCCCTTCCCACCTTCCAAATCTCTCCTTACTCTCTTTGAAATTCATGGCCTCTTTGTAAATAATCATTTTTATACATATGTATATATATACACACACATACACATTCCTGAATATTTAAATAGATCTTGCTTGGACATATAGTCTTATATGTATAATTTTTTCAGGGCTGACTATTTGGTATTGGATACTGAGTAGGTGTGCACTTCCTTTGTGTGTTCTTTTCAGTACAGAACAAGTCAGAATACTCTGTAAGTAGAAGTTGACAATCAATACAGAATGTGGCTCTATCTAACGCTTCTAAGAGAGAAGGGGAAGTAACACCCAGGAACTGGACTTTACAAGATATTCTTCAGTCACTTTCCTTCCTGCTAATATGCTGTCTGGCCAAGCTGATATTTATGGTCCTTTCTACCTGACACATTTTATGACTTTATGATTTGATGTATCAGTGCAACTTCCCAGACGCAGTTGCCAGGAAGGGAATCAGAAAAGCAAAGCCAGACTGAAGGGACAGACAGAAAATATATCGCAAGATGGATTCCAAATGTTGCATGGCCTTTCAAAAGAAAAGAATGATAGAAGACAAATCACTGCTGGACTTCGAACATTGTGAGGGGAGTCAGTAGAGAAATTGGGTTCTTAGGACAAACAAGGTGTAGTTAAAGAAACACAGAAAAGAACCATTCTGACAAAAGGGGAATGGGACTTGTTCATGGAGATAGAATACTGTTGAAAAAAGAAAGGGTGGTGACAAGATCCAGGACAGTACAAAGAAAACAAAACAGGACAAATGTCAAACTGCAGATACACAGACCGGCCATGGATAAGGGATGTAAGGAGACACTGTTCAAGAAGAGTATAAAGGGAAGGAGGAAAGAAGGCTTGAAGAAAGGGTCCAAAAGCTAAGCAAAACCTTGGAGTACATTTGGTGCAAAGCAGAAAAGTCATGGCAGTGACAGATGAGTTTTTACGTGGACTGGGGAAGAAAGGCAGGTGGAGACATCAAAGCAAATGTTCTGAGGATCACCCGCCAGCATGACAGGAGTATGGAGTGAGGGCAATGGAATGCATGGAAAAGCAGGGGGCGGGGCTCTGGTGATGTCTGAGGTGGAAAGGATGAGGTGCAGGAACTAGAGGGAGGCAGGAAATGCACTGAAAGCCTCATAGCCCTATGAGAGCAAAACCCTAATAATGAAGACACAGCGGTTTGGTCTCAAAGGCAATGCAGATACACGTAGAAAGGATGGTGGGCAAGCCATTTCATGATGGAATCAAACACAAAAGACAAATAGCCTGCAAAGAAAACCCCAGGACTCATGACACTGCATTCTTGTGGGCAACTACGTCATGACTTACAGATCTTGCACAAAGGCATGTTAAAATTCAAGAGTTGATGCATGCTCATCGCCGCAGATTCCAGGGTTAAAACTGGCCAACAGGATGCTAACTTAGCTCTATTTAAAAATAATGTTCATCTACTTCTTCCTGAAGTTTTTGGCTGATCTTGGAGATTGCCATGGAAATGGACCCAGAAGCCCATTTTAATTTAATTTGAATTGGTTTGCCTGATTCTGTTCACTTCTGGATCTGTTTGACTGCCAAGATCCCTCTGCTAACATCCTCAGTTCACATGTTCTAGCCAATGGCATTCCTGTTCCATGTTGCCTGTGTTTCTGGGAGCTTGAATTATGAACTCAGGCTATGTCACTGTAGAAAAAGGCAGGCCAACTACAGAAATGGATTATAGGCACCTTGCAACCTGCATATTCTAAAGCACTCAGTCTGAAGGTTGTTCTTAGAACTGATCTGGTAGGAATATGGTACAAACTTCTAGGCTTTGATGCAATTGACTCAAAGAAAATCTAAGATATACAGTTTGGGTGGAGGAATATCTGTAAAAAATATCCCATAGCTTATTTTCTACTCAAAACTCTCTCTAGTAACCTTCATTGCAAGTGAGATTTCTTCAGACAGTTATTTGGTCAAGGTTTACATAAGCATTTGACTAACATTACTTCTTCTTTTTTAGTTTCTTAAAAATAACATTTATTTATTTATTTAAGTTATATCTCGATCACACTGACATTTCTTCTTTTCAAGAGACTTCCCTATCATATTAATTGCATGACTTCCCTTCATCATTGCTAAGAACTTCTGAAGTAAACCAATTATCATCAGATAAAGAAATGAGTTCAGAGAAGGTAAGTAATACATTCAATATCACACTGTGTCTAAGAGATAGAAATTATTATGAATCTAAAGCCACAAATAGATATCAGCAAACTAAAATTGAAGGAATTAATAAAGTAAATTAGCTCATTATATAATTAACTAATTATTTAATTATAGAAACACGGAAAACTAAACAGAAAAATCACAGTGATTTAGTGTTAGTCAGGAAACTGAATCAGGACACAGTCCTGACCCTTTAACACTGCAGAGGTTAAACAGCCTGGCAGCCAACACAACACTTTAACAATTCAGCTCCCTAAGGAGGCCAAGCATCCATTGACCCAGGAGGGTCTAGGAGGAAGCAGTCAAGTAGGAAGCAATATTTCACATATTTGGGGGGGCATAAGTTTGGGGGAGAATCTGTCAGGAAGATAGGAGTGGGGAGACAGAAAAGAACATTCATACTTCCTTACTTGTATAAGTTTTCTAATAAATACAAGTTACATGTACATTTTGCCTTAGGGACCCAAGGTGCCCCTCAGTGGTTCAGTATCTTCTGAGCACTCACAGGAGCCACACTCCCTAACATTACCACCTATTTTCACCTTGATTTACATGGTATGCAAAACAATAGAAAATATTATTGATGTTTAGTAGCAGATCATGTTTTTTATTACAGATTCCTGGATCAGTTCCTCAGGCTTACTCTTTGCTTCTTTAGGCCAAGACAAGGCAGTTTACCTGAAGAGAGGAAGGTCTAGAGCTATGACTGATAGATGAGAAAGGATGTGTATACCTCTTCCCAGAAGCTGCAGAGGACAAAGCATGATTCTCTACATTACGAATATGCAGAACCTAAAAGCTTGGATAGTGATTAAAAAAAAAAACAACCCACTGCACTGGACTCAGAACAGTGTCTGTTTGCATAAGCAACCCTAACAAGTGAAAAAGAAGGCCACAGACCAGTGTTTCTCCCTCCACCTGTGGGTTGTGACCCCTTTGGAGGTCACATATCAGATATCAGATATCCTGTGTATCAGATGCTTACATTAGGAATCATAATGGCAGCAAAATTAAAGTTATGAATTAGCAAGGAAATCATTTTACAGTTGAAGGTCACCACACGGGGAACCGTGTTAAAAGGTCACAGCATTAGGAAGGTTGAGAACCACCGCCATAGATGCATCGGTGAATAAAACTAGAGTCATGAATATGGGTGTTTGAAGACAAATCAAGGTGAACCGAGAGTGATGCTCTGATACCATCACTTAGTCACAGGATAGTTAAATACAAAGAGACAGGGCAGCACGCTAAGTGACTCTGGTGGCTGAGGACAAGTAGATCAGCATACATTTATCATAATTTATCACCAGCACCATCAGTAACGTTGAGGTCCACAAAGCTGCCGATGCTGGTCAGAGTTACCTGCAAATGCCCCAAAGGGCATCTTTCCTAGCACTGGATTCCACACGGCTGAAAAAGGCTTATTCTTTTAGCTTCTGTACTTGTGTTTTATTTCAGTGTATTAGTGTAATAGGTATTCTGCTCCCCTAAACATGAAATACACATATCAGTAATTCATATTGTAAATGTCCGGTTTCACTCAGAATATCATTGGTGGTTAGGGAAATTTCCTATTCAGTGTTCTTCAAATTTTGGTAAAACATAGATTAAAAAAATACATTTACTTTTGACTATCATAAATGTAACTAGCATAAATTTTAATCATTTTGGATTTGTTTAAATGCATAATTTGGTGAGCTACCATCACCAGTATCCATTTTCAGAAACTGTTCATCATGCCAGATACAAACACTGAGTTCATTAAAATCCCTCCTCTCTGGAGGGTGGATGGTGACAACTAAGTCAGTGGCTAAGCACTCATACTGCTATTCAGCAGACTCGAGTTCTTGACATTTTTAATATACAAAACACATTGATTTGGCTAGTTTACCTGACAAGCTTGCTCCCAGGCAGGCCACTGTGCTTAGCCTATTTTTGATGTGGGCACCGAGGATCCAATCGCTTGTCGTCATGCTGTGTGGCAAATACTTTATCTACCAAGCCATGTCCCTAGCTCCACAACTCAGACCTCATTCACTCCACTTGAATGTTAAGGCTTTGCTAACGTGGAAACATCTTATTAGGGAACCAAGCGTTATTAGATGCACACACACCACAACCACTTACTGCTTATTTCCAGGGAAAAGGGAAGGGTCTGTGCCAGTCAAAGTAGGTAGGACCTGCATCTAAAAATGGCTTTAATGAATATTATATGCTAGAACATCTCTCAAAATAGCACTAAAATCTCTAATTGATTAAGAATGGAAAAATGCTTTGAAATGAAAAAAAAAAAACCAAATAAACAAAACATGTGGGCCACTGAGAGTAAGCCAGAAGGAAAACTTGTCTATGGAAAACAGAGAAACTAACAAAGGACCATGAGGAAGATTCCCAAGGTTGAAGAGAAGGCCAGTCCCTCATAAGCAACAAATGCTAGTTTCTAAGGACGTCAGAAAGCTGGTCATGTCCTCACATACATTTTATGTCTCAACTCACTGTTTTGGAAATATCAGAACATATGGGGATTTTCTAAAAAGAATCAAGATGAGGTTGACTTAATGGAGAAATTTTTTTTTTCTGTCTAAGATACTACAAAGCAAACCAAGGCAAAGTAAACCAAGTGACTTCAAAGGGTATATTCATCAATGATCCTGGTTGGATTTTAAAGGTGCACAATACCACAAAACCAGCTACATCATCACATAAATATAATTTTAGTGTTTATCTGAGTTAGGGATGACATTTATTGCCTCATGCGCACTGAAAGCATGGTGTTTACTTATCCAACAGTGCTTTTCAGAGTGTTTGCCTATGGAAAAGAACATCTCCTGAATCTTTGCTAAGCCTTAAATAAATTATGCATTAAATTGTAGTTTTGCTATGAAACATATTTTGTTGCAGGGACAAAGATTTCAAACCACACCCAACATTGCCTATATCTATTAATAATTTAAGAAAAATTGCTTGGACACCACTATCTACAGTTCATGAATTTATAGTGGAACATGATTAAATGACTCCACAGCTAGGAACCAAGCTACCGAGTAAGCATGCATTCTCCACAATGGCCCATAAGAATAATTGGATCTTCTAAAAGAAAAAAAATTGTTAAGCAAATCAATCAAATCAATCTAGCTTGACACAACGGGTTGTCATTCCTGCATAAAATGAAATTTATGCTACATGAATATGTATTCAAGTTGGAGGAAATATGAGAGGAGGAATATAGTCATGTAATGGGGGCCTTTGAATGTACGGTTGACAGTTAAAATTTTATCTTGGTAAAGAGTGAAGTATCTGTTGTTACTCCTGCAAGACAAAGTTAATTTTGGACCAGTTAAAATTATATAACTGATGAGTAACTTTATTGTTCCTAATTTAAAATTACTTGAAATATGTTCTTATCTTGGGAGAATACCTTAGAAGTTACAGCACAGAATAGATTAATTGCCTCAAATAATGAGGGTAGTAAAATTAAATATACTTCTTAAAATTAAAACACAATGGGGCAAGCTGGTGATAAAGAGGCAACCAGGAGCATCCGCCCTCTATCTCTGTGCTGTACGTGCTCAGACTGTGTTTTCTGCTCAAACAAAGAAGTTCTTTTAAGACATAGCTAATTCTCACAAGAGTTTTAGCAAGGTTTCTGCAACCTACAAAAATAGCAGAGCCAAGCACTAAAGACTTCCTATTGTGGTGGTAAAAACACAACTATAAAACAAGAAAAAGAAGAAAAACCTCCTTGGTATAGAGTGTCACTATAGTGGCTCTGCAGGGCTGTGTCACAAAGAGGTCATTGTTTTCCTAGTAAGTGTACCTGCTCTTCTACAGACTTATCTAACTTAGGGAGTTGAACAACTCAAGTGCCATTTAACTCAGCTGCTTGGATTTTTATCTTTAGCTTTACATTTAGATCCTCACTAAGTTAAATCTGGGAGTGTAATTCCTAGTACCAGAAGTAGAAAGGCTAAGTCAGTAGGATGGCAAGCTTTAGGTCACCCTTGTCTTCACAACAAGGTGTACAAAACAATAAAATCAGAATAAACAGTAACAAACTGAAAAGACAAACTGACACCATCAATGTTGCTTTCCTTATTAAAGTCTGTGCTCATTTCCCTGGTTTAAGAATTAAGAACTACTTCAGAAGTCCAAACATCACATTGCCCTCTCTTTCCTCTCTCTGGAGGGTTCATCCTGTTTCACTTTGTCATTCTGTTTTCTCCATGAATTTGGTTAGATGCTCTAGTTGAGTGATGGGCTTTCTTATTCTCATGTTGGAAAGATGTATCACTGAGTTGGCTCTGAGTATCTTTTGAACTTTACATGATGAAGACACCCAGCGGGTATCAGCTTACTTTTCACCACCTGCACATTCAAGAGGCTGGTCCACATTGTGAAATAAAAGCATGCTTCATGAAGGCTGGAAATTATATGAATCACTGGAGAACTGCAAGTTTTCATCCATGCAACAAATTGAACCTGGATATTGTCAAAAATTGAAAGCTGAATTTTGAGGGTTAGAAAAACTGCCTTGAAAATTTTGGATATTAGCCCTCTGTCAGATGTGGAGTTGGTGAAGATTTTCTCCCAGTCTGTAGGCTGCTGTTTTGTTTGAATGACAGTGTCTTTTGCCTTACAGAAGCTTTTCATTTTCATGAGGTCCCATTTATTGATTATTGGTCTTAGGTCCTGAGCTGTTGGTGTTCTGTTTAGGAAGTTGTCACCTGTGCCAAAGAGTTCGAGGGTTTTCCCCACTTTCTCTTCTAGTAGATTTAGTGTGACCAGCCTTATGTTAAGGTCTTTGATCCACTTGGACTTAAGTTTTGTACAAGATGATAAGTATAGGTCTAATAGAACTCAACAAATTAAATGCCAAGAAACCAAATAATTCAATTAAAAAATGGGGAAAAGAAAATTCACAAAGGAGGAATTCCTAAAGGCTGAGAAACACTTGAAGAAATGCTCAGCATCCTTAATCATCAGAGAAATTCAACTCAAGACAACTCTGAGATTCCATCTCACACCTGTCAGAATGGCTAAGATCAAAAGCTCAAATGATAGCACATGCTGGCAAGGGTGTGGAGAAAAGGAAACACTCCTCCATTGCTGGTGGGAGTGCAAACTTGTACAACCACTATGGAGGTCAGTATGGTGATATCTTAGAAAACTTGGAATAACTCTGCCTCAAAACCCAGCCATACCACTTCTGGGTGTACATCCAAATGACTCCTCACCGAATCACAAGGAAGTTTCCTCATCTATGTTCATAGCAGCCTTATTTGTAATAGCTAGAACTGGAAACAACCCAGATGTCCCTCAACCGAAGAGTGGATTAAAAAACTGTGGTACATCTACACAATGGAATACTACTTAGATATCAGAATCAAGGAGATCATACAATTTGCAGTCAAATGGATGGGAACTAGAGAAGCTCATCCTGAGTGAGCTAACCCAGACTCAGAAGGACGCACATGGCATCTATTCACTTATAGTCGGATTTTGGCTATATAGTACATATCTATACTACAACCAACGCACCAAAGGGAACATGGACATAGACTTTTTTTTTTCTCTCCCTGGCAATGAGACACTTTTCCCTGGTGTTACTGCCTTGTAGGCCCCCAGTGTATGAGGAAGCTCTTGGCCCTCATATGACTGTAGAACTGGGGCGGGGGACTGTTATGTAGGGAAACTCCACTCCAGAGGAGAGGGATGGAAGGGTTAGGAGGTAGAGGGTGGGAGGGAGGGGCTGGGAAGTGTGGAAAGAGGACAATATGATGGAGATGTAACCTGAAGCAATAAATAAATAAATTTATTTTAAAAAAGAAAAAGAAAAACTGCCTTAGACAGAATTGTATTCAAGGTCAGAAATTTCAAGAGTACTGCCACAAGAGAACCTTTTCATCCCTAAGCAAAACTGTAACCCATATGATGGCAATCCCCATGCCAAACACTTAGAAGTGCTGAAGGAATTTTCAAAAACACCCCTTTAAACAGATGATCAGCTAGAAAGACAGAAAAACAACATGGGACCAATGTCTAAGATAAAACTAAAAACAAACAAACAAACAAACAACAAAAAAAAAGCACTCCAACAGATGTCCAAACTGGCCAGAGGAAGGACTGGGCTGGAGGTTGCCAGGCTAGTATTAAAGGGACTTTGGGCTTTCATATTCCATTTAGGAAATAGGACCTCAGCAACGTAGAACACACTCATATTCTCAAAACCCAGTAGGTTGACACATAATATTTCATTTGTTAACCCTGTATCTCAAGCCAATCAATGTTCTGAGGAAAATTGTTGAATTTTCACAAAATTTGGAAGCTTGTAATGAAAGTTATTATTCAAAAGAATACATACATTTGCAATTGAATAGTCCATATTAAAAGTAAATATAAGTACTAAAACTGATTGTTTCATTATATTTTACTATTACTTACAAACCTGAGGTTATTTATGCCAGCTGGATCTCTGATGTTGAAGCATTACATAGTTGTATTATTCTGCACAGCAATTTGCAAATGTAAGTTCATTAATGTCAGACTAGTAGTTTGAAATTGGCCATGATAGGAGCTGCTCACTATGGAAATTGGCAAGTGCTGTAGGGCTTCATTTATTGTTTTGTTGATTGTCTAGACATAATCAAGTCCTGGAAATTTTGTAAACAATATAGATTAAACTGAAATGTGTGACATATCTCAGTAACTGGTGTATCTGAAAGATATTGTCTGGCTTAGAATCCAGTAATATATTGTTTTACTCATGGTCACAGCAAATTGTTTGCAGTATATACACATCCCAGTATACATTCATCTTTGTTGTTATTCATTAACAAAATGAGAAAAAACAACAGACAGTAGCAGAAACCTATAATCCTAGCACTTGAGATGATAAAGCAGGGGGGCCACTGTGAGCTCAAGACCAATCTGGCTACATGGTGAGAACCTCCATCAGAAATGCAATTGGTTAAATAAATATATAGTTATTAAAACAGTGAAAGTCATGAACTAATATTTATGGTAGAATTATATTTATCAATTGCAACCATAAGCAAACTGAAGATTTAAAACTTAGTCAATATTAGTGAAGTATAAAACTACTTATAGATATAGACAATGGTGGCTATGTAGGAAAGCAGAACTCTGTCCCCAAACCTCTGCAGCTAATGGTTCAGAGAACAAAGATACAAACTCTACAGCAATTAGACTAAAGAAAAATATCAGAAAAAACCTTTAATTTATAATTTTTTTGTCCTTTTTTCAACTCAAGATGAATCAGACAAATGCAATCAAACATTTTCCCAAACCTAACATACGGTGCCCTGCTTCATGCTAGCCTGGCTTCAGCCTCATTTGCCAACAATCTTTCCTGGTAGCAGTATTGTGCTCTCTCACCTCCCTTTTCTATCCCAAATCGCTCCCACTGCCTATCTATCCTGTGACTCTCTGACAAACAGGAGGTATGGCACTTGAGTGTCTTGCTTATTTTCAGTAGGAAGAGGATCTTCATTCATTTCCATAGACAATTCTGTGAGAACCAACTCAAAGCAAATACTACATTATTGTCTGTAACCCACACACTATTTGACTTTGGATCAGAAAAACTGTTATCATAAACTTATGTTTAGGTATGGATGTACATGCCTCCAAATCTGGTATCTACCACTTATCAGAACACCACTGGGATTACACCCAGAGCCATGGGTTAGGGTGAAAATCAACACCAAGAGTACATGGAGGACAACATAGATTCCAATTAGGTAAAGACAAAAAAGATTTCCCAGAAAAGCTTGTCATCGATCTGTTTTTACCTCAGTTGGTGTTGTTGTTCATGGACTCTTATCTCACCAATATGTGTTAAAAACAATTCCCTTCCATTTGGATGCATAGATCCCAACATACCTTTGACTTCATGGGCCAAGTCTTGCTGAATCTATGCCAGCATTCAAACTCACAACCAATTCACTGTAATCATGAGTAAAAGAATAT
Organism: Lophiomys imhausi; assembly: GCA_907164525.1. Taxonomy (NCBI): domain Eukaryota; kingdom Metazoa; phylum Chordata; class Mammalia; order Rodentia; family Muridae; genus Lophiomys; species Lophiomys imhausi. The sequence continues at coordinate 1,747,934 of CAJQZJ010032066.1, read as the reverse complement.
ATCACAGGATTCTGGATAACTGTGAGTTGGAACTAAGAAATATTTGGAGATATAAGAATAAGGAAAACATTTATTTGTGGAAATTTATTCCATATAAGGTATAAATGAATACAACTTGTATTATTCCTCTTTCCTCTAACTACTTAGTTCCTGTAGAGAACAAAATAAAAAACTAATCATCTTTCAGTTGAAATTGCCTAGGCATTAGGAGAAATTGGTAGTATGCTTAAGCTTATATGGGCTTGCTGCAATCACACACCTCTTTCATGTGGAAGAATTTCACCAAGGAAATGGCTACTGTGACACTGGATATTTGAGGAGCATCACAAAGCATGAGCAGTTGTCTCCTAAAATGCCTTGGACACAGGTTGATGCTTTATGGGAGTTCAGATGTGGGATTCCCTGATGCATCCTGTCATTCTTGGGGTGGGGAGGGTGAAATCTACCATTCATGAAATTGATGTTTTATTTTGTTTTGTAATGAGACACCTTCAAGATGGGTTCCATAGAAACAGATTTTAAGATGATTTGTGTGTGAGACACACTGAGATAAAGGAGACTTTCTAGTTGGATATATAGGATTTGACAGAAGGTACAATTGAACTACAGTGTAGTTATGGAGACCTCAACCCCTCCTATGATAACTGTGAAGTTGGGATGCATCATAATTATACTTAATGAAGGCATAAACCAGGGTAAGAGTGAAGAGGCCAGAGTATCCAGTCTTGTCACTAATGTGCTTGCTTTTTTCTCTCTTTTTGGGATGGTATCTTACTAGGTTGGGCTAGTTTGTTGGGCCATTTTTTTGACTTTAAGCAGTTCCTACTATATCCACTAGGATTCATTATAGAATATACTATGGATAGAATTCAATAGCAATCAAAATATAATCCATTATTTACTTATGCAAAAAATATTTAGTGCTTATCCTTTGCCTGAAGTTGTTTAGAGCCAGTTGGATGCATGGAGACACATAGATGATATACACAATGAAGCATTATTGGGACTATCAGAAAGCCTGCAACACTTCATGGGAAGATCATAATCTAGTTCACAAAAGTCATAGTCCTGGGCTGAGTTTTGAGGGAAGAGTAGCTGTTTGTAATCCTTAGGAAAGGGGAATGGGACAAAGGAATTCAAACAGAGGGAAAGCCTGTAGATAGCCTACAAGTGGAATAAGTTGCTACATATGTCCTTCAGTTATAACCATCAGAGCCCTGAGACCAACAATCCAACAACCTATGAGAATGAGAATCCTGCCATCAATGCTTACATGTCATAATTGAGCCTTTAGAAGAGGCTCCTGACTTAGCTACCATCTATACTAGTGCATTGTAGTTCATGAGTCACTTGCAGATAAACTTTAACACAGATTCATGACCCACAGAAACTTTGACAACATAAATGTGGGTTTTAGGATGCTGAGGTTTAGAGAAATTTACTACACATCAATAGCTCACTCATTCTGTTAGCAGGCTGCTTCTGGGGCTAAATTGCTTTCTGTTTCTACGAATTGCAGTCATAGCTTATGTTCACATTAGATAAAGTTGCTCTTATGTAGTAAATGCCTCATAGCATCAGAGAGTTGGGAATTCTTCTAATGCTTGATAGCTGTTCTTTATGCATCACTAGAATATCTCAGAGAGCATATGGGAGAGAATCCTTTACAGCAGATACTGCCAAAGAAAAACTAATAATAATAAGAGTCAGAACTCATAATAACATCATTTTGCAACATACTATAAATCCGTATATTTTAAAATATCTATTTACACATTTCTCAAATTCCTAGATTCTAGCAATGCAAAAGATACATTGCTGTGTTTACCATTTGAGGCTTTTGGAGAGTTGGGACACTGTCATATAAAATAGCTTATACTTAACTGACTCTTTGATGAATACACTATTTCCTGGATGGTCTTATTAGTGCTGAGTTGATTGACACATCATCTCTTAGGAAAGAGGAAAGTCAAAGAAACTAGACACAAAATGTGTCTTAGTTTGCCCATGTGAAAGAAGCTGATGTTTTGACTTTTTTGCAAGTCACTTGACTATTCCACTTCTCATACAAGATTTTGAAAAGATAATACAAAACCCACTAGAAACTGGAGCGTCAAAATGCATCTGGAGCAGAGTTTGTATCACCACTAACAACATCTCAGACAATTGGCTTGCATCCTAATCACAACTGGAAATTTGGTTCCTGTTGATGAGTTTATGCACTGGGTCAGGATATCTGAAGAGTCAAGTTTTGGGTTACAAAGGATGTCAGAAATAATCTCACAGGGTCAGTCAATCATACCCTTGTTTTGTTTTGTGCACTCATTACAAAATGCGAAATTTTTGATGTTTTGAACATTGTCTTTTGGAGGCAGGTTTTCACTATTTTATGTAGTCATGGCTGGCCTGGAACTCTCTGTGTAGACCAGTGCTTAAAGTTTTTGGGCTTTGCCTGCATGCTTTGAATTTTACTCTGAAATGGAGAAAATGACCTATTTAGTTTCTATCCTGTGTGAACATTAAATAAGACAATATATGTGTAGCAGTTAGCAGAAAGAAAGAAATGGGTAGAATGAAAGAAAGAAGAGGAATAAAGAAAACTATACAGGGCAATAGTAATAAAAACAGCATGGCACTGGTATAGAAGCAGACCAGTGGATCAATGGAATCTAATCAAAGACCCAAAAATAAACCCACATATCTACTGCCACTTAATTTTTGACAAAGAAGCCAAAACCATACAATGGAAAAAGGAAGCATCTTCAACAAGTGGTGCTGGTTTAACTGGATGTTGACAAGTAGAAGAATGAAAATAGACCCATATTTATCACCTTGCACAAAATCTAGGTCCAATTGGACCAAAGACCTTAACATAAAGTCCAACACATTAAATCTAATAGAAGAGAAAATGGGGAAAAGGGTCCAACTCATTGGCACAGGTGACAACTTCCTGAACAGAACACCAATAGCTCAGGCTCTAAGACCAACAATCAATAAAAGGGACCTTATGAAACTGAAAAGCTTCTAGAAGGCAAAAGACACTGTTATTAGAACAAAAAGGCAGCCTACAGACTGGGAAAAGATCTTTACCAACCCACATCTGACAGAGGGTTAATATCCAAAATATATAAAGAACACAAGAAATTGAACACCAAAAAACAAAACAATCCAATAAAAAAATGGTTTTCAGAGCTAAACCAGGAATTCACAAAGGAGGAATCTCTAATGGCTAACACTTGAAGAAATGCTCAACATCCTTAATCATCAGAGAAACACAACTCAAGATGACTCTAAGATTCCATCTCACACCTTATAGAATGGCTAATATCAAAAACTTAAATGACAGCACATGCTAGTGAGTTTGTGAAATATTCCTCCATTTTGGTGGGAGTGCAAACTTATACAACCACTATGGAAATCAGTCTGGCAATATCTTAGAAAACTTGGAATAGCTCTGCCTTAAGACCCAGCCACACCACTCCTGGGCATATATCCAAAAGATTTTTCACCAAACCACAAGGATATCTCCTCCAGTATGTTCATAGCAGCTTTATTTGTAATAGCTAGAAACTGGAAACAACCCAGATGTCCTTCAACTGAAGAATGGATAAAAAAACACAAAAAAACAAAAACAAACAAACAAAAAAACCACTGTGGTACATTTACACAATGGAATACTACTCAGCTCATACCAAATGGATGGAACTAGAAAAGCTCATCCTGAGTGAGCTAACCCAGACCCATAAAGATGCACATGGCATGTATGCACTTATAGCTGGATTTTAGCCATATAGTACAGGATAACTGTCCTAAAACCAACAGACTGAAAGGATCAGGAACATAGAATTTGTTACCAGTTAGTGGGACACTTTGTCCTAGTAGAGCTGCCATATAGGCCCCCATTGCAAGAAGAAGCTCTTAGCCCTCATATTACTGCTGAACTGACAGGGGCTGATACATAGAGCATCCCACACTGGAGGAGTAGGATAGGTAGGAGAGGGGGTAGAGGTTAGGAGGGTGGGACCGAGAGGGGTGGAGGGGGGGGCTGTGATGGAGATGTAACTTGAATTAATAAATAAAGATTTAAAAAAGAAAAAAATGTTGTTCCTAAAATGTTGACATGCTTGTCGTTTTAGCTCAGCTCTCGGTTATTATAAATTGATGATAAAGTTTAAAAATTGTGAAACCTTAGCTTAGTCATTGTCTTCCTTGAATAAATAAGGCATCTTCTCCCTTATAAATGTAAACAATTAGGATAAAATTCAAACTATCCAATTCTGGTCCATCATTAAACAATTTTCCTATGTTTTCTTTTTCCTTATCTGTACTATGTGATTTTCTCAAAACATTAAGAATCCCTCCTGTTTAACAATG
>CAJQZJ010032066.1:1685297-1743160 GCA_907164525.1 Lophiomys imhausi | reverse complement strand
CTCACGTTCTTTCCTCCCCCCAGTGCTGGGGGCTCACGTTCTTTCCTTCCCCCAGTGCTGGGGCCTCACGTTCTTTCCTCCCCCTAGTGCTGGGGGCTCACGTTCTTTCCTCCCCTCAGTGCTGGAGACCTATCTGGCTTCAGCCTGTGCAGGCCTTGTGTGTGTTGACACAGTCTCTGTGAGTGCATATGTGTGTGAGTGCTGTTGTGTTTGGAGGACACTGTTTCCTGGTGTCCTCCATCCCCTATGTCTCTCAGACTCTTTCCACCTCCTCTTCCACGTAGTCTTCTGAGCTCCCAGGGGGAGTATTTGATAAAGCATCCCACTTAGAACTAAGTGTTCCACAATCTCTTACTCTGCATATTGTCCAGTTGTGGGTCATTTAGACACTAGATTTTAAAGTCTCAGTGTAAAGAAAAACAAAAGCCATCTTTCCACTGATAATTTTTTAAAAGTGTTAACATGTTGAAAAGATAACATTTTCTGATATGAATTAATTTTTTAAAATCAATGTCACCCTTTTATCTTTACTTTCTTGAAAGTGGCTATTTGAAATGTTAAAATTACAAAAGAGCTTATTGTATTGTTCTTGTTGGATAGTGCTAAACTAGAGTTGGAAGTCCTTGTGGACTAGAGGGTGAAGTTCCCCTTAGAGTCTCTGCACTTCTCATGGCTGCTTGCTTTCTCACAGACATGAGAAACAAGGCCACACATTAGACACTGAGATCCAAGCTAGATGCGATAACCCTGGCCATACAATTGCTATTTTGCCAGGATTCACTGATTTTCTGTAATATATTGGTTAGAGAAATTGTGTTTGAAAATTCACATTAAACTGTTTAAATGGATGATATACTTCCCTTGAGAATGATAACATTAAAGTTCTCAAATAAATAGATTGCCAATGGCAATGAAAAGGATAGCAAAGCCATATTTGAAGTATTAAATGCACAGGAAGGATGGAAGATAAATATCACTGTCTGTGTAATGCATGGTCTGTACCCGGACTGAACTGCTTTAAGCCTCCAGTCTGGTGGTCGTAAATCTTCTGAAGTCCATGTGCTAATCAGACTTCTGGAGAGGCCAGCTTTCTAGCTTTTGACCTGAAAGGCGAGTATTGAAAGGAACAGGTCTGATTCATGAAATCCAGCCCTTATAGAGAGTGGGAATTCATGCAGCTTCTGAAGTATCCACAGGGGTGAGGAGATTGTCAACAAGTACACTTGACAGGGTCGAGCATTTTCTTTCTAGCAAAAGCTTTGTGGGCACGGAAAAGGCAACACATATATCAGAAGAGAACCTGATCTCCTGCAGCTAACACTTGTGAGTTCAATATCATATCCACTCATGTATCCCTTAGACCTCTGTCTCATATATATATGCCTATCATGAAACCACAAGCTCTCACTTAAGATATCTCAAAGACAGGCAAACTGCATTCTTACCACCTGTCTACTTCATCATAATCATTATAGGATTCTCTCTCTGTATCATAGTGATGTCTCAGAACAAGGATCCAGAATGTGAATTAACACTGGTTCTACCTGAGGGAAGGAAGAAAACACTCTCTTTTGGAAAATTCTAGTTACTTAGAGGCCTTGAAAATGTGAAACAGATAAGGTATGAGGATCCATTTTTGTTTTTCCTTATTATTACTGTTGGGAATGTTCAAATTTGTGTGAGTTTCTTACAGTTTATTAACTGAAGCCCCAGGTTACAATAGAGAGCATTTTTTGTATGTGTACCTACAAAAAACTCCATCATCTTGCCACAAATTTTTAAAAATGTGGCTGTACTTTATACATGAATAATGACACAACCTATATAAGAAGAGTCCCATGAAAAAATTTCCTGATGTGTGCATGTGAGCATATGCCCAAATGTGTATGTTTGTGTGAGCACATCTGTAGAAAAACTTGAGGAGGCCAGAGGAAGGACATCAGGTGTCCTGTTCTATCTCTCTCTGCCTTAGTTCTTTGAAACAGAATTCGTAATAACCCTGAAGTTAAGCTGATAACCACCAAGCTGTTGTCTCTGGCCCCCAATGCCCTGGGGTAATAGACATGTGTGGTCACACCTAGCTTTTTAAATGGGCTCTGGGGTTTTGAACTCAGGTCTTCATCATTGTGCAGCAGGGAGTCTTACCCACTGAACTAACCTGTCTAGTCCCTTATAACCATTATTATGAAAACAAATCAAGGGATCTCTAAAAACTTGACTGTGTTTAAGAAAAGTAAATAAATGCCTCAGTTTTCACACCATTCTTTTAAGGAAACCACAAAAGAACATTGTATTGGATGGTGAGGTTAAATTATTCAGAATATTGAATTATGTTAATTAGGTTGGCTCTCTCCCTATACTCTTACTATGCAATTTATTTTAAGTTTACCCTGCAGTGGGGATGAAATTCAACTGACCACCCCTGGAATCTCTGTTACTGATTACTGATTACATAGGGTTCTTGTGATCCAGTACTTTAATTACAAGAGTCTGCTCAGGAAATGAATGAAGGGGCCAAATTCAACTAATTGTCCATACTATTTTCCTATGTAAAAGAGTCAGACTATCTCATTCAAACATCCTGTAACATGACTCAGTTAACCACACATTTGGTTCTGACCTTCATCCCTTTTGATTTTCAGTTAAGTCTAACTGGCAGATACATACAGGAATGAAGTTAGGTTGAATTCAGTCATGGGCAATATATTCTGATGGTTTTAATAAAAACTATTTATTGAGTGCTTATACAGATAGGGATTTGGCTAAATTCCTTAACAACTCATGCCATTTAACAGTCAAGGTTATCTTTGGAAATAAGTAATGGGGTTATTATTTCTTGCTTTTGCAAAGAAGGAGACTGAGGTTAGGGAAGTGAAGTAACTTTGCAGAGTCCTATCTTCCTATGTATTAGGCATAGAATTCCAGTGAGGATCACTGAAAGACGCGTTCTCTCAATGTAATGTATGTTATTGACATTGCTTAATCAAAACAGAATGAGGAAGCAATAACCAAGGGGACCTATGTTATTATTGTGTTATTTTCAGGTCAAACAGATTGCTGAGACATAATCCCTGTTTTTATAGTGAAAGAATATAACAAAGGGAGCCTCAAAATGATTGACAATAAGATAGTACTAGGGATGAAAACGTGTCTTTCCTGACTGACTGTGTAAAGATAATAAAAACATTGTTGGAAGTCACAATGTTTATCCTCTAAACAGAAGCTATCTGACTATGTTTTAACATGGTCTTAGCTTTTAAATGCACACTGTTTACATGAGAGGCATGATGATCTTTCCTCGGTTCCCACAGACGAGCTAGGAGACTGTATGTTTTAGTGGTGAAGTCCCTTCATTCGGTGCTGTCTTCTAGAAAGAACTGCCTGTCCACATGTTTCAGAAACATTGATCTACTTCATACAGCTCATCACGCACAACAGTCTGTGGATAGAATATTTCACTGCAGGTAACGCTGTTCATATCCTTAGCTGAATATACAGTAGGCAGACCATTACATGGGAAGCTGCTGGGGGAAACAGATGGCTTTTGTCAACAGTTAAATCTCTAAACCGTATAGCATCATTAACAGTGGGCCCAGTAGATTTGAATACAGACCCACATGTGTTCACAGAAGCCCCAGTGACTCACAAGCTTGCCCCAGCTAGAACCAACTGATAGTAGCCTTGCTTCGACTTAAAGGTATACAGAAAAATGGAGGAAGTGTGAGGCATTTAAAATAATTGACATTCCTAGGAGAAGCAACAATATGCCTGCCCAAAGCTGGGATCTTATCATTTCAATGAGTCAGAACATTAAATTTAATTTATGGCCCATAACAATTCACTGGGCCAAGATTATGAAAACCTGGTCTCTTGCCAGTAGAATTAAACCCATACTACTTTATTTTCAGCTAGAATAGTCAAACATATGTGTCATGAAGCAGCCTTCCCTAGTGCAATGAAGATGCAAATTGAAAGCTGCAAGTGATAGCTTTAAGCACTTTTTACCCTTATATATGGGAAAGTACAGATTATTAATATGTAACTCACACGAGACTCCTGACTGTTCTCTGCCTGGAGAGATGTTAGAGTATTATGGGGTATATTACCATTAGTCTGCACACAAAAGTGTCCTTGGTGGCTTACACAACTATTTGTCTGTTTCTAGCACATTCTTTCTTCTCTTTCTGACAGATGAATGGGTTGTGTGCTGAACATATTTAAACAGCTGCTTACTTACTATCCAACCTTAAATTTTCACTGAGTTTGTTGTATGTGATCTCCGGCGCTCTGCATTTCAGTATTGTCCAGAATATGCCCGTCCATTCCCTGTGCACACCACTTCTGGACTCATCTGTGGGACCACAGAGATTCATTGGATATGAACCTGTACAACTCTGGAGTCTATGTTGTTGAAACCATCATGGCTTCAACTTGCTTGATTAAAGTACTGGAGATAGCTTAAGTCCCCTGATCCTGAAAAAGTTCAGGATATTCACTTGGAGAGAAGGAGTGAAATATTGCCAATTTCAGTCCCCAAAGGCAGTAAGTGAAGAACTAAGGAACTTGTCAAAAGGCCATAAGTCTCCAGACAGTCTCTCAGCTGAGCCATTCTAAGCCCTTTCAGATATATAAGACACTCAAACTATACCTACACTCTAAATATTTATCCTTAATACCTGCAAATTTGTTACTTCCCACTTCTCATCAAGAAAATCTCTCTTGGAAACAGATGGAGACCATTACATAAAACCATAGCTAATCAAAATACAAAATTGTGAGGTCTAATTCCAGTGAATATGTCTACAAAATATTCCCACCCCTAAGACTGAGGGAACATTGTGGAAGAGGAGGCAGTAAGACTGGAAGAGCCAGAGGATCAGGGAATTTGCAGTGAGATTATGTCTCCTAGAAAGGTCAGAAGCTACATGCACAATGTCTTGCCAACCCAACTGTCTAATCATAATTTGAACAAAGACAATAGCAATACATATGCCAGAGTAGGAAAATCCAAGAGGCCCCAACCCTACACAAAGAATGTCTGCAAATGAACCAGGAGGAGCAAAACAACAGGACAAATTAATTCAGGGAAAGAGGGAAGGGCAAGTAGGTAAGAGATAAGATGGTCCTCCTTCAGATGCACCCTTTTTATTGGCGCTGCTACCAGACGGTGCCACTGACAACCTGGTGAGTAAATCAGGACACTTCTGGTGCAGGTGACTGTTATTTGTGGAAGTTGATGTTGAAATTAACCATAACAGAAACTTAAGCAATTAATAAATATTCTTTTCTTCTCCCCTTTTTACAAAAAAGGGAGAAAGAAATTGAAAAGTCTATGGGGAAAAAGTAGAAGTAGAGTCAAGTAAGAATGCTGAGAGTAGGAGAAATGGTCTTCCCCAGGGAAGACCACTCCAATTGTTTAATCAGTATCGGATGGTCAGCCCTGAAAATGTCCATACATACAAGTAACATTATACAGACTGAGCAGGTTGTATTTAGGAATATATGTAAATACATATGTGTATATGCAATAAGAATTAATGATAAAAAGAGGCCATGAGCTTGAAAGAGAACAAGCAGGGGTATATGGGGGAGGGCTTCAGGGGAAAGGAAGAGGAGAAATAATGCAATTATAGTATAACCTCAAAAAAAAAGAAAAGGAAGAAAAGAAATATAGAAAAAGTAAAATCAAGAACAAAAACTATATCTTGCCAAGTTTCAGACAAAGAGAAGGAGGAGTATAATGGGCTGCTGCTTTGTGTCACCACATTTGAGGTAGATTTTTACACAGCAATAGGCAACTTGGTGACACTTTTATCTGTGGCCTAAATACTAATAAGGGTGGTGCCACTGTGGAAGTTAAGGCTCAATGTGGAGCAAGTTCGACTGGGACTTCAAAAGGAGCGTACATGGCCTTTTGAAGAGAAGACCAGCTTCACCTAAAGTTTTGTTGGGAAATTGCTTTTTTAAAACAACCAACTCAGGTTTCTCATGGTACAAATGGAGTGTATTGTTTTTCTTCGTCTTCTTTGGTTTTAAGAATACAGAGAATATCATCACAGCTTTTATACAGCACAGCCTGTTTTATAGTTAAAGGTCATTCTTAAATTAACATTCTTACCTCTCTCCTCTGACATTAACAAAACAGAAAAGGCTTTGGAGTCAAGAAGACCTCTGACCGCCACTTGGATTTCAGCTCTGCTGCTTAAATCAGTGCAGCTTTAGGTGGGTTTTGAACTCCTGAGCTTTGGTTCTCGCCACCTTGCAAAACAGGGTGATGTTGCGTTGCATGCTTGTTTGTTGGGAGGGTTGCCGTAAGATCATGGAAGCCAAATGCATGGTACTGGGCTAGGTATTAGAAGGGTTAAGAAGTGTGTGATGTGATGAAGGGTCAGACATGTTCTATTCGGTCTTTTATGGCCTCCTCTGCTTTAACATCTATGCTTATCATAAACATACCTTTTCAGGTAAAGAAATTACTAACTGGATATCATAATGAAGGTATTAGCATACACTGTATATGTTAATTAATCCATTTAGTCATTATATATATTATATACATATATATACTATATATATTATATGCATATACATATAATATATATTATGTACATATACATATAATTTATATATATATTATATGCATATATATATGTACTCATTGACCATAATAAACATGTTCAGTTTTTATTTGTCAATTTAATAGTTAACCAGTCTCTAGAAATTCCAGACTTTATAGGGATGTTACAATTTACCCAGTGGGACTCAGGATCTGATGGGATAAATTGACAATAGAAAGTGTAGTTGACCTTTTTCTTCATTTCAGGCTACCTGCTACAAAAATAAATGAAAGAAAGAAAGCAAAAAAGAAAGAATGAAAGAAGGAGAGAAGGAAAGAAACTGTCATTGTATTGATAGACTAATGTGAATCAATGAAGAATGTTTATATTAAAAAAGAATAAATGGTGTTATTCTGAATCATTACTTCAAGAGAAAGAAATGTACATTCCCCACCCTCTGTTTTTTAGTAAAAAGAGGATTGAAGGAAAAAACTGATGTCACAGTCATAAAAAGATGCCTTCTTTTCCTAACACACATGATAAAATTTGGAAGGGAAAGATCTTTTGGGTATCTTTTCCTTAAGATAAAATTGTTGTGAAACTACCATAACCTTGGTAGCCTTGGGAGCCCATGGCAACAGCTGTGAGGTGATCCAGTCATGAAGCATTTCTGAGAACAGCACTGGTCATGTGCAGGGGGAGGGGCTATGAGGGTCACACCATTAGCATCACTCTCCCAGAATACAAAGGACAGCCATTTTCACTGTATATCAGATGTATAATAAAGAGGGTATACAAAGAGAGAAAATTAACACCCAAAGAAGCATCATAACTTAGGGGTTTACAGAGCTGTAAATTCGGCATTGCTAGCAGACTAATCACCAATGCAGGAAGTGGAAAATGAAATAAGACCTTGGTCACACTGCCGCCGTAATGCACAATGTCACTTTGTGTGGATTTGCAAATTGGAAGCTACATCACCTTATACAGAAATAAGAAGCTGCATAATAAACAGGAAGTGTGAGGATGATAGATCATGAGCAATAAATTAGCCTCACATTGTCATAAACACATGGTAAATAAGGGAGCCGGGTTTAAATAAAGCTGACACATATCCAGGATGACAGTAATTATGGAAAGCTCACAAGTAGCATTTCCTTCCTGCTGGTGCAGCCACTGACCAGGCACCCATCGGCTGTTTTTTTTTGACAAATTTTATATTTAAATAGTGAAAACATATTTTATTGCCTTAATCAAAACAGGAATTGGTTTCTTTGGATAAGTTATACGGGAAAAGTAATTTAAGACTTCACTTCTAGAAATTTGTCTGCTAAAATGAAAAATGTTATATCTGGTAAAAAGTAAGGAAAGTGGCTATTTTTAAAAATATACAGCTATCTAGAATGGTAGGTGCCTTATTATTTTTTGTCTGTATTTATCTATATTTGAAATAGAGCAATAACCCCTTCAAAGAGTTTTGGTGACCTGTATGGGATGGGATTTTTCAATAGTGGAATCAAAGTGTGATAATTACCTAAAACCTGTCCTTTAGCATGTAGGTTCCAGGAAGAGACAACTGCCTCTTTGTCAACATAATTTCTGTTTTTTTCCTTTTCTCCTTTTTGTAATTCTACTCAATATTTAGTTAATATGCTAGATTTAGTCTAACTCCTCAAGGATATCACACACAATAACTGCATCAGCATTGCATGTAATTAATGGCACTTGTAACCTGGCATTATGCTTGAGGTAAGACAAAAAGAAGCAACAAGGAAAGGTAGGGGTGGGGGTGGAGGTTACACAAATCAGTTATTTACAGTTGGGAGGCTGTTTCAATGGAAACTTGTTCTGGTGATTTTTGTTCTTAGCACAACGTGGCTTTTTCTTTCCTTTCATCTGTCTGGTCTGTCACATGAAGACATAGTTACAACTGAATTGTTTACTAGACCCCAATCAAGGGTTATTGCAGTTTGGACAGTGGGATTTTTCCTGCCATATTTGTATATTCTTTATAAGAGGTGGTTTTGCATGGTGCCTGTGAGTTTTGTCTGTTTCATAGCTGCCAATGATTATGGAGGTTTCGGAATTACCCTTACTATTACAGAATACAAAAGAATTTGAACTTAGCCCAAAGGTATGTAAACAGGGGAAGCGTTGGAATGTATCTAGCTGGTTTTCCATGGGAAAATATGTGGGCCTAGACATTTCCACTGCTTTTGGATAATGATACACATTTTACTCACATACGTTGTTATCTATATTTAGAGTTAGATACCCAGGGGACAGTTGACATCATCTGGAGACATTTTTTATTTGGCATATCTCAGAAAAAGAGGGAAGATACTGATGACAGTTATTAGACAGGGGTTAGACATGGTGCCCAGTTCTCTGAATGCAGAAAGCACCTGGAAATCACCACAGGGCAGGATCTGAGAAACTCGGATGTAGATTCATGATACCATAAATTGTTGTGAAATAGAGCCCTTCTCTTACATAATCGTTGGTCTTCAAGTTCCAAACTCAACAACACAAGCTCATTCCATGAGCTTATTTGAGTTCTACACTTGGTTTGTTTTCATTAAAAGATCACAAAGCCCTTTGTGATATTCTACAAACACTAGAAAGAGTACCAGCCTTCATGCCCTTTACAACAATGTAGTCAAGGTGACATTTGCTTAAGAAGCCAGGACTCTAAGGGTAAAGCTTCAGTAGAACAAGCAGACTAGAATCTTTTAGCCTCTTTTCTATCTGCACTCTCTCTTCATTTCTCTCTTGATCCCATTGATATATCTGAATATAGAAACTTATTTTATATACTATTGTAATTCAATTCCTTTGAGTTCTATAGCATAGGATTGGAGAATAACTTTCTAAAAATTAAGAAAGTATTTTTGATCACAGTATCTTAGTAAATAGCTTGAGGAAAAAGTTAAATTCATTAATTAAATTTTATCAAGGATAGATGTTATGGTATGGTAGCCAGACAGAGAGTAGTAAGTGAAAAATGTTTACTTTTAGCAAACACAGAAACTCATTTACATTCCAGATTGGATATGTAGGCCATTACAGAAACTCGTTGGAGCTTGAAGACCACAAGGGTGGTGGGGACTAATGCTTATGTTGATGAAGGAATTTCTATTTTGTTAGGTGGTAGAAAAGAAATCTTCAATATTTCAGATCAGGGAGATTTCACAAGCAAATAGGAACACAAATTTAACCAGGAAGCTAACCAGGAAGGCAATGATCCACATAAATTATAAGAAAGAACACACACATAGAGGCTAGAGAAGACAGTGAGAGCTAGAAAGGAGTTAATACATGAAACAGTAAGAAGGTTGAAAAATATTCCTGGGTTACAGAGGGTGCAAAATGAAGCTGGATTCCATCACAGGTGATTCAAGGGTTAATGGCATATCTATTAAAAGAAGTTTGAATTTGAAAGAAAAAACAATAAAGGAGAAATATGAATTCTGTTTTGGACTTAAAAACTTGAGGTATGAAGATCTTCAAGTAGACATCTCTACCATGCAATTTATATTAGAATAAAATTAGTGAAGTTAGAAGTGGTTGAATAATTTAGAAAGGAAAGAACGATTTACATGAAGATGATCTTGGGAGCCACAGAAAAATTTGAGATTATGACTGGAAAGATAAAAGAGATAAAAATATTTGCTCTGAGGGAACACACTCACTTGAAGGCATAAAATAGAGCAGAAAAAATGAGAGACAGGAGATGGGATCATCAGAGTAGCTGCTGTCGAACAAGGATGTTGCTGAGAGATAGAAGTTAAGCAAGGATTAGATGAAGATAAACTGAGAGTGAGAGGAATTGAGTTGAAATTAAGGGGTGGTCAAGGTGAAGGAGGAGAAAGGATGAGGGTGGGTTGGTAGGCAGATAGATAGGAGGTTATTGTCATGGATTATGGACAAAATAGAGGGTTATGGGAAAAGGGGAACTGGAAGAAACAAAGGAGAGAAAGAATTGGACCATGAAAGAGTACATTCTAGTCTCTATCCATGTCGTTAGGTCTAAGAAGATCAAGAAGTCAAATCACTCCAAGTGTAGTGATACATACCTGTTATCCCAGAACTAGAGAGGCTGAGGAAGTAGGATCATGATTTCCAAGCCAGAATGAGTTAGACACTGTCTCAAATGACAACCCAAAAGCCTGATTTTTTTTTTGTCTTCTGTTCCTGAACCATGGTTACAGAAAACTAAATTTAACATGAACAGCAGAAGCAATAAATAACATTAGCAATGGATATATAAATTAAAAAATGGACACAGGTGTCAGTGTTTTAGGAGTACTCTGTAAAAGAATAAGCAAAGGCAGGGACTGGAGAGATGGCATAATGGTTAAGAGCACTGTCTATTCTTCCAGAGGTCCTGAGTTCAATTCCCAGCAACCACATGGTGGCTCAGAACCATCAGGTATGGGATCTGATTCCCTCTTCTGGAGTGCCTTAAGAAAGAGCACTCATATACATAAAATACATTAAAAAATAAGCAAGCACAACATA
Organism: Lophiomys imhausi; assembly: GCA_907164525.1. NCBI lineage: Eukaryota > Metazoa > Chordata > Mammalia > Rodentia > Muridae > Lophiomys > Lophiomys imhausi. The sequence goes on along the minus strand of CAJQZJ010032066.1, from coordinate 1,732,082 downwards.
CAAGTCTAGATTTTGTGAGCAATGATTTCTACATTTCTAGTTATGTTATCCATCCATTGAGATTCCCTTCAGGGATTAGTTCATGATATTTTGTTGGTTTATTTCCAATGACTAGTGATAAGCTTGGCATGGCATACATTTCTGGGAATGATGTAGCCCAAGAATATTTTAAAATTTTTGAAGAGAATGTATAGAAAAGGACTAGTGTGGTACTATTGACATTAGCAAACTATTTCCTATTTTTTAAAAAAAGTTGTAAAATAAATTAATTGCATGTATATGTGTGGGTATGCACCTGTGAGTACAGCACCTATGGAGGCCAGAAGATGGTATCAGATCTTTTAGAACAGTGGTTCCTTCGTAATGCTGTGACACTTTAATACAGTGCCCCATGTCTTAGGCGACCTCTGTGAAAGGGTAGTTGGACTCCCAAAAGGAGTCGGACCCAGAGGTTGAGAACTACTGCTCTCGGATCTAGAGTTACAGGCATTTGTGGGTCATCCATGCTCTTAGCCACTTAGTATCTCTCTAGCCCCCATTTTCTAATTTATGGAACAGACTGCCATCCATCCAATGAAAGCAGTGGCTATCACATATTGGAAGGGCTCTTGCGTAAAACTGATAAAGACTAACTTACCTCTATGCCTACTAAATTGAGGAACACAAAGATAGCATACACAGATTTATGAATCCAAGGATCCTGTCTTACTAGGAAGCATCATATCTTGAGCACTTTGAAGTCTCCTCCCCTACAGGGGATTTTAGAGCAGACAAGATGTGATAAAATGGATGTACATGATGATAACATCTTCAAGGCTAAAGAACTCTCTCTCTGTATTTGTGTGTGCTTGTATGTTTGTGTGTGTTATTTGTGTGTCGTGTGTATGTGTGTTTGTGTCTTTGATTGTTTGAGGTATTTAGATGTAGAAGAATATCTTGTGGGTGCATATGAAGATCAATCTCAGGGTCTCTGGCATTGTTCCTTGTCTACTGTGGACTATCTTTGAGACATGGTCTCTCAGTGGATTAGCTAGTTTGGCTGGCAACCAAGCCAACACCATTGTTATAAGCATGTGTCATCTTGCCTAGCTTGTTTATTTATTCGGTTTTACATGGGTTCTGTGTTCTGGTGCTTGAACTTGGGCCCTTGGGTTTACAAGACAGGCAAGCATTCTTTTTTGACTGAGAAATCTCCCCAGTCCTGTTTCTATACATAAACTATTCAGGGACTTGAGTTTCTTCTTACCTTCTTGAGAGGGTTTAGACCCCGTCTCAAATAACAACCCAAAAAGAAGATAAGTAAAGCCTCATTTTCTTTAGCGTACATAAATGCAGATTATATGGTAGGAAGGATCACTGTTGCTTTATAAGCTGAGATTTAGAGTATTAGTTTATAAACTGTGTTTTAGAACTGGAACTAATTTATCAACTAAACTTCATCTTGAAAAATACAGAATATATGAAGAAAAAATATTTTTATCAAAAGACCAAATAGGACAGATATTTATCTTTTTGCCTTCCTTCTTTTGCTAGCAGTGACCTCAAAATAGTGTATTAATTTTACCAATAATAATAAAAATTCACTGATCTATAAGTTAATTTGTATTATTTTAAGTCTCTTAAAAGACATTTGCTAAATAAATATTGAAGTTTTATTATATATTGGGTGCTTAAAACACATTAAAATAAAACAGATTGAGAAAACCTACTCCCATCCCTTAAAATCATTCCCTATCAGCTTTATTCAACTTATTTCCTTGGGAATCAAGTACTTCATGAAATAGATGTGTGTAGTTTTATTTTTTAACATCTGAGGAAATTGACCCTCAGTGAGATTTATGATGTGCCATAACCCAGATTGCCAGGTGGATTGGGACAGGATCACAACCAGACCTTTCATTCCAAAGTCAGTCTCACGACCTGGCTTCTCAAGGTCTCAGCGAGCAGATCTGGATTAAATTTTCCTCTTGGGGATATGAAACCAGGGCCAAAACATTCTGAGATTCTTGTTACCCTAAAGGCCCTCACAGAGGGACAAAGCACCTTGTCATCATATCTTCACAAAGTCAGCACTTGCTCTGCACAAAGCTAGCCTTTTGAGCCTGGAAGTATTTGAATCCACCAGGCAGCCAAGCATAGCCCTTTAGTTCTGATCCGCTTGAATGTGCCTCCTAAGTGTTGTGCCACAGCGGTATGGTGCCACACTCACCATATGGTGAACTCTCTTTAATGGCTTCAGACTAATTCGAACTTGCAGCCAAGGGCTCGGTAGTTCATTGAAATGGATCTCTGTAGAACATTTTCGCCTATGGCACAATCTTGAGGATTCAAGGGCTCTTGGTTCCACCCAAGTTTTGCTACTTTATATTGCGTTGTAGCCCTCCTCCCCATCACTTCCTCTTCCTTTCCCTTTTCCCTTCTTGTTCTTCAAAAATGTGAATGAGCTATAAGGGAAATGGGTTTCTCTTGGAAATAAACCAGCTGTCCCCTACTGTGAACTGTTTTTGAGTGTTAGAAGTGTAATGGGCTTAAACTGATCTTCCAGAAGAAGACACAGCACACTAGCCTTTTCCTGCACTGGACAAACAGAGTCTTGTGGGCTGGGAATAAAGCATCTATTGTGTCAAACACACACATACGTTTCTCACAGAGGTCTTCTTAGTGTGTTATAAAAGACAAAATAATTACTAGAAACTACAAGTTAAAGCAATTTTAGGACCCACTAAAATCTAAAAGCACAGTTAAAACTCTCCTAGTGGGGTTATCCTTAGGGTGGCTGAGAAGAAATTGCCAACAGAATTGAAACACGCCTCTACCAGTCAGTGTTAAGATTTACATCTGTCTGGAACACAGAGCTGCCGCTTTTATTTTGAAACAAAATAACCAGCGATAATCAGACAGAAACTCTCCCTCCCTTGCTGTCTTTCTCCAGAGACAATTTCCATCACCGTTTATTAACCCTCAAAGGACAACACCACACACTCTTCAGAATGCTAGGTCAATGGAAGAACACACTTTCATAGCAACTTAGAGTGCATTTCATACCTTACTTCTGATTTTATGGCACTTCTAGTTTCTGCCAAGAGGGGAAAGTTCTGCCTTCCTAGGAGAAGCCTGACAAGTTATGTCAACTACATTAGCAGCTGCTGCGGTCAGCTACTCTTTTGTGTTTGCCAGCATCCCTGTGAAGCTTGGGGTCAAAACGATGGAATTGGGGGACAACGTGGAGACATACTTACACTCAGCCTTCTATTAAGAAACACATCAGCAGGAAAAGCTTCTGCCAAATTCAAATACTTGGCAATGCACACTCAGTTCAATGACCAAAAGAGTCAGCCACCATCTGTAAACCAAGCACCCAGCACGGAAGCATCAAGAAGGGCTAATTCTGCCATCAACAAATGCTTAGTCTGAGCCCAAGTTTTTAAGAAAGCGGAGCCGGAAGCATAAAAATTTACTTCATCAACAGAAACCTGAAGCAGCCCGAGGGAGAAAACCAAAATGAGACGGTGAAAAGCGTGGAAGCAACATGATATGCTATAGCACTGTCCGGATCACTCTATCCAACACTGTAAGGAAAGGGAGCTGGGGACTTGTAGGTCGGCTTGCTCACTCGTATGCCAGGCTGCTAGAAAAGTCCTCCAAGGGCAAATAGGCTTGATATTGATCCACTGAAGGCAGACATGCACAAGCATCTTCCTGAGATGTCCCGTCATTAGCCCTCTTGGGAGAAGCTTCATCCCATGAACTTCATGTGGCTGTGGTCCCCCTGAAACACTCATCAAGCTAAACTACTAAAACTGAGTTTGACTATCTATATTCAAAAGAAAGAGAGACAGAAATTGTTTCTGTGAAGAAGGAGGGCTTGAGAGAAAGGGGGTGGACTAGAGAATCTGGGAAGAGGCTCTGTGTTGGTTTAATTCAGGTAGGAAATTCAGAGCCAGATGCAGATCTGAGCTTCCCACAAGGCAAGAAAAACAAAAACAAACAAACAAAAACCCAAACAACCTTTCCAAACCAGAAATATTATTAGTGATTCCCTCATACTCATACAAAAGGATCTGGATGGGGAATCATAATACAATTATTTTGATAATGAGGGAAAATAATTGCCAATGTGGTACTGCACTTTTTAAGACAATAAATAGTATTCTCATTATCATTAATAAAATACTGAATTTCAGAGTGTTATTTCTTTTTTAATAATAATGATATTTTTATTTTATGTGTATTAGTGTTTTGACTACATGTATGTCTGTTGGATTTTCTAGAACTGGAGTTACAGACAGTTGTGAGCTGCTATATGGGTGCTGGGAATTGAACTCAGGCCTCTGCAAGAACAGCTTGTGCTCTTAACACATCTCTCCAGCCCAAACATCAGTTTTCTTTTCTATTTTTTTCTTTTTTGGTGTTTTGACACAGGTTTCTCTGTGTATCCTTGGCTGTCCTGGACTCACTTTGTAGACCAGGCTAGCCTTGAACTCACAGAGATCTGCCTACTTCTGCCTCCTGAGTACTGGAATTAAAGGCATGTGCCACCACGCCTGTCCCAAACATCTTAATGAGAAGTTCTTAATGCATCCTTCATTGTGGGAAACAAAGAAAATGATATAAATTAGCAGTGCTGTGTCTGGTATTGTTACTGTTTAATAAGAGCTGTATAATATTATTTCCTTAACCCTCCAACACTGGATCATATGTTGACAGACAGTATACCCCATAGTAGGGGTTCTAACAAAACTGTTGGAGAAATCATAAATTTTACAGTGTAGAGGAGAGTGCACATGGGAGTCTTCAGCCACAGTCATTTGCATTTATTCTCTCTAATGCTCCCTTAAAAAAAAGATTGTATTATTTTTTGCATATGTGTGTGTATGGTGCACATTCCATGATATGAGTGCAATGGCCAGTAAACAACTTTGGGCATCTTTCCTACCCTTACATCTTATTTGAGACAGTATCCCTGATGTCTGGCCCTTCTCCACTCACTGCTTCCAGAGGTGTGCCAGGATTACTGATGCGTTTGCCACAGATCCTGAGTGTTATATGGACTCTGGGGATTTGAACTCAGGGCCTTAAGCTTCCAAGGCAAGCACCTTACCCACAGAGTCATTCACAAGGTCACTTTCTATTGCTTATTGAAACTCAGTGTGTGACTCTGTGTCCCTGCAGTTCTGAGAAACTAATACGTCTTATCGTGAAGAAGTACCAACCATACTTGGAATGAAGTATAACACCCCATTATTTTATCTTTTGTGAGTTTGAAACTAGAAGGAAACTAACTTTGAAAGAAATCAACGTATGAATGCTTTACTGTAAACATCTCAAGCAAAACACCATGAATTTGAAGTACTTGTAGGGAAAGCATCTCTAAAACAGTAGAGAATGAATGGTAAAATATTTCCAATTACCCAGGCATTATCTGAAAAAGTCAGTTTAGTGAAAATTGAGAATGGTCCTGGTGTCATTCATTGGCAAATCCTGTCTGGTCTGTCTCTGCACTGCAGGATTAAATGCACATTCCTTCCTGTGCCCTGCGGAGGGCTGGTATCTTGTGAAGAGGACCGTGTTCTTCCTTCTTCATTATATACCATGGCTCTCCTACTTCTGTCTGCAACTAGATTTTTAGAACCACCTGCACATTATGCCCACCCCCCCCCCCACTTTGTGAGTCTGCACATACAGCTCTTTGTCCTGAGCCTGTGGGTTAACGTTACTATATTACTCAACTTCTGCCATTGACCAGTCACTTAAAGGCACACACACACACACACACACACACACACACACACCATTATTGCTCTACTGTAACAGTAGTTATAAAGGTTAATTTAAGCTACATGCTCACAGTCAAATTTTTTTCCAAGTTCGGATTTCAATACCAAAGCTCATTCTCATTTTTGTTTTCTGGGATGGACACTGACTCATCCTTTAAGACCTATGGAAATGTTACTTCAGATGGACTCCTCCCCAACACTTCCAGGTAGATACTAGTATTTCTACCTGTATTGCCCCTACTTATGTATCAGTATTGTGGTTTTTATGTTTATCATTTGGATTACACATTTGATTGTTTAACGTTGCCGACTTACAGCAGCTATGAACACTGAAGTAGTGGCTATTCAACTCTTGCTACCAGAAAAACTGTACATTTCTTCAGTCTCCTTCCTTCATTAGTTAACCTCCTTAGGAGGTGTGACTCCTCAACTATGCTTCCTGGGAAAGTGCATGGGACCCCAGGGCAGCAAGTAGATTAGAGAAGTGCCATCAGATTTCTGTTCTGACCATCATGGTTTCCCCCCTGAATGTCTGTAAACTTTAGCACTACTTGAGTAGAAGTTGAAAGTTCCTGTCCACTCACTTTTCTTTTTAATTTATTTATTTATTGCTTCAGGTTACATCTCTATCATAGTGTCCTTTTTCCCTCTTTCCCAGCCCTGCCCTCCCACCCTCTACCCCCTAACCCCTCCATCCCACTCCTCTGCCCCAGTTCAGCAGTCATGTGAGGGCCAAGAGCCTCCTCATACACTGGAGGCCTACAAGGCAGTACCACCAGGGAAAAGTGTCTCAATGACAGGGAGAGAAAACAAACAAAAAAAAAAAAAAAGGAAAAAAGAAAAAAAAAGTCTATGTCCATGTTCCCTTTGGTGTGTTGGTTGTAGTATAGATATCCTGTACTATACGGCTAAAATCCGACTATAAGTGAATAGATGCCATGTGCATCCTTCTGAGTCTGGGTTAGCTCACTCAGGATGAGCTTTTCTAGTTCCATCCATTTGGCTGCAAATTGCATAATTTCATTGTTTCTGATAGCTGAGTAATATTCCATTGTGTAGATGTACCACAGTTTTTTAATCCATTCTTCGATTGAGGGACATCTGGGTTGTTTCCAGTTTCTAGCTATTACAAATAAGGCTGCTATGAACATAGATGAGGAAACTTCCTTGTGGTTTGGTGAGGAGTCATTTGGATGTATACCCAGAAGTGGTATGGCTGGGTCCCGAGGCAGAGCTATTCCAAGTCTTCTAAGATATCGCCAGATTGGTTTCCATTGTGGTTGTACAAGTTTGCACTCCCACCAGCAATGGAGGAGGGTTCCTCTTTCTTCACACCCTCGCCAGCATGTGCTGTCATATGAGCTTTTTATCTTAGCCATTCTGACAGTTGTGAGATGGAGTTGCATTTCTCTGATGATTAAGGATGCTGAGCATTTCTTCAAGTGTCTCTCAGCCTTTAGGAATTCCTCCTTTGTGAATTCTCTGTTTACCTCTTTCCCTCATTTTTAAAAATATTATTTGGTTTCTTGACATTTAATTTCTTGAGTTCTTTGTAAATTTTGGATAGTAGCCCTTTGTCAGATGTGGGGTTGGTGAAGATTTTTTTCCCAATCTTAAACCTTTCCTTAAAAATTAAAATGATTCTAGAGTTGAAGGTTGAATAATGTGCCTTCTGCATTAAATCATGTCTCAAGACAATATTATCTCCTGCCTTGGAAGAAGACACATCCTGAATATGTGCAGATTTGAGGATACAGCATCTTGTTGAACTACAGGGAAAGGAAATTTATATATTGCTATTGGTTTTGAGAACTTTGTTATATGGCACTGTGGGGCCTGCATACCCTCAGTGAAATTAAGCTTGTCTTACCTGGAAACAAATGCAAATTCCTGAATAGTTCACTAGAATTTACTGATACTGTCAGGGTAAGTGATCTTTTTAATGGGTGACTAGATTATGGGTGAAGCAAAAGCACCCAGGATGCCGGGCTTCCTCCTGACATTTCATGCATATTCCAAAACTTTAAGAAAACCCTGTATCAACTTAGCTTAGGGGGAAGACCACACTAAATTAGCCAGTGAAGCACATCCAGGTTCAGGGTAAGAAGTGATAAATCAGGCACAAATACTTTCTGGCAATTGGCCTGGAGGCAAGATAAATACTCTTTCAGAAATATCCTTCAATAGAGCCCTCTCTTCTCCCTGAAGTCCAACAAAACTCTAAACCCACATGGGGGCCGCTCTAAATTCTCTTTAAACTGTTGTCATTGATTCTGTTTCTAGAGTCCTCACCAAAAAATTCAGTAACAGATGACACATCCTTGTCCTGGGATGGGAAAGGCTAGGAGAGATGGGGAGTCCACCTTGCAAACTGGATGGGAGTGGAGAGAAGAAAGGAGGGGAAGTGAGAGCTGAACAGGGGCAGGAAGAACAAGGGAGAGGGAGAAATTACACAGAAGGCAACCCTGTATTTTTGGAAGGTGGAGACTGGGAAGCATCAGAAACAGTGTGAAACTCACTTTATGTGCAAAGCTGCCTCTGTCCCAAAGGTTAAGAAGTTTGACTTAAAGAAATTTCTCCTAAAATCCTTCTGATTCCACTCAATAGGTTTTAGCACTCAATCATCAGGCCAATCAAAAGTGGCTGGGGCTGATCCGGAGGTCTCCTTAAGAGGGGTCAACCCTTCCAAGCAGAATATGATCCGGAAAGAACAATAACCAGAACAATAACTGTGGTGCTACATCACGAGAACCACCTCAACTGGGAAGACACATTTGTACTCCGCTTTCTTCATTTCATTTCTCGAGAGTGATTTCCAGAGGATTTAAAAAATAGTTATCCTGTGTGTGTGCGTGTTTGTGTGTGTGTGTGTGTGTGTGTGTGTGTGTGTGTGTGTGTGTGTGTATAACATGAATTCAAGGAGTGCTGTGTTCCCATTTCATTCTTTGTCAAGTTTTTCTTCTCTCTTTTCTTCACTTGTCTAGCCCACAGTGTTTTATGAGAGTAATGTCATTCATTGTTGCTGAAATCTAACTAATCAATGTTTAGTGCAGACTCAATTCCACACTGAAGGTTTTCTTTTGTGTGCAATGTGGATTTTTAAAAATATATATTCTAGCATTTATTTAGAGACTCTGTGTGGCCTCAAATTGCCTGTACATTTACATTGTACCAAAACTTCACAAATGTCTCTCGTTTATCAGGAAGATATCTATTATGTTCCAGGCTCAGTTCTAGGCTCTAGAAACAGATATGTAGAGAGAACCCTGTGCTTAAATTTGGATTAACTTTTACTCTATTGGGAGACAAAAATTAATAATAAATAAGTGTATGGTACAATCAGATATGAGTCTTCAAAAGAAAAAGAAAGCATGAGGAGATATTAAAGAGTGTGGGAAGACAGGGGTTCAAGCCTGTGATGTCTCATATTAGGGGTTTGCCAGGGACACTTGAAAGATACTAAGAGGACAGCTCAGGGCCAGACTGCCAGTAGCAGTAGGAAAAAGCGCCTCAGGGCACAGGGCTGAAGAGGAGAGCTCCAGTTCAGAGACAAGATCAGGAAGGAATGGAGGAATCAATGTGGATAATGGCCCACAAGGAAGACAATGTTTCTGAGGGACTCCCTATCTTCATAGCTACAAAAAAAAAAGTAATGCAAACCCAGGCAGCATATATTCTGCTCCCCACTTATACAACAGGAGACATTAGGATCTGCAGTCACTGCTGCATGTGACAGGAAATGCAGGCGGGTGGGTGTGAGTTCACCACCACAGAGAGGAGTATATTGTGTTCCGCTGCTTCTCAGCCTCGATTTCACACTGGGTGCAGGAGGGGGGGCAACTCACCAAAACACCCTCTAGGAACATTGCAAAGCAATCATAACATGATCTGCCTCTTCCAAAGTACAGTAGGATGCCTCATCTGTGCCCTGGTATACTTAGGATTATAACCACCCAGACTGCCCAAATCACTTCCATTCATACCCTATTCTTATCTGATCTTAACATACTGAAAGTTCTTTGGAAGCCTGCAGATTGCTCCTGTTCTAACCCCAGTCGCTGGCTGAACAGTCAGTCATACTTGGGCAATCTGCCTGAATGGTAGGCCGAACTCTCTGTGGCCGCCAGCATCTGTGATAAAGCATCTGCAATGGCTAATCTTCATGAGAAAATGTTCTTGGGTCATAAGATTTATTTCTCATTTTTAAAATTTATATTTTCATCTTCTACAATCAACTTCTGCTGCCCACTGAAGGCTGTAATATGCTTTTGCTTCTTCTGAAAGGCAATAAAGGGGTTGATAATTCTTATGGACCTATGTTTGAGAAGCAATGGCCATTGACCATCAGATTAACCTGAAGATAATTTCTTAATTCTGATGTTGATTACTAATCTGGAAGCTGGTAAATATATTTGGTTGTAGTCTGATGAGGTTATTAAAAAGATGCACAACTTTAAGTGTGTATTTTACTCTGGGTGTTCTTGAATAAGCAATATCTTTCTGCTTCTTTACCTTTTAAATTAAAAAAAAGTCTATTGCCTTTCTTTCATTCACTCACATATCTTTCTTTTTTCTTTGTGTGTATGTGCATCTATGGAGTGTATGTGGGGGCCAGAGGACCACTTTGTCTAGTTGGTTCTACTCTTCCACAATGTGGGTCTTAGGGATTGAATTCAGGTCACCCATTCTGGCAGCAAGATGGTAGCCACCATCTTTATCCAACGAACCATCCTGTTGGCTTCTTTGTTTATAAATCACAATAAGTATATATAAGTTGAGTCATGTTCAAATAATATGTAATAAAAGAGATTCCAATTATAGATGTCTCTTTAAGGAAGTAATGGAAAAAGAAACCTATACTTAAAATTAGAATCATCGAAGAACCTGAGTAATAATACCACTAGTTGATATGCCATTGTGGGTGGAAAAATGTCATAAGATCGCACCCCTAGATGAAGAACTCACTGGTTGCAGAGAGAGAGAGAGAGAGAGAGAGAGAGAGAGAGAGAGAAAGAAAGAGCAAGAATGTTTTCACCAGGGACAATCCCTCTAATACCTTATTTAATCCCAGGTAGTCAGCCCTAAGCACAAATTCATCCAAGCAACACTAAACACTAAATGGACTCACTAGGCTCCACACACACACACACACACACACACACACACACACACACACTTACACACATGCATATCAACAATAGATAAAAAGAGGCCATGAAGTTGATGGGGACTTGAGGATACAGGAAGAGTTGGTGGGGGGAGAATTATATAACTATAGTGCTTGTTAAATCCTAGGGGTTTCCCCGAGGTGCTGATGCCCAGAGACCACCAGAGTCCCAGATTCGCTGTAATATACAAGAGGTTTATTTAAGCCCACGCCCCGGGGTTCGACTACCTCTGTAGAAGAGAGAACCTCCAAAACAGTTTTCAGGCAGTATTTAAGCAAACAGGGAACAAAGGGGATGTTTAGGCAATGACGCAAGTGGGGATTGGGGAGTGAAAGCAAACCAGTCTGCTATGTAAGTTCAGATAGTCCCAAGGACTGAGTTCTGTGGAATGTCTCCAGGAAAAGTGAGGTCAGGGTCTCATGAAGGAGGAGAAGGCCTTGTATTTATTAATTTTTACAGTCTTACATGCTCATGTATGAAATTATGCAAAAAATTTAAAAAATAAAGTAAAAATACAGCTTAAAGGTCTTAAAAGTTGGGTAGAAAACTAGAATTAGAAAAGAAGTGGTAGACTAGCACACTATATCCACTAGAAATAGAAGTTCTACTTTTGGACTCTGTTTTGTCAACAAGCTTGCAGGACAGCCTGCTGATTCTTGGTGTTAGATGTTATTATCAAGGGAGTAGACACAATGAAGGATCAGAACCAGAAAGTGTCTCCCATACTTTCCTTCATGTAGGCATTTCCTCCTACTAATTGAGAATCTGTAGATATAACCTATCATTTTAAATCCTAAATTACTTTAAAGGAGTTAATAGATTTTTATTTTTCTTTAAAAAAGAATTGTTTGATTCATTTGAATAAGTTTTATTCCTTGCAATTCTCACTAAATCACAAAAACAAAGGACAAAATTAACTCTTGCATTTTAATCTGTCTTTCTATGGCCAATAAATATGTGTTTAAATCCATACTTTGGACAGTTTCTCAACAGAAATTAACTAGTAAACTAAAAGACAAAAATAGAGCAAACACACACACACACACTTCTTAGAAAAACAAAATTCTTACAAAACCCAGTTATGTAAATTTTTAAAAAGCTACAGTAGACTCATTTATTTATGAGTTTTTCCTTACACTGTTTGAATTGACTGGGACCTCCTGAGTGTGAAGTCTGAGGTGTTTTGCAGGAAACTAAAGAGCTCTAAATTGATTGTAAAGAGGACCTAGAAGTTAAAACTAATTTGAGATACACCGTCCTCCCTTTATACTTTCATCCCTTCCCTTTAAATTCACATGTGCTTCTATATACAGATGCAATTGACAGAAGCCATTGCTGTTGTCTTATGGATTTGGTAATGTATTCATCGGAGAGTGACATTATCCTCTGACAAGGTTTGTTTCACAGTGGTCATCTTATTAGGATGCCATTGAGTGTTAGATTTGGATCATTGAGCGACATGTCTTCAAATTCATGGCCTTGGGAAGACACTTCTTATCCCATCATTTCTAAGTGGCTACCCAAATATAAGTTGCTTAGCATCTGCAGGAAGTGTGGATGTGTGTGTGTGTGTGTGTGTGTGTGTGTGTGTGTGTACACTGAGGATAAAACTTCCTGCATCATACATGCTTGACAAAGGTGTGGGCCCCTGACCCATTCCAATTTCCACAGGAACAACTTTGACCAACTGAAGGCTCCTCTCTAATCATTTGGAATTGGAGTTAGAAAATTCTAACTACACTAAGAGTTAGGTCTCTGGGAGATAGAAAATGTCCAGTCTGGAGCCATCACATTCTCTGTAGGGTAACTAAGTAAAGCCACCCAGAGTATTGAGAGGACTGGTTCTAGGGCTAGCAATCAATCCTAAAATTTCCATATGCTCAGTTATTTTGAGTAGAATAGTGTAGTACGTGCATAAACCTAAGGCAAGCTCTACTGCCTAGATAACTTGCAAAACATAATCCAATGTGCATGCTATATAAGCAAATGTTATCCTATATATTTAGGGAACAATGTCAAGAAAAGATGTTTGTAAAGTTCAGTTTTGACATTTTTTCCTGATGATATTAATGCAAAACTGGATGATTAAATGTGGACTCCATAGATATTGAGGGCTGACAGAAATTCAATAATACAACCTTTAAAGGTAACAATAATGTATGGGGAAAAAGGGGTATATTTCTGTGCTGGGGCTCTGTGATATAAGCCTGTAACTTATAACATGTTGTCTGCTAAGGTGAACAGATTTGGTTTCCGTTGCTTGCAACCAACAGTTCCTAAAAGTGGTGTGTCTTTGAGGCACTATCAGATAACTGAATATGAATATTTTTTCTAATATGTATTGTCTCTTCAATATATGTTTTTCATATATTCAATAAGACAAAAAATTAAGATTGATCTGTAATGAACAGGTGAATTCATTCCAAGGCTTCCTGGCCTTTACCTCAGTCTGTCCATTTCACTTTCCTACCTGGTCTCTTTAGGCCACTTTACCTTCATGTTTTTCAATTCATAATAAAGACAGAGGTCTCAGAACATGTGCAATTCATTCACTTGTTCATTAAAATCTGCCCTGTTCAACTGGATTATTCTTTCTACCTAATCCCAAGAGAAATATGTTTCTTTGCCTTCTAGTCTTACTTTAATGAAGAGAACCCAAATTCCAAGACAGATTAATTTCTTAACATAGTTCTCATCCTCTTGATGTTCTAATCAATCAAATATGCATGCAAATTCAGATGTGAGTTTAGGAAATAATGCCTTTATCTCCTAGACTGCCTACCTACATACTTAGGAAGCTATGCTTCCTATGATAATCTCATCACGGTGGCTATTTCCATTAAACAAAGTAATTTCTAAAAATATATAATCACTGTTCTATATATTACAAAAATATATTTTGTGATTGCCATAGACAAAATAGTAATTGTTAGAAAAAGTGGCAGAAATAAGAATTTAAGGATGATTATATTTAAAATGCTAAATGAAAACAGGGCTGGGGCAATGGCACAGTCAGCAAAGGGCATGACTTGTAAGCATGAGATGTGAGTTTGGTCCCCAGAACCAGTGTTAAAAATAATGGCCTCGTGGCATATACTTGGGGTTTCTGTGATGAGAAGAAATTCCTAGGGACTGCTGACCATTTAGCCAGACTTAATTGGTATGTTCCAGGCCAGGGAGACTCTTTGATGGCACCCGAGGAAGGACACTTGTGGTTGTCCTTTGGCCTCCACATGACTGGCACACATGTGTGCACATAACACATGCACATATGCATAGACAAAGACAAGTAAAAAATTTTACATCCATATGTATTTTTAAAAAATGTATCGTTTTTACTCGTCTGCTCTACAAAGAGATCTTTCTTGTTTTCCTTCTGGTAGTTCCCGATAGCTATCACTTGTACAACGTACTATACTCCTTATTGTTGACACATCAGTAATGTGATAGCTATTCTGAGTGTAAATGTGGCTGACACTTGGTTTGCAGCCACGGCATCCCATCCCACTGTCAATCCCCCAAAGATGCCTACTTCCTTCAGCGCTGTTTGTGAGGCTTGTTTCTCCCTACAGTTCTGCTTTTGAACATCACCATGTAGCCCAGTCTTTGTTTAAGTTCAGCTCCCCACCCCTGCTCACTGTACACTACTGAAAGCTGACAGGTGTGCTGAATTCACAGCACTCAATGGCTCTGCCAATCTTAGCAGGGACTTTGTGTAAACCTCCCGTGGTCGCTGCACTTACATTCATCCTGTAACAGCTGTTCAGGCAGCCTGGTGTCATTTATATTCTCTGCTTGGACAACCCCAATAAACTGTTATGACAAGTATCACTTTAATCTATTAATCAACACAAAATGTGCATGACCTGGTGTGAAAGGACAGGGCATCTTCCTCTTAGTAATGTAGCGGGGGGGGGGGGGGGGGGGGGAGGATACCACACGCAGGGAACGACAATGCTCAAGCCAGAGGAGTGCCACTAATAACTAATCACACGAGGGTCAGAGGGAATGCAGAAAATGAACTTGTCTTCAGATGAGTGAGACTCTTTTTCTTCTTTTAATCCTAGGGAAAGGTGAGACTAGAGGACCTGTAGAAGTCATGACTTAAATGCATCACCTCCCTGACTACTTGCAAGATTATTTACATTCGTGTTTTTGTCTGATTTTACAGATGAGTAGCTGAGGCTCAGGGAATAGCCACTTGCCCATGTGGAGGAGTGGGAACTCAAGTGTGAATCTTTTATATTGTGAACAGGGAAGATGCAGTCCACTGATTATGCAGTGGCCTAGAGGGAGAAGCAAGAACTGTTGCATTTAGGATGTCAGAGAATAAGGGGAAGTGAATGGCACCCTATGGCTGCAGCTGAGGCAGGCCACAGGATGCATGACTTTGTAAGTTCTTGAGAAGTTCAAGGTGCAGAGTGGAAAAGGTTTAGGAAACTCAACCAGTGCTGTAGTTATGAGTAACTATGATGATCAAAACCATGGGACTAGTGAAAGAAGAGGAGAAGATGCCAGGCCACTGA
Source organism: Lophiomys imhausi (assembly GCA_907164525.1). Classification (NCBI taxonomy): domain Eukaryota; kingdom Metazoa; phylum Chordata; class Mammalia; order Rodentia; family Muridae; genus Lophiomys; species Lophiomys imhausi. The sequence goes on along the minus strand of CAJQZJ010032066.1, from coordinate 1,716,611 downwards.
GAAGGACTCAGAAAAGGGCCTGGTGCTTTCCATCCATCCATCCAGATTTTGGAAGCAGCTAGATGTAAAGAAAACTGGAAAAATGCTGAAATATCTATTTTAAAACAGAAGTCGTATTCAAGGTTTTGGTTTCAATTTCGATTCCTAACCATGCCATAGCCTTCTGAATACCATGACAGAAACTTTAAGGTAGAAAAAAAATATAGTGCACTATGTTTTATGTAAATACAAGATTTACATAAATAATACTGACAAATGTCCATAGGAAACATCTACAAACAGGTTCTCTTTTTACTTATGAGAATTCATAAATGTGTGATTGGAGTAAAGTTGTCTCTGTGTGCTGTAGGGGATTGGTTCCAGAACTGTAACCGAACTTTTAAATTATTATTTAACATTTATTTATTTATTACTAAATTCACTTATAATAAACACCAACAATTTCTTAACTATTAATCCTATAAATTCCTACAACCCCTTTAACCTATCCACTAAACCTATTGATAATTATAACAACTACTTTCATAACCTTTTAGAATGATACAGTCTCTGGGGCAGGTCCTCAGTCATCAGGAACACAGTCTTTATTGTAGATTCTTTAACACACTTAGCAGTCCTTTTTCTGGATCTCTCAGATGCAGGTTTGTCAGGGTAAGTTGGTTATTGCAGTCTCACCTTAAATAAGGCTTCATGCTTTCTTCTCTGTGGGAGACCCCAGCCGTCTGCAGGCCAACTTACTTCTTTTGAATCAGGAACTCAGCTGCTCTGTCTCAGTCCTTAAAGCCAGGCACAATTTCTTTTAGGCCACTGTTCGGACAGATCAAACCCCTGTAGGCAAAAGCTGAGCCACAGGGTTTAGTCCTTGGCCTTTTGGTGTCTTGCTCAGGCTTTCTTTGCTCACCAGCTTATTTCTCCTTCAGGGAAATCTGGCCATCAAATGATGGCCAGCACTTTTTTCAGCAGGACTCTTGGAGCTCTCTAGCATCAAGGGCCTCTTCCCCTTCTGGGCTCCATGCACTGTCCTTAAATAGGAGGAACTCTGTTTCAGCTTAATTTTGGCTCCGACCACTTAGCAGCTGAAAACAATGTCAGGCCAGATACTTTGTTTCTTTAAGTCCATTAAGTCTTTCCTGTTTTCCTGACTTCAACCTTGTTTTTCAGTCTATTGAGTCTTTCCTGTTTTTCCTGACTTCAACCTTGTTTTTCAGTCTATTAAGTCTTTCCTGTTTTTCCTGACATCATGTTGATAATGCTCTTCATGCCCCGAATTAAGAGACAGTATCAGAAACCCCTATATATTTTCTAAATCTAATTTATCTAACCCCTACACAGAACTTTCTTGCACATACCCAAATCCAAAAATGTTGAGGTCCATTATGTCAAAGGGATAGCATTTGTGTACAATCTATATTCCCAGGCACATTTTCCTATGTGCATTAAGTCATCACTAGATTACTTGTAATGCCCAATATTATATAAATAATATGTAAATTGTTATTATATGGTATTGAATAAGACAAAATAATATGACAAAAGGACTTCACACATTAGGTTCAGACCCCACCTTTTCTGAGAAAGATTTTTGATGCATGACTAAGTGAAGCCATGATGCAGAACCAAAACACGGAGGGCAACACCTGCATTTCTATAGCACACTTGGTATTTTTCATATTTTGAAGATGGACTCCTAAGCAAAGCAACCAAAATTGAAATCTTTTCCAACACTATGTAAATCTTTGTTAAGAAGTTGATCAACAGGGCATCATTTTAAAAATGGTGAACAACAAAAATTTGCATAGGTTTCTATCTCAACAAAGATGTATTCCTATTATCCACAAATATTTGTAATAGGAACTGTAGAAAACACACCACAGTTGTGTTCTCCAGTAGTGATGGTCAAGCACTGGATACAACAGCTGGGCCTGATCTGATGCAAACCAGTTGTGCTGTATGGTACTTCCTTCCCTTAAATACTAGACATGATCTCACACCAGGGATTCTTTTCTGATATTTGCTTGCTGTAATGCAGCTTAGTGTAAATTTTAAAGAATTCTCCATGTATTTGAGACATCTTTCGCCATGAATATTTTTCTACACCCATACATTCCTCTTTGTATAGTATTCGATATTTTCCAAATACCATGTGAAGACAGTTACTGTGAACAAAAGTCCTAGTGAGGAAAACCAGCTCAATATTACCGAATAAATAACTCTGATCACAACTCTCATATGGAGCTCAGGTGTCTCCAGAAAATGGTAAAGGTTAGGGAAGAATAAAAGCCTTACTAACTTTCTGTTTGGAAGCATCTGGTCATTTCTTTATGTAAGAGTTATACCGAGTCAAGGAGTACAGAAAACATATACATGTTTTTATTCCAAAATATATTCTGTAAATTCATGTCTTGTGATACAAGAGAATTTCCCATCTCCAGAGACTCAGAAGGAAAGTAAATTTCAAAGTAACTAAAAAATGAATCTGTAGTAGCATCAAAATGTGATATGTAAGAGGAGAACTAAACGATTGGCTTTCTTGTGTGCCAAAAAACTAGAAACCTTAATTATGATCTATGAAGCCATTAATTTTTTTTCAGGTCCAAGACTTAATGGAATAATGATTTTTAATTGAGTACTGAAGATTCTTAAGTCACTTTAAAAAATAAGCAAGTGCTTAAATCATACAGATAATTCAGAAAAGAGAAGGGACATTTAGGATGTTAATTTCAATAGTAATTAGACCCATAGCTGGAGGTTGAAGGTGAAAAAAACTTGTATGAGTTCACAAATTATTTTCAGAAATTAGACAACTGCATGAACACGGCTCTGAGACACTCATGGCATGACATCACCTGCAAAATGATCTAATTCATTATTTTCCAAACTGTTTGATTAACATGAAACATCCACATAATTGGAAGCATGTTTCTGAAGCACAATTGGCCAATTAACATTCTTTAATTAGCAAGTTGTCTTAATATTTAGACATACCTGATAAATAATTTGATTTCTCCATTTCCTCAAAGACCTTGACAGGCACAAATGGATGGCAGATGAACTGTTTTGGCTGTCTGTTTTGATACTATGTGAAATGACCCCTTCAGGCTTTTTTATTATCTTCTAGCTCCCCATCAATCAGATTGTTTATAAAATCTTTTTCATTTAAAAATTTGTTGCCATCTTTCCCTCCCAATTGTCTTCCAGTGTCTGTTCTGTGAATACACTCACACATCCCTTCATTAAACATCCAACACATCTAAGGCAATCAGCACTATCGCTGTTTACATCCTTTGAGTCTGGTTGTGCTGGACTTACGTTAAGTTGCAGAATTTTTTCTACTTTGAAATTCCTTTTTCTCTCTCTTTTTTATGCACCCCTCATGTGTGTGTATGTGTATGTGTGTGCGTATTCATGTGTGTATGTGTATGTATGCGTATCTGCATATGCCTCAAGGCAAAAGCGTATTTGTGTGGAACTTGGAGTACAGCCTCAGGCATTGGTCCCCACCTTCCAGGTCAAGCCCTTGTTTGAAACTGCACACATAGGCTAAGTGGTCCATAGGCTTCCTAGGACCCCCACTTCTCATCCCACTGTAGGAGTGTCGGGGTGACAAACATATGCCACTATATCCAGCTTTATTTGGTTCCTGGTGATCCAAACTCAAGTCCTCATGCTGTCTTCCCGGTCCATGAAATTCATCTTATTTTTTTCTTGTTTAAATAATTCTCAGCCTTCTGGAATCAACCTGAACATTTGATCTCTGCTTGTCACAGTGGTCTTAGGTCTCATGTCAGAATCCTTTGTAAAGTCACTTGACAGTCAATATGCCCTTTTGTTGTTATTGGCCTTCTTCATCAAACACACCTCATTTGCCTGCAAGTTGGTAAGATCCATATTAGGTGACCTCCAAAGTATATTTTGCATAGCACTAAACAAAAACTGATATATTGCATGTAAGAAAGGACTATTAAAGTGCTGGGTGACTGGCAGTAAAGGAGGGAATCTGACTAGTTTCCCAGAGGTGTTTAAGCATGTAAACTCTATCGAGAAGGCTAAAAAATAAAGAAGTATGCCATAAGCGTCACCAAGATGGTTCAGCAGGAAAAGGCAGTTGCTGCCAAAGCTGATGACCTTAGTTCAGTTCCCAAGATCTACATGCTGGGAAGGAAGAACCAACTTGTACAAGTTGTCTCCTGACCTCCACACATGCACATTCATGGACACACACATGTACATGTGAACACAGACACACACAAACACACACTACTTAGTCAAGGAGTATATACATATATTAAAAAACAATATATATATATATATTAAGCAGAGGCTTTTTATGAGTTTGACAGACAGCAAGGGAGGTATGAGAGGGCTGGAGGAAGGAAAGCAAAGGGAAAAAATGATGTGATTATATTTTAATTCCAAAGAAGTATTTTAAAAATAAGTATGGCATATAAGACTTTGTTTAATTCGATACAATGAAAATAAGAGCAGTGCTTGTCTTTTCTGAAGACCCCAAAACTGATTCATTTGTAATCTTCTCACAAATTGCTCTCATCCATGGCAATGAAAACTTAACCTATAGAAATTAGACAGCAGAATACACACATTGTTACATAGGAGAGACATTTCCCAACTTTTCACTTTGGACATACTGCAAATGGTTGCAGCGATTTCAAAGCGTACATCTTCTAAAAAAGAAAGTAATGTGGACCAGAGTGCCACGTAATTTGCACCCAAGAGACACAGCAGAAGACTGGTATTGCAGATGTTACGGATGTCTGAACCTCCTGCATCCTGAAACACTCACTATCCAGAGACAATGATAAATCCCCTTTCACTCCACACAATGCGTACCTTGCTCTTCCCATTGCTCACCTGAGCTGTTTCTTCCTAAACTCGGCTCTGTATCTTCCATCTTGCCTAATCCTACACTATCACGTAAAACTGACTCCATTTCTTCTACAAGCTACTCAGCTCCATCAGGTCATAATTCAGGAAAATGTGGAGAGTCGCGTTAAAGAGGGTATGACTTTGGCAAATTGGTTCGAATGAATTTCTAGTTTCAGCATCTCCTGTCCCCCGTGGTATGTTGATCTCTTGCTTAGGTGTAAGACTCTACTTTGTGCTTAATATCAAAACAAGCTCTGTGAACTGTTATCCCTGTGGCCTTTGAGGGAAGACCACCGGGAGGGAATATCTGTTTGATTGGTGCATACGTGCCCCATACACAACATTTTCGCGTTCTGTAATCTTTACAACGATCTGTTCAATGGCTGCCTTTCTTAAAGTGTGAGCATCAAGGGCAGTGATGGCTTTCTCTTTCACGTGGCTGTCCATTGTGCAGCATTGGTGACAACATGGGACCTGCAAATACACTGCTGTTAAATTAATAAGTGGGCACTTTATACTCAAACACAGATTATCCTTGAAGCTTGGCCATAACAAGTCATCACTGGCCTCCAAATATCAATTGGATTGATGCAGTTTTAGAGGATGAGGAACACAGCTTGAACTGCTTCAACTGCAGAGTTTTGTTTTTTTCCTAATTATAATAAAATACCAAGAAGTGGTAATAGAAAATCCCCATAGCCACTACATTAACTGAAATTTTTCCTTTTTGCTAGAAGTTACATTTCAGTTTTAGATTACATGTTTGAAAACAAATCAGGGGGTGGGTATAGTTAAAAAAATGGGTAAAAACATTAAAAGGGAAAATAGGAACAGAATGAAAAGGTGGAATTTTTACAGATAGGCAAGAAATAGAATGGAAATATATAAGTAAATATATAAAGGAATAAATGCACTAGGAACAAGATGAGAAAGTGCTTGAGAGGCTAAGCCATTAAACACCAGACACTGACACTTATATAACACAAACCAAGCTTCATCTGGCTTGACCCTCTTCTGGTGAGTGGCTTTTTAGCAGATGAGGTGAAAAGGAGAATAAGGCCTGAGAGCGGAATGTTTTCAGTCCTAAGGCGTCACTGCCAATGCTCTTCCTTTAATATGATATATCAACACATCTAAAACACATGGACATTTGCTTTCAATATTCCAGAGAAAAAATAGATGTAAAAATCTCCAAACTAGAATATCTGCAGTGATTTGAGACAGGACCTTAATAGTAGCCTAGGCTAGGCTTGAACTCAGTATGTAGCAGACGTTGACCATGAAATCACCACAATTTTCTTCCTTCAGCCTCTCAGGTACTGAGAGTACAAGCCTGTCAACACACCTAGCTGAAATTAGATCTTTCAAATAATTTATCAATTGAGATATGATCTCATTATGTTTGAAACTGATGTGTACTTTCTTAAATTAGGAGACCTTGATTTTTTTCTAAAAACAATACAACAGATATGTCAGGAAGAGTTCTTAATGATAACAAAATTTTGGTAGCAAGAATGAATAGTCTTCAGACTGTATTCTATGAGGGCACTGACTCCTGGTAGTTTTTGAGTAAATGTTAGGTGGAGATAGAAACACCCAGGAATTTTTTTTTGTACTTTTTCCTTTCCTAATTTCCAAAATACATTTCATAATATCAGTTGTTTCCTCTGAATTCTAAGGTGGCTGAATCAAGTAATAACCATAGGAAATAACCCTCATGTGTGGATAAGACACTTTCAGAAATAGTTTGTTATTGTGATTATCATAATCATCACCATTATCAACATCTGAAACTACAATTTAATTATCAATTATATTTATTAATAAGTATAAACTGTAAGATTAGGCAGTAGAGCAGCCAAGCAGCCTGGCGGGATATCAGCTGGTGGCCTGGCCCGCCTTAATTGGCACCCTGACTTGTTCTGAGGAAAAAAACCCTGGACTAAGGGTAGTCTACACCACCTGTAACCTAAACTCTGTTAACTAATATAAGTTGCTATATTAGGCTGGTAGAATTGCCAGAGGCTTGGCAGGAGATTTGCTGGGAGGCTGATGGCCCTGCATTGCTTGGATTGATGGCCTATAAGCCGCTTGGGTACTTTCCTCAATAATTAAATACACCAAGACCTTTTAATGTTTCAATGCTTAACCCTTAGCTGGGCAGACTTTCAATTAGCTACTCTAAATTAACCCTGACCTCCTAATCCCAAACCGCCATGTGTCTGTTATTACCTACCAGAGTCCTCAAACATGTCTATCTGCTTCCATGTCTCCTGGCGGAAAGAACAATTTCTCTGTGTGAAATACAGGGTTCCTATTTTATTCTCAGGAAGTCCCACCTTCCTATACTCTTTCTGCCCAGCTAATTGGCCATCAGCAACTTTTATTAATCAATCAAGCAAATGCCTTAGAAGAGGCGGTAACCAGATCTCAGCATTGAAATCAGCCTATCAGAAGCAATGTTATTAGACCTTCCCCAACAAACATCAGTGCCACAAGTTTTCAAAATGTAATCTAAAACTCCTGCAACTAGGTATGATGAATCTCATCTGCAATCATATCACTTGGGAAGCTGGAGTGGGAGGACCCTGAGTTTTGGGCTAGTCTAGACTACATAGGATGCCCCAGATCAAAGATAACCCAACCCAAACCAAACCTCAAATTTATATCATTATCATATCTGTAGGTAATGCTTTCTGATTTTGAAGTCAGCATTCAAATTTTTGCACTTGTTTTTTGCTGAGAAATAGAATTGAGGACCTTGTGCCTATCAGGCAAGCATTGTATCGCTGAACTACACTATCAGCTACTGCTACACAATCTGATCCACTGAAGGAAATAAAGAAAAACAGTTTTGTCAAACTATTATCCCTTGTTGCTAGTTGAGGTTTATACCAGCAATATGATTTCATAACCAAGCAAGAAATAGTATGAATCTAAAGGGTTTTAAAGCTTAAAAACTAAGGCTTGCTTTTTACTTAAGACTCAACATACATAAGGGTTATTACCATAGGGAATCGTTAGCTGAGAGGAGACAAACTTTCTCTTTGAATTAAATATTTTGTTTTACTACAGAATATGTATCCACATTTATAAGGGGGGAATGTGTCTCTCAAGTTTAATGGGAATATTTTTCTTTCCTTAAAGCTGTCTTGGGGCATTTGATAAGGTATAAAAATTTGGGCACAAAAGTCAAACTTGAATGTATTCATCAAACCACTCTCATGGGTGGTTGTCTCTGACCATCATTGCTTCCAGAGCAATAATACACAGTTATGTTTCCATAACATTATCTTTAGGGTGGCACATAGAGTTCAGGTTAGTTATTTGGTTCCATAAAAATAAAATAAAAGATATTGCTGGTTTCAGTAACTCTAGAAATGCAGTAGTTTATACAAATGCACTTGCCAGAAAATCAGAGTTAGTGGGATAGGGTATGTGGAAATATCAGAGGGGAAAAATTACTAAAAATTAAAATATAATTTCTGTTATTTTTGTTATTTCTCTTTATACTTGAATGAGTTCCAAGGCAAAGATTCTATTTAATTTAAAGAATTCTATAGAGTCCAAACACATTGATAGCAGCGTGAAGTGGTTCCTGGAGGAACATTAAGTGTGTAATGTGCCTCTATTTCTGTAACCTATTTACCTCATAAAGCTTGACAAATGACTGCCTGGCATAGCCTCCAATTCATGCAGGGTCATAGTAAAAAAGTCTTTTGTGCACATTACTAACATTATATACATCTATATACATTTTTACTGTGAGATTTTGGTGTGAACTGGTATGTCTTAAAAGAGAAAGTACTCTCTCTTGACATTATGAAGGTTATAAACTACTATATATACATTCAGTAACTTGAAAAGATTGCCCAAAGGATGACTGAGAAATAGGCATTTCAGAATACGATTATCATAAATCAAAAACTTCATGCTCAAATGGAAAACCAACATAACACATTTGATACTGATCCTTAAAACAAACAAACAAACAAAAAGCAGGGGCTGAATTTGAATTTTCATGGATATTTCCAAAGAGCATTGTGTTAGTACATATTGTTGATGGACATTTTATGTTATCTACCTATAAAACAGTAGACTCAGGAAAAAGGCGCGACTTTATCAGATGAGGTACCCAGGCAAGGGAAACGAACACTAACAACATTCTTTAGATAAGAATCAATGTTTTAACAAACTGTCAATGGTGAGATGAGTAACCATTGCTTATTGTTGTTTATTCAATCCATGTAGGGGTGTGTGTGTGTGTGTGTGTGTGTGTGTGTGTGTGTGTGTGTGTGTGTGTGTGATGTCCACAGCCATGTCAACCCTTTACATGGATGCTGGGATGCAAACAGGTCCTCATTCTGGCACCAAAGGTATGTTATTGACTTAGCCACCTCTCTTGCCTGAGTAAATATTAAGCAAAACATGGAGTCCTACTATTACAACATTGACTGCAGCTATTTTACCCAGCTATTCTTAAACATGTAGCATATCCTTCCTTTTATTATGTAGTCATGTCTCAGTTTGTCATTCCATGAGGCATGCATAAGGTGTCTAGGGGTATGTGTGAGATATATGAGTTTAACTATCACAACCTTATGAAGTAATGAGGGATGGGTCCTACAGACTGGTTGCTCATCCCTGTGGAGTCACCTGAGAGACCACATACATCTCAAGGAGGCCACTGTGAGGAACAGCATGGAATTTTTCTTTGTTTCTGAGCCCGAAGTGAATACAAAACAGAATGTTCAAAGAGGAATACAGTATCTTCATAATACTGAATTTATCTTGTGCACAGCTAAATGTTACATAAAATCATCTTATTTTATTAAGGGTGGGGAGAAGAGGGAAGGGCTTATTTTAGTTTGCAGATCACTGTCAATAATGAAAAAAGGGGAGCCCTGCTTTCTCTCTCTCTCTCTCTCTCTCTCTTTCTCTCTACCTAAAAAAAACACAATATATATTTGGAACATAACATTTTCTTAAGTATGTTTATCTATGTTTCTAGATTGTTATCAGACTTTTGGCTATGAGAAAAGTAAACAGAAACCAGTTTACTATTCAGTTAACTAAAGACAAGCTGAGAATCTTAGGAAGAATACATGTGTTAATTAAAACATGGCAGAATTAGGAAAGAATTATCATTGTATTTAGACTTTTTGATTAAGGGAATAAAAATGTTAATGAGTGGAGAGAGATTATAGAAGAGTAAGTCATGAATTTTTTAGTACCTGCCCACTTAAAATTTTGTATATGTAGCATGTGATTATACAACATGTGTATTTATGTGTAGCACTTAGTGTTATGTGGGATAAGAAGCTTTGATTACAATTCTGAGAGTGTGAGTTTTTGCTTGTTATTGCTAATTAATATTTGTATAAGTAAAGGGCAAGAGGGATTTTAAAATGGGCAAGTACAGAAGGAGGGAGGTTATGTGACTAGTATTTTAATTAGTATTCATATTTATGAAGCACTTAAATGTTTCTCCTGATTATTAGTTCTGTATGTACTCATGGAACAATATCTAGAAAATTCATGAAAGGTTGGATAAGAATAAATGTGTCTCATTTTCATTGTTATTATTTTCCTTGCAATTCATCAGTGAGGAAACTAGCACTGTAAATATTTTCATAACATCCACACCAGGGCCTCTCAAATACAGGTTAACTGTAAATCAGATGTTAATATGATCTAGAGATATGTTTCTTTAAAATACGGAGTGGCTTAGTATATCTGTCATGAATATACAAATACACACACACACACACACACACACACAAACATGAGAGGGAGACAGAGAGAGGCAGGTGTACATGTTTTGAAGAGCAACTCGTTTTAAATGATTGTAGAGACCAAGTGCCCAGAGCCTCAACTGTTCCAATCCATTGCCTTCAACATCTGGTAACTGGAGCTGTCTCAGCAGGGTGGGTGCAGGCGGTGGACCAGGCTTAGCAAATCTTTCTCTGAGGTATGAAGGGCAACAAAGAAGGGGAGTCAACATAATACACAGCCAAGGTAAAACTGCCAATTGAAAAGTAATTTGTCCTGAGGTTCAGATGTTAATAAGGATATACAAAATGAAATCCAAAGAAAGTAACCACACCTGCATTTCAAACTAAATAGGAAAAATTCCTGCTGGTAGCTGACTCGGGACATAAAACACTATGCAATGGAACAGTAGCAATACAGTTCCCTTCCCTTGGATTACTGTTCAAAGTGAAGTTTGAATAATAAAATGCACATAGTAATAAATGTATACAGCTCACATTATATAATCTAACAGTAAAAATATGAAGTATAATACAGTTATCCAGTTATCACTGCTCATTGGAGAGTGTGGGCGAGAGGGTTCCCAAGGTAATCTCAATTTTAGATTGACAGTATAGCTCAGAGATAAGAGTGTTTTCCAGCATGTATATGTACTGGGTTCAGTCCTAATTGCACACATATGTATGTGTCTATAAATACAATACTTGAATACTTTGTACATTTGTCTTTCTACTGATGACTTTATATTTTATTTTTCCCTATTTGGTATTATTTTCATTAGTTTCCAATTATAAAAAATGAACTATGACAATAATGCAAGGTCAAGAAACTATTAGTACAGCATTTGAAAAATGAAATTGGGTAAAAAGATGGGCAATTAGCAAAATGAAAATAATAGTGTTTTCTTCTACAAAATTATGACACTAAGTAAGAATGCAAGTAAAATTTATAGTTCAAAACTCAAATGGCTACAGATCCTTAAAACAAATCACACATGGGGATCACACACATAAATGAGGTCAAACAGAATGGAAAGAAAGCCTGACCTGCATCCTTTTGTATGTAAACACACTCCCACTAAAGTGATTTTAGGTAAAATAAAGGAACTATTTTCCAACAGCTTAATATAATAACCTATAGTACATTGGCCGTTGAGTAACACTGTACCCACAAAGCCAGTTAACCAGCTCTCAGCAAATATTTTATTGTTCATGTAGATTAAATAAGCCACAGGAGGAAAGGAGCCCTGCAAATATGCCTTACCTAAGCGCTCTTCAACAGTGATAAGACACCACATAAACACATAGTGCTATGCAAAACTACTCATAGTTAAATGGCACAAAGGAGATAGGGAAAAGCAACCTGCTAGTGGGGAGAAGGTAGGGATTAGTTCCAGGGCAATGGCATACTCTGCTGTTGCCATGGAAACTACCAGGCACCATGGCAAGAACCTGGGCGGAGCCTGAGGTTTTTTAGGAAGCATAGTTTTGTGAGATGGCTGCATATGTGAAGACCGGTTGGTCCGTGATATAGCAACTGAGTTTACATTAATCACCTCAGTTTGTATATGTTTCACTTTCTCAAAGTCAACTGTTTTTACCACCTTCAGAGAGAGGATTTTTAAAGTTTATATTTCTATTGAATGTTATAGTATCTTAAGAAATTCCATGAGTTATGGTTTCTTCAAAGAAATGAAAGTGTTGTTTTTTCGTTGATAGAAATAAGCCTTTGCAGAAAGCCCTTAGATATGAGCAAAGGACTGATTGCTGCTTAGAGGAGCAATTGGCTGTGGGCAGGACAGTCCATCAAGACAAAGCAGACTATACTTGTCAAATGGCAAATTCTTTCTCAAAGGGCCAGGAAAACACTTTTGCTTGATTGTTTCTGAAAATTCAAGATGAAAACAGGATGCTAAGCATGGCGCTTCACACATACAATCCCACCCTCGGCAGAGTGAGACAGGAAAGTTGCCACGACTTGAGGATAATCTTAACTATCTAATGAGTTCTAGAGCAGCCTGAGTGTGAGAATATGCATGTGTCAAAATGAAATGGCATGATATGTAGGAACAAACAAAGAGAAAGGCGCCATGAATTTGAAAGAGAGGGGCATGAATGGGCTAAGTCAGAAGTAGGAAAGGGAAGGGTGATTATGATTTCAAAAAAAGTTATTAAAATGAGTCACCATGTAATAAACAGGTGCCCAATTCTCTCATAAAAGCCATCAGAATCATAAAAGAACTGTAAATACTCCTGACAGTAGTCCTAGCAATATCTTATGCACACTGTGAATGCAGGCTGGGAGGTTTTAAAATTTTCTTCTAAATTGTGATTATGTTTCCTTGATTATAACCACAGCCGTATTGTTAATCCCCTTGTTTGTGTTCTACATTTAATGAATAACTTAGTTATTAAATTGTCATTTATCGTATGCTATCTATACACTGTGTGTATGTGTGTAAGTGTGAGTGTGTGAATGTGTGTGTGTGTATGTATGTGTATGTGAGTGTGTGTATGTGCGTGTGTGTGGGTGTGAGTGTGAGTGTGTGTTGGATATGTTTGGTGCCCTGGCACATGTTTATGCAGGTGTGTGTCCATGGACGCCAGAGCAGGACTTTGGGATTCTGACCTATCACTCTGACTTTCCTGAAACTGGGTCTATCTCTGAACTGGATCTAGGATGGCAGTCAGCAGGCCACATTAATTCTATTTCCACCACCTACATCTCCATGCTTGCAGGCGCGTGAAACCACACTGAGCATTTTACATAGGTGTGGGGATTTGAACTTAGGTCTTAACACTTGTGTAACCAGCACTACTACCACGGAGTCCTCTTTCCAGAACTTTGTGTCCTTCTAATTACAGAAGTGCCTCTAACATCTTACATCGAGCGGAAGGACAGAAAATACTTCCTCGAGGGGGGAACTAAAGGATTATTTTTTAATCACTTGGGAGAAAACAATACATCTCTCTGGGTTTCCACATAATAATCAGGAAATCTTGAAAGTTTGTATTGCAATGTGGGATCTTGAGAAAGCTACTCTATAAATTAGGAAGCTGCAGGCCCTGCACTTCCTATATAAGCAAATATATTTATCCCTCTCAGGTCTCTGAGGTGGTTGAAGAATAGACAGCTAGAGTCTCATAGTTAAATTTTGAACTGTTTAGGAATCAAGAGGGTGTTATAGATCTAAGAAGATACTCTTAAAAGTGTGTTGCAAGATAGTATGAATGTTGAGTCACATATAGACCTTTAAACTCATGGAGTTGGTTAGATAGTAGAATGTTAAAGTCAGGGGCCAAATATGTATAAACTGGACATTGGGAAGGTATACTGGGCCAATTTACTCTCATAAATGTGGCATATTTATATCTATTGTTTTGTATAATACTTACTGTTATAAGAGAAGGAACCATCTGTTGGACTGAAAGGGGAAACTTCTGGGGGGAAGAGGGTGGAAGGGCGGGATAGGAAGGGGGAATGGAAGGGGTTTGTAACTGAGATGTAACTTGAAGAAAAAAAAATAAAGTATTTAATAAAAAAAAAGAGTAAACAAGAAAAAAAAAAGAATAAGTATATAATGTGTGCATAAGTCACCACAATCAATGCTAACCCACTCCCCTTATTGCGATCTGGAGATATTCAACCATAATATCCAAAATTAAAAATTGATAAGAAGTGTACAAGAAAATGAACATTGTAATTTATTAGGTGTCATTTTAATGGATTCAAATAACTTTTCCTTTTTAATGGTATTGGATTCAATTGTACATGATAAGTCTTCACCATTATTGTAAATATATCTTTTGTGCTCAAAATTACTTACAAAATGCTAATCAGGCTTATTTCCTGCCCTGTTCTATTAGCTTAGCCTCTGAAAACTCAGCCCCTTAGACTCAGAGGCATGGTATGAATATTTGAGACCTCCCTATGGCACTGAGAAATTAATGATTTCTTTCCTCTTTTTGCAGAAGTCTTATTCCATCAGGAGTAATTTACTCTAATTAGGGGCTATGCATTCTGAAAATATAAGTATTTCTTCCAGGAAAGACTAAATGTTTTGCAGTTTTTATGTTCTGTCAACTCAAAAAGAAACTATAATCAAAATCATGCAACAGAAGACTGTATTAGTCCTTATACTTGGCTCAGAGCAGATTGCTGGTCTTCAGATGGCAGGTAGGCTGAGAAAAGTTTTATAAGACCAGCCAGATTTCTCTATTTTTCAGCAATTTATATTGCTTTTAATTTCCCTGATTCAGAGTGGTATTTTGCATAGAGAATATCAAGAGGGCAGTTTTAATAAGATATGTGCCACAGAACACAATAGAGGAATCAGAGATGCTTCTTATGTTGTCAATATCAATGGGGTGTGTTCAGCGTTTTAAGGAAATACTTTACTTATTAAAAATTAAATGCAATATTCCACATTTTTTCTGTATCTTTAAACAATCCTCATGTTACCCAACCCAGGCTGTATAAAATTATATGAACTGATTGATACCTTCCACTGTGCAAATGATTAGAAAATGATCAGACAACATGACCTCAGCTGAGGAATCATAGTCTCAGACACTTCTACAGCCAAGCAAAGAATAAGAAAACTAAAAGGTTTGCCAGTATTTTATTAAGTATTTTTGTGTCTATTTCATGAGGGAGATTGGTCTGAAGTACTCTTTCTTTGCTGGGTCTTTTTGTGGTTTAGGAATCAGGGTGACTGTGGCCTCATAGAATGAGTTTGGCAGTGTTCCTTCTGTCTCTATTTTGTGGAAGAGTTTGAAGAGTATTGGTCTTAGCTCTTCTTTGAAGGTCTGGTAGAATTCTGTGCTGAAACCATCTGGCCCTGGGCTTTTTTGTGATTGGGAGATTTTTAATGACTGTTTCTATTTACTTAGGGGTTATAAGACTGTTTAATCTGTTAACCTGATCTTGATTTAACTTTGTAGGTGGAATCTATCAAGAAATTTGTCCATTTTACTTAGGTTTTCAAACTTGGTGGAGTACAGGTTTTTAAAGTAGGACCTAAAGATTCTCTGGATTTCCTCAATGTCTGTTGTTATTTCTTCCTTTTCATTTCTGATGTTATTGATTTGGGTTTTTTCCCTCTGCCTTTTAATTTGGCTAAAGGTTTGTCTATTTTGTTGATTTTCTCAAAGAACCAACTCTTGCTTTCATTGATTCTTTGTATTGTTCTTTTTGTTCATAAGTTGTGGATTTCAGCCCTAAGTTTGATGATTTCCTGCCTTCTGCTCCTCTTGGGAGTGTTTGCTTTTTTTTTTTTTTTTCCAGTTCTTCCAGTTCTGCTGTTCATTCGCTAATATGAGCTGTCACAATTTTCTTTTTGAAGGCACTTAGTGCTATGAACTTTCCTCATAGCACAGCTTTCATTGTGTCCTACAGGTTTGGGTATGTTGTGCCTTCATTGTCATTGGATTTTAAGAAATCTAACCCAGACTCAGAAGGATGCTGCACATGGCATTTATTCACTTATAATCGGATTTTAGACATATAGTACATTAACCCTTTAACAAATTGAATCATGAGTATAAATTTATTTTCTGATATTTACTTAAACCCTACAGATAGTAACCAGTTGTCATCCTGGCTTAGTTTATCCCAGCTCAATTTTACTCAATATTGCTACTCATTATTTTCATTGTCTCCTCTTCTGGCTTTATATTTTGGTTTAAATAAAAATATAGTTATATTTCATGAGTCAAACAACTGAATAATAGCATAAATTTCAGCTTATATACTATATACTGGTTTTATTAATCTTGTTTTATTTTTATAAGTTTAGAGAATGTTATTAGTGGCTTCTCACCAGTAAACAAATAATCTAATGTCTAAAACTTTGGGTTCTTTCATTGTAAAATTATGCTTTCATAATATTCTTGAATCAAAGAGAAGAGTGTATGTGTATATTTCATATGCAATTAGCTTAGAATATGATCCAATAATTCAAAAAATGGAAGCATGCATTTTATATTAATCAAACTAAAATATAATTAAAATTAATTATAAAAGTCTCTCTTTTCTTACTTAACATAAGGTAATAACTAGAGTAAAGTTTGCAAATCAAAAGGACAATAGCCAAATCATATTAGTGAAGCAACAACAGAGTTCAATAATAATAATTAATAATAATAATAATAAGAAGAAGAACAACAACAACAAAAATCAAAGACAAGTGGTGTACAGAATGGTAGTGTTTGAATATGAAAGGAGCTACAAAAAGTCATCTCACACTGGTCAATCAAGTCTAAGAGGCTGGAAATCACACAGAAAGCATGCAGCAGATGAGAACTCATTTTCAAATTTATCAAGCAGTCTACTTCACCATGGGTCTACAGCCATCATTTAGATCAAGAGGAAACAACCCAGATGTCCCTCAACTGAAGAATGGATAAAAAAATCTGTGGTACATTTACACAATGGAATACTACTCAGCCATCAGAAACAACGAATCATGCAATTTGCCGCCAAATGGATGGAACTAGAAAAGCTTATCCTGAGTGAGCTAATACAGACTCAGAAAGATGCAAATGACATCTATTCACTTCTAATTACATTTTAGCTATGTAGTACAGGATAACTATCTTACAACAAACACACCAAAAAGAACAGAACATAGACCTTGTTACCTGTTAGTGGGACAATTTGCCCTAATAGAGTTGCCATATAGGCCCCCAGTGCAAAAGGAAGCTCTTAGCCATCAAATGACTGTTGAACTGATGGGGGCTGATATGTAGGGGCAACCCACTCCAGAGGAGTAGGATATGTGGGAGACGGGGGAGAGGGTGGTAAGGTGGGACTGGGAGGGGTGGAGAGAGGGGACTATGATGAAGATGTAACTTGAAGTAATAAATTTAAAAAAAAAAGAGGAAAAAGGACAGGTTCTACATAATGCCTACCATATACCTTTCAAGGTGAGAATAAAACCTTAACCTTGATTCTTCACAAATGACTTATGGCTTAAGACCTAACAGAGTAGCAATCAGTTGACACATTTCCATAAAGAGTGGCCAATGAACATGACCTCTCCAGCAGGTAGCTGGGTGTCAATGGTCTTCCACACAACACTGATTTTTTTAAAATCTCCTATTAACATTCTAGTACTCAGACTTGGATTTTATGCTCTTTCTACAACAGGATGAGTGTCATGCAGTAGGTCTTCCAATTATCCCAACCACACTCATGGACTTCCAAATTAAGCTTACATCCAAAAGCTAGAGTTGGGCTTGGGAAGATAGCTTGATGCAGTTGCTGGGCAACCATGAGGACTAGAGTTCAGACCGCAGCAGCAATGTAACAGGCCTGACATTCCACAGCTGCTGGATATGCCAGATCTCAGAGATCTGTTTGGGTCTTCCAGTATGGTGTGTGAGCAGATGCCCACACTTTACCATGCATGGGCATATGTGCTCACACAGGTGTGAATTTACAAAATTTAAATAAAATTAAACCTAGAGTAACTATTAGAAGGAAATGTTTAGATTCGTAGAGCTATCAATGCTTTACCGACTTTAACCCCCAAACTTTGGTAGAATGATGATTTTATTTCATTTAAATTTAATATTTATGATTCTGTGAGAATGCATTGATAACCACTCTAATAATATTCTAATTAAAGAGGCTCTGTAGTAGCTTCTTCATGCTCTCAGAATTTGGAAAAGTAAATAGTGTATTATCTGTGTTTTCTCATGGCTGAAGTCCATCAGGACAAGGAACATAATGAGCCACACCACTAGCTACATCTGTTTCTCTTGAGACCTTATTTATGTGGGTCATTTTTCTCTCTTCATTTCATTTGCTCCTTCCTTTTTGTCTTTTCCTTGATGAAGCACCTTGTCATTATTTTTCTTATACTTAAGGCATCTCATAGTGATTTATATTTGCTGTTATTTTAACCTATAGATATAGTCATTATAATCACTATTAATCCAGTGCCAATATAGGAAGACTATCATGGTTGGCTTTGATTTGGGCAACATTACTCATAAAACAACAGTTTGATTCATTTTTTTAAAAAAATTTAAATATCTATTTATTACTTCAGGTTACATCTCCATCACAGTGTCCTCTTTCCACCCCTCCCATTCCTGCCCTCCCACCCTCTACCCCCTATCCCTTCCATCCCACTCCTCTGGAGTGGAGTGTCCCTACATAACAGTTCCCCACCCCAATTCAGCAGTCATATGAGGGCCAAGAGCCTCCTCATACACTGGGGGCCTACAAGGCAGCACCAGCAGGGCAAAGTGACTCACTGACAGGTAAAAAAAAAAAAAAAAAAAAAAAAAGTCTATGGTCATTTTCCCTGTGCTGCATTGGTTGTAGTATAGTTATCTTGTACTATATGGGTAAAATCCAACTATAAGTGAATAGATGCCATGTGCATCCTTCTGAGTCTGGGTTAGCTCACTCAGGGTGAGCTTCTCTAGTTTCATCCATTTGGCTGCAAATTGCATGATTTTGTTGTTTCTGATAGTTGAGTAGTATTCCATTGTGTAGATGTACCACAGTTTTTTAAATCCATTCCTCAGTTGAGGGACATCTGGGTTGTTTCCAGTTTCTAGCTATTACAAATAAGGCTGCTATGAACATAGATGAGGAAACTTCCTTGTGATTTGGTGAGGAATCATTTGGATGTATACTGAGAAGTGGTATGGCTGGGTCCCGAGGCAGAGCTATTCCAAGTTTTCTAAGATATCGCCAGACTGACCTCCATAGTGGTTGCACAAGCCTTCACTCCCACCAGCAGTAGAGGAGGGTTCCCCTTTCTCCACACCCTCGCCAGCATGTGCTGTCATTTGAGCTTTTGGTCTTAGCATTGTGACAGGTGTGAGATGGAATCTCAGAGTCATCTTGAGTTGCATTTCTCGGATGATTAGGGATGCTGAGCATTTCTTCAAGTGTCTCTCAGTCATTAGGGATTCCTCCTTTGTGAATTCTCAGTTTAGCTCTGTACTCCATTTTTTGTTTGGATTATTTGGTTTGTTGGCATTTAATTTCTTGAGTTCTTTGTAAATTTTTGTGAAGTGCAAGTTACATGTGATTTGGGATACATGCCTGAGTTGCACTGTGACAATCACACTAGGAATACTAATTATAAACATGTTCTTTTCCTCCTTCATGTAGCTTCCCATTAACAGAACACAGAGAACACATTGCAGAAATTTATTAGGTATATAGTCTTGTTAAGAAATATTGTCAAACTATTTCTCAATAATTTTGACTGTTCTATCTATTTTTATCCCCTACTTTAAAAACAGTTTTAGAAGTATTTTTTATTTTTTAGAAAATGGCTAATTAAATTATTTAACAGTATTTAGATTATGGTTAATCCTTAACCCACCATTATAAATAAGCACACAGACACCTGATGGATTTTAACAAGCCTTGGCCTGGATTGTGCAATCTTATCCCATCTAAGCTAGCTCATAATTCTATTCCCCAAAATGACCCCATATATTCATATGTCCCCTTGGGCTGTTATTCTCCACACTATGCTGATGTTCCAGGCCACATGGAATGAGGTTCTTTTCTCTAAACCATGGCATATGTCCTCCTTCCTGCTCTTGGCTTCTCTCTACTTCTCTACTTACTGGAGACTTTTTCTCCCCAAGAACCTATCTGCTTCCAAAGTCTGTGTACCTTAGTCCCTCCTACCTCGGTTTTTGCCCAATCTCAGGCCTCAGGATTTATTCAACCAATGAGACAATGGTTAACAACAAAGGTAACACAGTTTCACATAGTGTACAGCAAGCAGGCTTTTGGGATCAGGTTAATTAATATTTAGATTGCATAAAATCACCCTATCAATTTTTAAATGTTAGGTGAATGTGGCTTACAAATGTTGCTTCGCACATGGTACATCATGGGTGTTTATAAATAACCAAATACCTAACTTCATCATTTATCAATCATTTAGTCATTCAGTATAGATTCCAGCACAGTGTGACTGATAAGAAAATATTTTCATGTCTTCAAGTAGCAGATTTATCTATTCATAAAGCAAGGTGCTAAACCCACATTTTAATATATAAAATCTGTAAGGAAAGAAAAGAAGCCTGTATGTCAGTTTGAACTATTAGTGTAACTATTTCATGTAAAAGGAGGTGAGGCTCAGTTATTGAAGTAGAAATGAACATCATTCCTAGACGGAATCCTTAGAACAATTCAGATGGAATTGACATTTGAACTGGACCTTGTGGCATAAGGTCCAGGCATCATTCTCTGGCAAGGACTTTTCTCTATTGTAACAGAACATTATTTGTGATCACTATGGTAGCATTCATGAAACTGTATTTTACCATTTTCATATGCGTGTTGTTTCTTTAGAATATTCATGATATCAGCTTTGCTGTTATTTGCTCATCTTCAACCACTGTATTGTGACCAAATAAATACTTCTTCAAAATTTAACCATTTATTTCAAGCATGTGTTAAGTAAACAAACTTCCATCTTTATAATGTCTTGGGAAGCTTATACAAGACGTACAGTTTATTTAAATGCCGTTAAAGATTTCACAAAGTAGGCACATTTCTTGAGGAATTTCAGTTTTTAGCCCCAAGAGAAAATTATAATCTTACACAAACTTACAAGCAATCACCATAGCAACAGAGTCAATGTTTTACCCAGAAGGAAGCTCATGCACTGTCATTTACAAATATATGGATTTTGGAAGATATTTATTTAAAATATCCATACACGCACAGTCCTAAATGTACATAATGTCAATAGTCAGTGCTAGCTCAACACCAACACTATTTTCTCTAGGGTCTTTGGGTAGTTATTAAGGAGTTCACTCTGCTTATTTGAGTAACAAGTCAGTTGTTGTACAAAAGCCTATGAATAAACTGATTTTTGGAGGAAATTCTGTAACATTTTGAAGCTGCTCATATCCTGTCACTTATTCACACATTCATTCTACTATGGTACTACGTGTGCTTGGTGCTTTGAAGGACCTAAAGGCAGGGCAGAGAAGTGGGTTGATGAGTGGGTGCCTACCCTGCATCAGTATAAATGATAAGCAGTGCGCACTAGGTGATTAAGAAGTCCTTGAAGAGCTTACATCCTAATGAGGAGAACAGATAGATAAACAGACAATTATTGTACAGTCCATTAACCATGCTAGCAGAGTATAAATTAATGGAGACATTCTGCAAGACAATTTGGCAATGTAAAAGCTGTAAAAACTTGCAGAGCCTTTGATCTCGCAAGTCTTGTCCTAGGCACCCAGTCACTTATCTCTGGGTGCTTGGTTTCTGTGCTCTGCATTCCCCACCACTAGACTGTGAGCACACAGCACTTTTGCTACCAAATCAAAATTGTCAAGACTGAAGAGTAAGACACACAAGTTGGAAATATAATTTGCATAGAGTAATTTATCATATGGAAAATATTGGGCATCTTATGAAGGTAGACCACGTGGTGGAGTGTCAGCACGAACACCCTCCCTTCATCGCCCCAGCAATGACTCCTGAGGTGGCCAATGGAGTTTGCCACGTGGGATAGAGGGAAGAATAGCCCTCCTCCACTTTCTTTTCATCACTCTGAAAACTCATTTATTAAAGAATCATTAGGTTACTCTCTCCCTCTTCTGTACCTCTCTTTTTCTTTCTTCCTTTTACTTTT
Source organism: Lophiomys imhausi (assembly GCA_907164525.1). NCBI lineage: Eukaryota > Metazoa > Chordata > Mammalia > Rodentia > Muridae > Lophiomys > Lophiomys imhausi. Next base: position 1,694,320 of record CAJQZJ010032066.1, on the reverse strand, counting down.
AATTGTGTGTGTAAGCAATGGAGGGATGGAGATAGATAGATAGGTAGATAGATAGATAGATAGATAGATAGATAGATAGATAGATAGATAGAGACTGCTTTGAAACTGCTACCAAAGTGGTCTTAAAACTTGCCATTCTCCTGCCTCAGCATCCTTATAACTGGGATTACAGTCCTGCTCTACCATGCTCAGTCCTCCCCAGCTGCTTTCTTTTCTTCTCTCCATTTTCATTAGATATATAGCCAGCTGTCTTGTTTAGTATCAACACAAGCCCGATGACATACTCTCACATTTCCATCTGACGCCAGACAACTTTAAAATTTATTACTCAGCCCAAGTCTTTTGCATCACTTCTGACACCACCAGTTGTCCATTCTGACTGTCTGCTTATCGGTTCTGCTATAGTTCTACGTGGGGTCACTCATGAGCATCCCCACCCTATACCATTCTTTCTCTATCAATGTATCATGTAGAGGATTCTATTCACGGGAGAAGGGAAAGAAAAGGATACTTATAATCTCCTTGAGTATCTCAAACTATGAATGTACAACTCTTGTAGAAAAATTAAAACACCCAAATGGGTCGTGAAGTACACCTTAGTGATGGTTCCCGACCAATAAAGACAGGATTAATTTAGTGAACAATTGCTGTGCTATACCAACTAAACAACTAGATTTCTTAACATAGATTTAAGGAATTTAATACCTATCATACCTTAATTGTGAGATTAGAAAATGTGTACCTGGTGTCTTCTGTGAGCAAGACATGGACTTCCACAGGGAGAAACCAGGCCATGGCACAGTGACAAAAATATTGTCACAGCAAAGTTAACTGCAAATATCATTCTCACATACAGTGCAGAAATGTAATTTCTTTAGCCTTATTATATATAAAATAAACAAAAATCACTATGTTGAATTGTTTAATACAAACATTTCACCCCCCTGTGCAGATTCAGATATCAAATTTGCTATCTTTTTTTCTGAAAAAAAAAAAAATCTCCTAAAGTGTAACAGTAGAATTTATCTTCCATTCATCAGCTTTAGGTTATAAAAAAAACACCACCAAGAACAGGGCAAACCAGTACTTAAACTTTCTCAAAACTAACCCCTGTTTATATGAAATTCTCAGTTCTGGTTGCGTGGCCACACCTGAGGTCCCGTTAGCACTGCTTGTGCTGATCATACATTTGAGGTCCATTAGCACTGCTTGTGCTGATCATACATTTGGGGTCCGTTAGCACTGCTTGTGCTGATCATACATTTGAGGTCCCGTTAGCACTGCTTGTGCTGATCATACATTTGAGGTCCGTTAGCACTGCTTGTGCTGATCATACATTTGGGGTCCGTTAGCACTGCTTGTGCTGATCATACATTTGAGGTCCGTTAGCACTGCTTGTGCTGATCATACATTTGGGGTCCGTTAGCACTGCTTGTGCTGATCATACATTTGAGGTCCGTTAGCACTGCTTGTGCTGATCATACATTTGGGGTCCGTTAGCACTGCTTGTGCTGATCATACATTTGGGGTCCGTTAGCACTGCTTGTGCTGATCATACATTTGAGGTCCGTTAGCACTGCTTGTGCTGATCATACATTTGAGGTCCGTTAGCACTGCTTGTGCTGATCATACATTTGAGGTCCCGTTAGCACTGCTTGTGCTGATCATACATTTGGGGTCCCTTTAGCACTGCTTGTGCTGATCATACATTTGAGGTCCCGTTAGCACTGCTTGTGCTGATCATACACTTGAGGTCCGTTAGCACTGCTTGTGTTGATCATACATTTGAGGTCCTGAAGGGGCTGATAGGTTAATATAAGTTAGATTTAGTGAATATCTAAGTTTCTGATACAGTCTCTTATTTCGGGGCATGAAGATCAACTGCTGTGAGCAATTAGCTTATCAGCTTATGGATGAAGTCAGGTGAAATGAGGGGAGTCTCTTTGGACTGAAAAACAAGGTTGAAGCCAGGTGAAACAAGGAAAGACTTTATGACCTGGCATTGCTTTCAACTGCTAAGTGGGCAGAGCCCAAATTAAGCTGAAGCAGGTGGAACAAGGAGTGATCCTATTTAAGGACAAGTGGATAAGCCCAGAGAGCTGTGTGCTAAGGGCCCCCGATATGAGAGAGCTCTGAGAGTCCTGCTGGAGAAAGTTCTGGTAGACCAATGGCCAGATCTCCCTGAGGCAGAAGGAAGCTGGTGAGCAGAGAAAGCCTAGGCAAGACAGCAAAAGGCCAAGGACTAAACCCTGTGGCTCAGCTTTTGCCTAGAGGGGTTTGACCTGTCCGAACAGTGGCCTGAACGGAACTGTGGCCAGCTTTAAAGACTGAGGCAGAACGGCAGAGTTGCTGATACGTAGGAAGTAAGGTGGCCTACAGACGCTGAGGTCTCCCAGAGAGAAGAAAGCCTCAAGCCTTATTTAAAGTGAGACTTCGATAGCCAATTTACCCTGACGAACCTGCGTCTGAGCTATTCCAGAAAAAGGACTGCTAAGTGCGTTAAAGAGTCTACCCCCGAGACTGGTTTCCTGACTGAGGACCTGCCCCAGAGACTGTATCATTCTAAAAGGGTATGAAAGTAGTTGTTATGATTATCAATAGGTTTAGTGGATAGGTTAAAGGGGTTGTAGGAATTTATAGGATTAATAGTTAAGAAATTGTTGGTGTTTGTTATAAGTGAATTTAGTAATAAATAAGAGTTAAATAAATAATAATTTAAAAGTTCGGTTACAGGTGGCGCTCAACGTGGTAAGGCATTATGGGTAATTTTATTTTCAAAACTATAGAGAAAACTGCAGATTTTGAAACTATGATGCCAGTTGTTGACAATATGGCAATGTTTACTGCTGACCTCTACACTGTTTTTCAATCAGACCGAATGTTTTATGCTGTTTACTTTTTTTTATTTTATTGGTTTGTCATAAGGAAGACGTCTGTTACACAATTAAAAATTATGGAAATGCAGATTGAGGAGCTTAAGAAAATTCTGGCAGGGCAGGTGACTGGAACTCAGAAAATGGCAAGTTCTTTTCTAGTTAGGTCTCCACAGTCGCCGCATGTATCAGTAGAAAAGCCACCACGTGTGCCAGTAGAAAACCAGGTAGGTAATGGTGCTAATGTGGAACCAAGTGCGCCCCCAGAGGAGCTGCATGGTACTGCACAATCACCATCAGCTTTTCCAGTTATGTTTCAATTTAGGCCTGATAATAACGGTCAGCTCAATCAGGAATTAACATGGCGTCCAATAGACATTTTGGATTTAAAAAGATTTAAGGAGTCTATTGTCTCTTATGGAATGCACTCATCATTCGTTAAACAGATGCTAAATAATTGGGCTTTACAAAATAGAGTCATTCCCCAAGATTGGAAGGGACTGATATCAGCTGTGCTAGAAGGTAGCCAGCAATTACAATGGTTGTCATGGTGGAGACATGAAGCCACAAAATTAGAGCAGTAAAATATGGCAAGGGGAATAAATGTCACAACCCACCAAATGCTTGGTGAGGGACCTTATGCTGACATACGGTTACAGACTCAATTTGAAGATGTTGTCATCGAACAATGTCATGTTGCAGCTCTGAGGGCCTGGGATATGGTGGCTGAGGCTGGGAAAAGGTTTACTTCATTTACCAAGATAATACAAGGTCCTCAGGAAACCTTCTCAGACTTTTTAGGGAGATTGACTTCAGCTGTGGAGAGAGATATAGATAACCCTGATGCCAGACAGGACTTGATAAATGCCTTGGCATATGAAAATGCAAATGCTGAATGTCAAAGGGCAATTAGACCATTGAAAGCTCGAGGGGCCCCAGTAGATGAATGGATAAGAGAAACAGCTGATATTGGTTGTCAAGAGCATCAGACTAATGTCATAGCACAAGCAGTTGCTAGGGGTCTTAATGAGTGCTTTAAAAATGGTGAACTTGGTCATTTCCAAAGATATCGTAAGGCTGAATCCTCCAGAACTCGAAATGATAGGTACCTGGACTCTGCAGAACAGGGTCATAGAAGGGAACGAACGGCTTTTAATGGTGAACATGGTTGTAGAAGGGAACGAATGGCTTCTAATGGCAATAGAAGGTTAAGGTCTCCAGGATTTTGTACTCGTTGTGAAAAAGGTAAACACTGGTCCCGGGATTGTAGAGCTAAAACGGATGTCAGAGGTAATCCCTTGCCGGGAAACGAGGGGAGGGGCCTACCGGTTCAGGCCCCCCAAAACAATGTGAACCGTCGTCCATCATCCAACCAGAGGGAAACAGACAGGCAGGAAGAACAAAATTAACTATTGCTGATCTTTTACAGGCTACTGAAGGTACTACAGTTTTAGATTTGACCACAGATCAATCTAAAACATTATCCAAAACAGATGAATGTTATATGTTAACCACTGGTATCTATGGTCCTTTACCATCAGGGACAATAGGATTAATATTTGGAAAAAATGGATTAACTTGTCAAGGATTCTTTATTCATCCAGGTATTATAGATGGAGACTTCAAGGAAGAAATTAAAATTATGACATCCATATGGAAAGAGATGACAATTAATGCAGGGGACAAAATTGCCCAACTGCTGCTGTTTCCTTACACCAAGGGCAAGGTTGTTCCAATAGACAGAACAGGAGCAGTCGAAAATAGTGGAAAACGTGTGTATTGGCAAACAATGGTGAGTGATACGAGACCAAAATTAAAAATACAAGTGAATGGTATTGAAATAGAAGGATTGCTTGACACAGGAGCAGATGTCACTGTCCTCTCACATGAGTCTTGGAATTCAAACTGGCCACTTCAAAGGGTTCCTACACATTTTATAGGAATTGGTAAATTATCACATGTAAAACAAAGTGTACGATGGCTTAACTGTGTGGGACCAGAAGGGCAAACAGGGAAGTTGAGACCTTATGTGGCTGATGTACCCATAAATTTATGGGGAAGGGATCTCTTACAACAATGGGGTACTCAAATTAATATTCCTACAATGCCAGAAATAACAAACGATGAAATGATGGATGCTTTTGAGGAAGGTATTGATATGCATACTCAACAATTGCAAGCAATGTCTAGTGTCCAAACACAGGACACCCCAGACATTGAGATTATAGATACTTTTGAGGAAGGTATTGATGTGAGTACTCAACAACTGCAAGCTATATCTAGTGTCCAAACACAGGACACCCCAGGTATCGAGTTTCCAAATTTATACTAGGGGCCACTGCTGAAATTCCAACAGCCCTCCCCTTGAAATGGCTATCAAATAAACCAGTGTGGCAAGAGCAGTGGCCCATAACAAAGGAAAAATTGGAGGCTCTTGAGCAATTGGTAAAAGAACAGCTGGAGGCTCGTCATATAGAAGAGTCTACCAGCCCATGGAATTCTCCTGTGTTTGTGGTAAAAAAGAAATCGGGTAAATGGAGAATGGTAACAGATTTAAGAGCTGTGAATAGAGTAATTCAACCTATGGGTCCTTTGCAGCCTGGTATGCCTTTACCTTCTCTGTTACCAAAGTCATGGCCTTTAATAGTAATTGATTTAAAAGACTGCTTTTTCTCAATTCCATTGCATAAGAATGATAGGGAAAGGTTTGCCTTCTCTGTACCTACTCTTAATAACAGTAGGCCAATCAAGAGGTATTGTTGGAATGTACTTCCACAGGGAATGTTGAACAGTCCAACTCTGTGTCAATATTTTGTACAAAAACCATAAGAAATAATGCGTAAGCAGTTTCCTCGATCTATTATCTATCATTATATGGATGATATTTTGTTGGCTGATTCTGATGTAGTTGTTTTAGAGAACTTATTTAAGGAAATGCAAAGAATTCTACCACTATGGGGGTTAAAAATTGCTCCTGAAAAAATACAAAGAGGAGATTCAATCAACTATTTGGGTTATAAAATAAGTCAACAGAGAATAAGATCGCAAAAGGTACAAATCCGTAGAGACCAATTGAAAACTCTTAATGATTTTCAAAAATTAATGGGAGATATAAATTGGCTAAGGCCCACCCTTGGCTTAAGTACTCATGAGTTAAGTAATTTGTTTCAAACATTACAAGGTGATTCAAATATAAACAGTCCAAGATGTTTAACTGCTGAGGCAGAAAAGGAATTAATGTTGGTAGAACAAAGATTGCAAGATGCATACATAGATCGAATTGATCCCCAACTTGATTGTATTTTGGTCATTTTACCATCAGCTCATTCTCCTACAGGGCTTATTATGCAATGGGAAAATAGTATTATGGAATGGATTTTCTTACCACATAAACAAAGTAAAAAATTAAAGACATACATAGAAAAGATATCTGAATTAATTGTAAAAGGTAGAATAAGACTACGCCAATTATCAGGAATGGACCCGGCTGAAATAGTAGTGCCTCTTACTAATGCTGAGATTATGTCATTGTGGGTAATCAATGAAGATTGGCAAAGAGCTTGCAGTAATTATTTGGGAGAAATTAATAACAAATTTCCAAAAAGCAAACGTATACAATTTATAAAAAGAACTACTTGGATTCTTCCTCGTATTGTAAAGGGAACACCAATTCCTGATTCACCAACCTTCTATACTGATGCTAACAAGATGGGAATGGCAGGTTATAAGACAGACAAAATCAGCAAGGTAATCAAAAGTCCATATACCTCAGTTCAAAAAGCAGAATTGTATGCAATCCTTATGGTGTTATTAGATTTTCCAGAGTCTCTTAACATAATTACAGATTCTCTATATGCAGAAAGAGTTGTGTTACACATAGAAACTGCTGAATTTATTCCCGATAACACAGAATTAACTTCTTTATTTATACAGTTGCAACAGATCATCAGAGGTAGAAATAATCCATTATATATAACCCATATTCGATCCCATACAGGGTTGCCAGGTCCACTGGCACAAGGAAATGAGGAAATTGACCAATTACTTATAGGAAATGTGTTGGAAGCCTCAAAATTTCATCAGAAACATCATGTTAACAGTTCAGGTTTAAAGAAAAAATTCTCTATTACCTGGCAACAAGCCAGGGAAATAATTAAAAAATGTCCTACGTGTTCTCTGTATAACCAAATTCCATTACCTGCTGGTAGTAACCCTAGAGGTACTAAAAAGAATGAAATTTGGCAAATGGATGTTTTTCACTTTGCAGAATTTGGAAAACAAAGGTACGTACATCATACCATTGATACATACTCAGGGTTTCAATGGGCAACTGCTTTAAGTTCTGAAAAAGCTGATTGTGTTATTGCACATTTGTTAGAAATAATGGCATTTATGGGTGTACCTGCACAAATTAAGACTGATAATGCTCCTGCATATGTATCTAATAAGATGAAGCAATTCTTTGCATATTATAATATAAAACATGTTACTGGTATACCACACAATCCTACAGGACAAGCAATTGTAGAAAGAGCTAATCGTACCTTAAAAGAGATGCTTTTTAAACAAAAGGGGGAATTAAAGAATCCCAGGGATAGATTACACAATGCATTGCTAACTTTGAATTTCCTAAATGTTGGTGAAAAGGGTACCACTGCAGCTGAGAGACATTGGGTTATACAAAAAACTGAGGAATTAAATCAACCAATATATTATAAGGATATGTTAACTTTAGAGTGGAAACCTGCAATGGTTTTAAGATGGGGACATGGTTATGCCTATGTGTCTACAGGGAATGAAAAAATGTGGTTACCAACAAAACTTATAAAGATTAGATCTGACCAGGGAGAACCTCCCATTAGCTGAAATATGAATGTCTTCGCATGGTAAGAATATTTTATTAAGTTTATGGTGTTCATGATATTCCAATCTTTTATCCAGAATGGACAGAGTTTATGCCTTAAAATGGACTTACAAAGTTGTTCTATGCCTTCCATTTGCTCAAATTTAGAGCAAAAATTTATTTTCAGAGCCAAGGACTGAATGACAATAACAACAAGACAAATGGGCCAGAAGATTCAACCTAACATACTGCTTCAATCACTGTTTTCTTAAAAACTTTGCATGCAAATCATTTTTAAAAGCGCTAGCCCAAAATGATCGATCATATAGAGATCTAGACAACAAAAAGCTATAGCTGACCATCCCAGGAATTGGCCAATATCTCAATTTTTAAAGGGTGCCCAAAAAATATTTTCAACTTCATTCCCAGGAGGTGGAATGAAAAAATTTTGTTGTCCTATCTTATGTATTGTGATTGTCTGTGTGTAATGTTTGTGATGAATGGCATAAGATGAATTTGTCATTTGCGATGAATGGATATAATGAATGGAACAGTAAAGGTTGGAGTGGCATGGTCAGGTTTTTCCTCAGAATCTTCCCTTTCAGATTCTAATGAGAGATCATCTTGGAAAGCTGTTCTACTTCAGCTGGAGCACTCAGGACATCATGGATTCATATGGTTACAAAAAAAAAAAGAGAAAAATATATGGGTTGGAGTTAGAGATTTTTTTCTTTCTCCATTCCTTGTCTCTCTTTAAAAAATATTTTGTTTATATTGTTAGAAATTTAAGATTCTGTTTATTGATACATGTTTAAAAATGTTTTGGATATAATAGAAAATTAACTTTATTGATAAGAATTTAAAATCATTTTGTTTGCATGTCTTTTGATTGTCAAAAGATGTAAATACAACTGTGTGGGGCTGGAGAGATGGCTCAGCGGTTAAGAGCACTGGCTGCTCTTCCAGAGGTCATGAGTTCAATTCCCAGCAACCACATGGTGGCTCACAACTATGTATTGTGAGAAGTTTAAGGTTATTTTAACTCTTGCTATAATGTACATTGAAGAAAATTCAAAGTTATTGTTTATGTATTGTACATGGACAACTTATTTACATTGTATATGTAGTTATGCTTGTAGATTTATTTTTTATTTTACAAGAAAGGGGATATGTAGGGGCTGATAGATTAATATAAGTTAGATTTAGTGAATATATAGGTTTCTGATACAGTCTTTTAATTCGGGGCATGAAGATCAACTTTGCTGTGAGCAATTAGCTTATCAGCTTATGGATGAAGTCAGGTGAAA